>JAPPVO010000024.1:44706321-45059217 GCA_030407325.1 Camellia japonica | reverse complement strand
ATCAGTGTTTGAGCCGTGTGTTCAATTCTTAACTAATGTGTGCCGTACGTTCACAATCAATCAATCAATAGCCTAGTGTCAGAAATTCAAGTGTTTTAAACTACATGTTCAGGATGCAAGCAAAGTACTATGTCATAAGCTAAAACTGTGTGTTCAAGCATGGCAAAGCTACAAAGTGCACGAAAAATGCAGAGGAAATAAAGTAAAATACCTCTCGTGCCTCGTGAGAGAGGTGCTGCTCCGGCTCTCGCAGAAGTAAATCCCCGGTGTGCCCGGTCATTGAACTCAGTGAAACGACGAAAAACGGCCCGCGAAGATATGTACCGGTGGGGCGTATCTCCCGGGAATAAAAGGGCGGACTCTCGGGGGTAGTGCCATGATATCAAAATCATCTCCGGCACCTGGAGGACCTCCACCATGAGGGTAATCACCCGCCATTTCAAGAAATCTGCAAAAGGAGCAAAAATGAGCAAAAATGAGCCAAATTGGAAAAAGTCAACAAAAGTCAACTCCCGGGAAATGAAAAAGTCAACAAAAGTCAACTCCGAGAAAATCTTCCAAATATTGAGACAAACTTACCTCAAGTGGTGAAAATGAGAAAAGAAGCCCCGAAATCAAAATTTAATCGACTCAAAGTGCTTAAAACTGAAAGATTTCGCGAAAACAACTTGCGTAGAGGCTGAAAGGCGGCGCATATAAAGTGCAGATCTGAAAGAAAAAATGGTTTGGGAGGCAAGGGGAGAAGTTTCCACGGTGTGGTGTGGTCTTGGATTGAATGGATGAGGATATATATAGAAAATGAGGCAAAAGACAAAATTGCCCCTTCTTTGTACAGGTGGCCGGCCGGCCACCTTTCCTAGCTGGCCGGCCATTTGCTTTTTGACAGGTGGCCGGCAGCCTTCCTTGGGCAACCACCTAGCCGGCCATGTCCCCCACCTCCCCCCCCTAGCTCTCTGCCAATTTTGAGGAAGATTGGAGTTCCCGGGACCTAAAAAAGTCAAAGAAAAGTGTACCTTCCAGTCGCGAAATGCTCGGCCGGAACTTCAGCTGCAATTTCTGACATGTGTCCATCATCACTCATCAAAATCAGAATATCCTTTTTGAGCATGTTGTAACCTCTCTGGGAGGTGAATCGAGGCCCGATGAGTTGCCTTCACCGAAATACGCGTTTTCTTACTCGTTATTTCGCAACAAACGGGCACCCTGATTCGTGCACATTTTGCATTGTTTTGCATATAACTTGCATTCTCATCAACATTTTGCATTGTCATGCATATTTTCTTGGTGTACCATACCTCTGTGCTCGAGCATGCGTTGTCACGCACGTTCCTTTCTTGCATTGTGTTGCATTCACTCACCGACACTGCGTGTGTCAAACTTTCGGAACCACAGGAATCGCATTGGAATATGTTGTTAGCATATTGTTCTTGTTGAATTTCTCTCTTTTGCAGGCAATATTGTATGTACGGTTCATTTGAGGCTGTGCGACCAGACGAAATCGCGCAGGTATCGTTATCTTCTCCGTGTGAAACGCGACGAGAATGAATGATTCTCCGCATTCTAACTGCATGAAATGTAGTTGTTGCTTTGCATTCTTGCTTAAAAGTTGCATTTATTTGTGAATACTTGCTTCATTACAGCTTGCTGCATTTGCATGATCATTCGGCTCTGTGCATGTCGCTTTGCATTTTGCCCCCTGCCTGCGGCATGCCTGCGGGCGCATATCTCTGTTCATCTTGTATGATTGTCTAAGTCTTCGCCTTGTCAAAAATGGGTCGTCTCTGGGCTTTGACATTCACTCCCGTCACTTGTGACTTCTGAGTTCTGTCAAAGAGGGGCAACTGTAGACACCCCATTTTTGACCGACCTTAAGACTCAGACGTCACCGATTGAGTGCTCGGTGGTGTTGCATATCGTGCTCGTTCAGAAGTCTCAGAGTCGCGGGCGTGAGCCCTGCCTCCGGACTCCCGAACCCTCTTCTGTGCCTTGCCTCGGTTTGCGAACCGGACTCGGTTTTCTCTGTTTTCTTTCCTGAGGGGAGAGAGAGGTCCCGTAGACCGTCTCTCGGTGGCCGTGGGCTACATTTCGTGGCCGTAGGCCATTTTGCCCATTTCGGAGCCCGGTTCCCGGTTTTCGGAGCCGTCAGGCCGTGTGCCTCGGTTCGGGACCACCCAACCATCTCCGATTCCTCCGGTTTTTGGCATGCATCTCATTTACTCCCCTTCGAGGGACACTGGGGTCTTAGGTACCCACTTCGTGGCCGAATGCCACTTTCGGTGCTTAACGGCCTATTTTCGGGATCCCGAACTGCGCGTTTTGGCCCCCGAGAATTCGTTTTGCATCGGTTTTTGTTCATTTTTGGCAGGTACCTCTGTTTATCACCAGGAAGGTCACTGAAGGGTGGGAGGCCAGCAATTGTCTCAGCAATCAGTTATGCTCCTCCGTGCGCCCTCCGACGCCCGTTTTTCTCACTTCCGGGCTAATGTTGAACACCCTAGGGCCATTTTCTTTGAGCCAAAACCACATATTTGTGTTGTACACACATGGGAGGACCCTAAAAACACATGGCCGGCCAGTAATTGTTATTGACCCTTTTGAACCCCTTCTAAAAGTGGCTTGTTGTCTCTCTTGTTTCAGAATTGCCAATTTCCAACCACAGGGTCTTGTTCAGCACACATGGGAGGACACCAATCTTTGGTGGCCGGCCACTAAATCAATTTGGCCTTTTGACCCTTGGCCAGCCGGCCATAGGGGGTGGCCGGCCGGCCACCTGCAACAAAAGTGGTTGGCCGGCCATGCTCCTTGGGGGTGTGTGTTATGGCAGCTGTATGTTTTCTTCTCCCAAAAGATCTGTATCCGGGGGGACAGCTGGTGGAGGGAAGCTTGATTCACCTTTTTCCCTCCCTTTCTCCCCCCTTTTGGTCTATATAACCAAGCTCCAAAACCTGATTTTAGGGTTGACAAAAACCCTTGAAGCTTGAAGCTCTTACATTGCCTCTCCCAATCTCTCTCATTTCAAGCTCCAAACTCCAAGTTCCAACTCCATTTCTTCATTACTACCAAGCATCACCACCACTACTCTATTTCCAGCAGCTAGGAGAGCTTTCCAGCAGCTAGAAGGCATCCATTCTTCAAGCAAAAGGCAGCCAAGAACTTGTCTACAAGGGTAAGTCTTAATCTCCCTCTTTTGTAGCACTTTCTTGCCTCATTTCTTAAGCCTATTTGCTTATTGTTTTGGGCTCCGACATTAACTGAAACTAGGTCTATTTTGAGATATTCTTCATGTTTGTTCAAGGGCTCAACCCTGTTTGAGCCCTCCATTTGGCACTTGCTTCAATATCATCTTATATGCCAATATTTTGCATGAAATTTCTAGCCTATGAGTGATCTGTTTTCGAGCATAATGTAAACTGTAAGAAGGCCTATTTTGAGCCCCTCTTCAACATTGAAGAAGGTCTCAACCCTGTTTGGGCCCTCTATCTTGCACTTACTTCACAATTCCTCCTATTTACCGTAAATTTGCATGATTTGTTTGGCCTACATGTAAATTGTTTTGGAGCATGTCATGAACTGTGAGTAAGCTTATTTTGTGTCCCTCTACAACATTGTAGAAGGGACCAACCTTGTTGGGGGTCTCCATGTTATACTTGTCATTATACCTCTCTTTGACCCCCATTTTTGCATGCTTTTTTAAGCTTATCTAGCTTCTGTTTTCGCCATCATCAGAACTGGAAAGAGTCATATTTTGATCTTCTTGACATATTTCATTAAGGGTCTTTGCTGGTTTGATGAATTTTTGGGGTACCTCATGTTATAGCCTTATGTATCCTAGTTCTTGCATGACATTTTTAGCATGTTTGAATACTGAGTTGGGGGATGTCATCTACTGTAAATGTTCATATTTTTAGTCCCTCATCAGTTTTGTAGAAGGGTCTTTTTCCATTTGGGCATCGCATGTATCACTTGCTTCAATACCCCTCTCTTGGCCCCTATTTTTGCATACTATTGTTGCCCTATCTATGCTTTGCTGTTTAGCCCTTTTTTAGACTGAAAAAATGCTTGTCTTGGGGCTGCCTCGCTACTGTATTTTCATTCCATGTCCATATTGTGCATGCATTGCATGGCTATAGGCCATTTCGGGTACCTAAATTCACATTTCGGGACCATTTCATGCATCGGGTGTACTTTCGCCTCATTTCGGGGCTGTTTTCCCCCACATTTCAGTGCCAAAATTCATTTGCATGTTTGTATATCATATTTCATGTCATTTCATGCCTTGCGGCCATCGCCTCGGTTTGCGTGCCCGTGTGCACGCATTTCGAGGCGCTTCATTTTCATCCGTCGGCCTCTTATGTGAGTGTGGCTGAGGCTCACTCACGTTAGTGTAAGTCCATTTTGCATTCTGTATGTCATTTTAGTCTCAGCGCATTGCGTATGCCATTGCCTCGATTTGCGCGCCCATTTGCACGCATTTCGAGGCATCTCATTTTCATCTATCGGCCTCCCGTGTGAGTAGGGTTGAGGCTCTCTCATATTGGTGTAAGCCCATATTGCATCGCATATCTCATTTTAGTCCTGTCGCATTCCGTGTGCCATTTTCTCGGTTTGCGTGCCCGTGGGCACGCATTTCGAGACATCTCATTTTAGTCTCATTGCATATCATTTCCATGCATTTCATGCCTTACGGCCATCGCCTCGGTTTGCGTGCCCGTGTGCACGCATTTCGAGGCGCTTCATTTTCATCGTCGCCTCTTATGTGAGTGTGGCTGAGGTCCACTCGTGTTAGTGTAAGTCCAATTGGCATTGCGTATGCCATTTCATGCCTTAGGATCATCGCCTCGATTTGCGTACCCGTGTGCACGCATTTCGAGGCATCTCATTTTCATAAGCATTGTGCATGCTAGGATTGTATTTTAGTTGCATTCATGCATATCATGCATATTGCATCGTGTTCGGAATAGGAGTTAGCCCGGGCACGTGAAACGAGGCACGTTTCGTACTCCGAGTAACGGAACGGGTCTCAATTCCCAAGTCACCGACACTCTAGATTATCCATGATGGAGTTAGGTTTTGTTGTAACATTCATCTGCATTCATCCTATATTGAGTTGTGCAATCCGACTCCTCGGCCATCATGCATCGAGATGCGTGATTGGTGGCACGAGGATCAAGACATGCATATATTTGTGAAATACATTGCTATGCCCCTTTCCTGCTCTCTGTTGCAGCAAAATGAAGAATCAGCAACTTTTCGGAGTCTGGCACGCATTTCGAGGAACATTGCAAACAGAGGCTAATCGGGGCATCCCAGTGGATTTCCGAAAAGGCAGCCCAGCATACATCATTCATCAGAGTCGAGGCAGCCCCTGGCTTGCATGCCAGTTTACAGCTTTTTTAGTTTAATTTGTTGATTAATTAGGAATTTGTATATTATTTCGGACTGTATATTTCAGACTGTATTATTCTTTCATTTCGGACTGTATTATTTATTTGGACCCTCTGCGCGAGGGCATAATTGTAATAAGTGTGGGTGAGTGTGATGTATGTCTTCCAACCCCACGTCTTTCTTCCCTTTTATTTACCCGCTTACGATGGTTAGATATAGGGCATATTTCAATTAGCATACAGTATGACAGCATGTTTGCATTCATTCATCTGTTTTGCACGCACCGGGCTCGGCGCATCATACTAACTGCATTTGTATTTCAATTCCAAGTTGAATACATGTTAGCTGTAGCATTTCACATGCCATGTTTAGAATAGCCGAGCCTGCTATAGTTGCATTATTGCATGTGTTGCATTAGGTATTCCTGTATATTTAGGATCATGCATAATTTCTAATCGGTTTTCTGTTTTAGCTTGGAGTACTCGGTAAGTTTTATGCTTTAGCATCCTTGCATGCATGTGAGTGACTGCCATGATAGCATGCTTGCCATGAGGCTAACTGCTTATGTGATATAACTGCCTGAATGCCTGTGGGTGGAGGTTGGGTTACTTGGAGTGAGACAATTCATCAAATGTTTGCTTTAAGCCCACTAGATAGTGGCAAAATCATATTTTCTTAAGCCCACCTGAGGGTGGCAAATCCACATCTTAGCCTACCTGCGGGTAGCACCATCAAACCATTTTCAAACAAACATGAAGTGTTTTGTTCCTATTCAGGCGACTCAGTCTATACTTGTTTGCTGCGAGCATCACATAGTAACCTAGGCTAATAACCGGAATAAGAACTCACATTGTTTTCAAAATAAGATATCATGGTTAGTAGAGGCCGGTCTTTGACCGGGCGAGCGGGGGTGCTCACGAAGTGACCTTCCCCAATCGTACCCAAGTTCTCGAGCCGAGGCAACTTTGGTGATGACGGACACGTGGCCTTTGGCACCGAGTCAGGGTTTCCTAAATTTCCCATTAAAAAATATTTAGGTGGCGACTCTGTATCTGGCGAAGCAGTCCATGTTTGGCACTTCTTTCAAAAAATCTGTTTTCAAAACGATTTGCCGGATTTGGACTCTTTGGTACAAGATTAAGAACCGTGATACGAAATCGAGTCCGAGCTGTAGCGAGGTCCCCCGCGGGCTTGTTACACCAGTAAGCTTCTCGCTTTGTTCTGGTCTGACTCCATTACTTTCGCTGGTTTCACAAGTAACATCTGCCTCACATTTTGTGAGTCTATCTCCCACAAAGTTTGAATCAGAAGCTTCACTTCTTCTAGCCACCAATCTATTCTGACGTGGTGACATACTTTTTTCTCGAGTTCTAAAAATAGTAGAGTCTTGAACTGATCCACTCGATGCTCTATCATTAAAATGTTCTTTACAATTTCCTCCATTAGCTCTTTCCGCCTGTGTTTCGCTAGCCTCTGGTTGTTTACCTCCTCTGGCTTTCGATCGATTTGGTGAGAGTTTACTGACCAACGTTATAGTTGAGCTCCTGGAGATAGAGGGAGGCTTAGTAACATTTGAAATGTTAGGGTTTCCTTGATTACAAGCTTTACCTGGGTTGATGATCGATGCTGCTTGTTGGGTAGTGGGTTGATTGGCCTGATAGGTCGCTTCTGTTCCTTCTGCCCCATGTTGAGCAACTGGCCCTATATCCTATCCACGATCCTTCATGGGTTTGGCTAGGTCCACATCCATTACTGGAGAGAGTTGTAGAGGTGTGTCTGGTGATCTCCTAGGCTGGTCATTAGGAGTGAGACTTATATCAGTACTATGGCCCATATCCAGGTCCACATACGTCCTCTGGGCTCCATTGCTTCGTTGGGTTTCACTACTTTCTCCATGTTCTTTATCCAACTGTAGGACTTCAAATCTGTTGCCCTTTTGAAGATGGGCCTTTTGTTTATGTTTTCCTTGTTAAAATTTTCTTTTACTTTGGGCTATGGTCCACGGCCCATATCCATTTGTCTCTTCCTCAATGCATATGTACTTATTCTTATGTCCATTGGGCCTTGATGTTGTTGGCCTAGTATCAGTTCCAGGTTTGGTAACAATCTCATTTTGTTTCATCTTCTCCGGTTGTATCATTGAAAATTTAGGGCACTTGTCTTTCTGGTGACCAACTCAGCCACATACAAAACACAGAGTATGTAAATGTTCATATTCCACCACATAATGATATCGCCCAATAGTGAGGTGCGAAATAAGCGGTTTACGGAGGTCCATTTCAACTCAAACCCTTGCGTATTTTCCTCGTGCTGCCATGACAGTATTAATGTCAACCTTTAAAGGATTACCAAGCACCTTCGAGATATGGTAGAGAACCTTTTCATCATAATACTCAATAGGGAGGTTTGGGAACCTGACCTAGATTGCGGTTGTGTCCGCCTCCGCCTCCGCCTCTGCCTCGTTAGATTTAAAATCAGCTTGCTATTTACGGACTGTTACGTATCGATCCAACATGATCCATGGTCCCCCTGTGAAAACCTTAGAGTAATCCTCCATCATTTCAAATTTTACTATGAAGAATCCATTTCCAATATCCAAAGTTTCAAAGCCTGCTTGTAAATTCCACAGCTTTCGCATTCTATTGACAAACAGGTTATAACCAATATTCTTTCCCAAAAGTCTCACAATGAGACATTTTTTCCATGGTTCTCTAACTTTCTTAAGGAGACCGATAGGAATTTTAATAACTAGATTTGAGGCAGTCCCTTTAACCTCCACATCTGCCTCTATATGTTCATCGTTTCCATTTCCTCATCGGAAGAGAAATAGGCCGCCTCACAATCGAAACTACGTTCTCGTTCAGTTTCATTAAATTTAGATCACAAGATAGCTTGTTTGAAAGATCGATGAGTTTCCCTAGTTGACTCGGTGTCCCTATCTTTGGGATTTTTTCGTTCTTCAGCTGGCTCCACCATTTGCTCATCTTGGTGTTCAGTAGGGTTATCGTACGTCCCCTGCAGTTCTTCATCAAAATATTCTGTTGCTTTAACCTTTTTCTTGCTCCGATCAAGATGATCTTGCTTCTTTGTGAATGTGCCATGGTTGCCAAGTTCACTTTTAACGATCATTTTTCAGAATAGTTTTTCCCTAACAGTTATCAAAACAATCGGTTTCTACTTGCATGCAAAAATTGTTTAGCCCTCTAAACAAACACCTTGCATGCAAAAACCTTCCCTATTACAAAGACAAGAAAAATCAACATGCTTGGTTGAGACACAACAAAAACCAAAAAATAAAAAACAAAATCTAAAAAATCCATGAAAAAAAACAGGGGCAACAAGTTCTTCTTTACCAATCAATTTATAACCATAAATAAAACCTAGCATTTATTTGTATATAACTTTAAACCATTGTATGTGTGTAACAGAATTTTATAATACCAAATCGTAGCATTCATTAGGGTTCAATCAAACAGTGAAAAAAATCACTAACAACATTATAATATGCCTCCATTTTCAAAACTCAAAGTAGAGAGAGAGAGAGAGAGAGAGAGAGAGAGAGTGAGAGTGATGAACCTTGATCGATGACGAGGATGAGGACGGTGACAACGACTTGCTGCTGTTCGTGATTCAGAGATGACGAATCTCTTGTTGCTGCTCAACAACTCTCTTGTTGTTGTTTGATGACTCCTCTAGGTAGGGTTTGTTTGATATTTTTTGGTTTTATTTTCGATATAGTTTTGTTATTTTACACTTTGACCCCAATTATGAGTTTCAAAATTATTTTTTCACCCCGTCGTATCCCAAAAGTATCCCAAGCGTATCCTTGAAGTATCCTCGCATATCCCAAACGTATCTGAAATTCAAAATTTTTTTTAAAAAATAAGATACTTCTTTGTCGTATTTAATATGTATCCCGCCGTATCGGACGCGTATCTGTATCTGATACGTGTACAGGGGCCGTTTCAAAGTATCCGTGCTTCCTAGATTATATTATTTGTTTAAAATATATGTTGTATGTTGTATTTGGGTTAAATATTATTTAAATGAAAGTTACTGTGCTATATCTGATTTTATGTAAATATTTTTAAAATTTTACTATTCACGTTTTGAAAATTTTGGCTGATCACTATTCATCTTTTGACAAATTTGATATTGATTGGTTATATTCCTTTGACAAATTTGATATTAATTGGTTGTATTCTTTTGACAAATGTGATATTGGTAGATTGTCATCTTTTGACAAATTTGATGGGTTATCTTATTTTGACAAAATTGATATACCCACATGGGATGGTAGGTTATTTTTATGTATTTAAAATTTCTACAATAATTATAAAAGAGAGAGATCTATTATAAATGTTATTTAAAGAGATTTTACTATATATACAAATATTTTAATAGAAAAGTTATATGCAGTTACTGTGCATTTTTGTTATTTACAGGAGAAGTTTGAAAATTTTGGTATTATTATTTGTCGAAAACGATGTTGACTATATTTTCAAATTCTTCCACCTGCCAAATTTGAAAAGGAAACGTGCTCGTGCTTTGCGCCGCATGTTGTCTAAGGAGTGTCTGTCTTCTCCAATTTTCTCCGTGTTCACGTGATCCAACGTCAGCAAGGAGCGTCCTACCCCAACGGGTAGTATTATGTGTATATATAGAAGTGTTTTGTTTGGAGAAAAATAAGAAGTGTTGAAGAGAAAATTCTATGATATTAAAGTGTTCTCAAATATTGTGTTGTGTGCTTTCAGTGATTAATTATTTCTATTGAGATAAAATTTGTTGAGATTTTGAGTTTTTATTGTAAAAGGGTCTTCTATCCCTTATTCTTATTTTTGTAAAAAGAGTGATAATTTTTGTGAGTGATTTTTGAGATAAAATCACTTGGTTGGAGTGATTGGGCTTAATCACCTATTGTAAAGGTTCACTAGCACTCGTAAAGCTAGTGGTGTTGTTACTATTTGAAGAATAGTAGAGAACTCTCAAAGAGGAACTTGAAGAGTAGACATAAGCCTGGTTATGCCATACCACTAGAAATCTCCGAGTTTGTTTTCTCTTCACTTTACTCATTTTATTTTTTATTACTCTCATATATATTGTTCCATATATTTATTTATCTATTTATTTATTTGGGCTAAAATTTTAATTTGACAATTTATTTAAAATCCAATTCACTCCCTCTTGAGTTGCCTTTTGGGTTACAATACTCTCATTTTGAAACAAGAAGACATAAAAAACAAGCTGATACCTATTTGAGTTAGGCATTGCTATTGAAATCCAAAAATTAGACTCACTTTTCAAACTTAATGATATGACAATCAATTAAAATATATAAGACAACCCTCTTTTCTCTTCTCTCTCTCATATCTTCACTAATCATCAATCAATCTTCTCACTTAGAAAATTGGTCTAAAAAGTGGGCATGCATTTCATTTTTCATTTGAGTTATGCTCTTAAAAATCTATAAAAGGTAAGAAGACAATATGAAACGCAACTTCGCATAATACTCAAACTTTAGTCATGACACTCGAATTCAATTAATATAGGGGTTTAATTGACTCCTTGATTAGTAGCAATGTTTATTTCTCCAATTACATTAACTATAGGATTAAAGTACAAATTGATATTTCAAATTTAGCTTTAATTAGAACTCTTTTAATTCTCCTTAAACTTAATTCATTGAATTTCTATTACTCATGAGAGAGAGAGAGAGAGAGAGAGAGAGAGAGAGAGAGAGAGAGAGATCATTGATAGCAATGAGAGAAATGATTGAAGATCTAGGATTTCGGAAAGGAGTTAGGTGTCACAGTGGTATGGGGGAAGGCTAGGGTACTACAATGGAGGTAATGGAGGAAATGAGTAAAGTGGATGATGGACAAAGGGGATTGGAGAAGGGCTAAAAGTGGAAGTAGGGGTAGCGTGGAAAGGGGTTGTGGCAGGGTTATTGTTGGCTAAGAAAGGTAAATGAGGAAAGGTCCGCGATTGAGAATGATAGGATAGGATGGTCGACGAGTTGGAAATAGTAAAGAATGGAGAAGAAAGAAAGAGGAAATGAAGAGACGTGAGTGGTCAAAAGCAAAATGAGTCGGTTAAAAAAAAAAAGTAATTATAATAATATTTTAAGTTTCCATATATATTGTCAATATATTTCATTTCCATCATTTTCCTGCAAATTTTCCAAATTAATCCAACATGAATTTTGCTTTTCTCTCGAACAAAACTCGATCCATATTAACTCTTATTTAAAACTAGGGGTGCAGCCCGGCTCACTTGGGTCTAGACTCAGACCGGAACGCCATCAAGCCTAATGGGTTCCCGCAAAAAATCGGGCTAGCCTGGGTTAGCCCACTCACTCAAAATAGTAACCCAGGCCCAAGCCCAGACCCAGGGAGTACTCGGGCCTTGGGTGGGCTAGCGGCCTGGGCCACTAGGCTCGGGCCACTGGGCTCGGGCTTAACTGTTTTTAATTTTTTTCTACAAAAATTTTATTTTTTCCCACAAAAATAGCTTGGAAAGGATAGTGGGCCTTGGGCCAAGCCTTGGAGTGGTTTAATCGGTTGGGCTCCAAGTTGGGCCCCAAAACACACGACCCAGGCCCAAGGTCACAGAATAGGCTTGGGCCAGGCTGCGGGTCGGTGGGCCGATTTTACACCTCTATCTAAAACAACTAATAAGAAAAAGAAAAAGAAGACCGTTTTGTGCGACAAAGTACATGAATCGATTCAGTCAAAATAATTTATAGTGTTGAAACCCATATAATAAAATAAAACCCTATCAGAGAAGTGAGATTGGGTTAAACCGCCATTCTAAAATTAAATATGAACTAGGCGATTTATTACTCTTTTATAAAATGCAAAACGTAATGCTATGACTGTTAGGATTTTGGGAAATTTTAATACAACTTAATTGCTCGTCTCTTTTGATTGAACAATCGTGCTTCTACAAGTCTCACTCTCTCTCTCAATTCATTTTCTGTATATGATTTGCATATGGGATTGACAATAAGTGTTGTATTAGATTCTTTGTTTAGTTGTTCTGTTCATGGTTCTCTACTTATATGCTATATGTGTGTGTGTGTGTGATTTTTTTTTTTAATTTTTTTTTTTTTTTTGTATTTTGCTTCTAAATCTGTTTGAGTTAATTTGGAATGAATTAGGGCTTTAACCTATATTGAGTTTCTGAAAATGTTAAATTTGTATGAACTAGTTTACTGTTTCGTTTTGTTTGTTGTTGTTGATGTACTCAAACCCTAGTTAATTTCTTAGGAATTCGTAACTTAGTTTAAAATTTGATGTCTTTTTTCAGGTGGGTCTGCAAGATAAAATGTTGAGCTATGCTTTTTATTTTTATGAATTAATTAAACATGGATTTGATCAATGTGGGGTTTAAACACTCTGACATTTGCTTGTTCTTCTTCTTATTTTTTTATTTTTTTTTCCAGCTTTTTATGATTTGCCAACAAAACTTTAATACTTCAAATGTAACTTAACTGGTTCTCATTTAATCTTTGGTTGTTGCGGGCTTAAGAAATTCTCTAAATGTGGTATCATTTGACTCAAGGTTGGCCTTGGTTATAAGATATAACCGAGTTTCATATTTTTAATTTAGTTTTTCTTCCAAGTTTAAAAATTGAACTTTGTATTGCAAGCCTGCTGGTAATTAAAAACTAATTATTTTCACCATGTTTCGATAATCATTGTTCTTAGATTTATGTTAAGCACTGAAACAAATGGACACACTAATATTTGGCATCATCTGGAATAACAAAAGTGTTAAAATGCAAATATGTGGTTATGTGAAAATTGGGTTGGATATGTTTTAGTTTAACGATTGGAAGTGGTTGTTCATGATATATTGTTCGATACATCACTAAACATTTGATAGTGTGAACCCATTCATTTGTTTGTTTGAGTGGTTTATTGGTATTGTCATGATGGTCAGAATCTGCATAAATAGAAATTGCTGCATATGGAAGACTCAATAGAAATCTGCATCATAGTGTTTAATGAAATACCAATACATTTGTTTTGTATGTTAGAACGAAACTAGATGGATAGCAAAGTTAAGATTGTAGCCTTATAGAAATATGGTCTACACTCTTCCATTTCGAGGTAATAGGTCAAGTTAGAGCTAAGCAAGCTTGCAAAGCAATTGACACAAGAGCGTGAAATGTGAGATCATGGCAGCATACAAACAAATAGTTTGGTATATAATAATGTTATAAGAGAATCTGTAATGCTTGAGCCCCACGAGTATACATTACTCATTTAGAAGTGACCAGTAAAAGCAATGAAGCTATATTGAATTTTATTCTGTGGGTTATAAATGGTTCACTGTTATATTTCACTTTATCGTGTTTCTTATAATTAAGCATAAATTTCTTATCATTACCTACAAAGTGTCTCCTACCCTATTAGCCACCTTGATTTTTAGGGTTCCAAAATGGAGATCACTGAAGAACTACAAGAAAAGCAGTTTGAAGAGATTCTAGAAAACATGCCTCAGAAGAAACAAGAGACTCGTGATGAAATGCTATCTAGGCACAGGTAATGTATCCTTGTCTAACTTGAGCCTGATGGAATCTAGAAAGAGGACAATATTTTCTGTGACACGTAAAGATATTGCTAATAAGTGCCTAAGATTTTTTTTAAATATAAATAGAAAATTGTAAGCATAAACATTACCAACCAAGCTCACAGTATTTATTATCTACAAGATCTAGTGATTCGTCTTCTTGAGTTATTTAATTTCGACTTTTCCTTTCCTTTTTTTGTTCTTTGATAATGATTTTATCACACGTGTAGGAAAGAAATTGCAATGAAGAAGGCAGCAACTAAAGGTAGTAAGGCTGAACAGAAAGCTAAGAAGAAAAAGATGGAAGAAGAGATCTCTCAACTTTCTGTAAATCTCAAAGAAAGGCATGCTAAGAAACTAGCTTCTTTGGGCTATAGCAGTAGCAATGATGGCAATAATAAGGGAAACCTCAACAATTTGGTGAAGGTTATAGCTGGTGTTTCAGTTACCAATTGTTGGTGATAATTACAAATAAAACACTAGAAAATACAAATAATAAAAATTACAATAACTATTGAAAAGGCTAAGGCGCGGGAAATTCGCTCTCTTTAAGGAGATTCAAGCCCTCTGCGGTTAGGCAAAAAGCCTTACACCGGTGTAGCAGAAAAAACCTTGACTTGTCCCCCCCAACTAAGTCGTATGGTTCTCCAATACTACATAATTGGTTAAACCCAAAGCTTCATCATATACACCATTTATTTCTTTGTCTGATAATCTCACACAAAAATAATAAAATAACAAACACTTCTTCTCGTTTTTTCAAGATAAGAGGTTAGCTCAATTTATAGGAGAGGAAACTTGGTGGCAAGAAAAGGGTCAACTTGGTGGGCAAGAAGACTTGGAGGAAAAGAAAAGACAAGAGTTACTTGGTAGGCAAGAATACTTGGAGGAAAAGAAAAGAGAACTTAGAAGGAAAGAAAATTTTCTTAGAGGCAAAGAAAGGTAGCTTGGAGAATAAGTTGCTTGGAGTCCAAACACACAATATAATCTATAACACATTATAATATTAAAATATTGACTAACATTCCCCCACATATTTTAATATTATAGGTAACAAAATCTGAGATTATTAGACAAATAAGGATATTATGCATCATGGCAAGTGTGCTCTGCATTGAACCTCTATTAGTGAAACAATAATATCTATTCTAGAGCCAATAGTATGCTTAGTATTGAACTATGACTGCTTAAGGGAAATAAATAATTATTGCACACACATAATATTCCAGGTGTTCATATAAGCTTTAATAGCCAGCACATTACGGCTTATGCAATCCCAGGATTCATGAGTGTGTTTGAGAATCAGCCCAAATCTCATAGGTAGTGGCCTCATTACCACATTCACATAGGTGAATTCTGTCAAGGGTGCTCTTGTAACTATGACACCCCACTCAAAAGAGTTATAGAAATTCATTAAGAGTTTTTTTAATAACTCAACCTCTACAACATTACAGGATAAATGCACTTACATCATAGGGATGGGTAAAAATTAATTTAGTGCATTTCTCACAGCCATCATATGATCGTTCTTCTCATTGAACCTAGTTACAGGATCTCTGGTCCCTGGGTTGAGTATCCTCATACATGGCTCCTGCTATATTCAATGGGCTTCAACCCTATCCCCTTCGATGTATTCTAGATTTTATCTCTTGCTAAGGCCTTAGTTAATGGATCTACAAGATTATCACCAGATTTAATATAATCCACATTTATGATGCCATTATTCATATAAGATCTCACAGTATTGTATTTTCTTCTAATAAGTCTGGATTTACCGTTATAATAACGGTTATTAACTCCACCAATTGCTGCGGTGCTATCACAATGAATCAATATAAGTGGAATCGATTTTTCCCAACAAGAGATTTCATTTAACAAATCTCTCAACCAATTTGCTTCTTCACTAGCAGTAACTAAAGCAATAAGCTCAGCCTCTATTGTTGAATTAGTAATAATGGTTTTTTTTTCGATTTCTAACTTATAGCACCACCTCCCAATGTAAATAAGTAACCAGTAGTTGATAATGAATCATCTGACAAGGTATTCTAAACGGCATCACTGTAACCTTCAAGTACTGCATGATACTTATTATAAAACAAGCCATATTTTATGGTACCAAATAAATATTTCATAATTTGCTCAATGGCTAACTAGTGATCACTGCCAGGCTTGCTAGTAAACCTGTTAAGTACTCCAACTGCATAGGCAATGTCAGGTCTAGTACAGTCAGTCGCATAACGCAAGCTATCAATCATACTAGCATATTCCTTTTGATTAATTACATCTTCATCATTTTCAACAAGAAATAAGCGCACATGAGGATCAAAAGTAGTAAGAACATGCTTGCACTTATAAAAATTATATTTTCTCAAAATTTTCTCAACATAATGCGATTGATCAAGAAATATACCATCACAGGTTTTGGTAATTTTCATTCCCAAAATATAATTAGCCTCACTAAGATCTTTCATATCAAAATGGCTACTAAGCATATTTTTAGTTTCCGCGATAATATGCAAATTAGAGTCAAATATAAATAAATCATCCATATAGAGGCTAATAATGACATGTGAATTTTCTTCAGATTTATAGTATATGCATTTATCATATTCATTAGTTTTATAGTCATTCTCAATCATGCAGGAATCAAATTTCTCATGCCATTGTTTAGGGGCCTATTTTAAGCCATATAGGGATTTAACTAGTTTGCAGACTTTGCTTTCTTGACCAGGTTCTACAAAACCCTCAGGTTGATCCATATAGATTTCTTTATCCAGGTCTCCATTTAAAAAGGCTGTTTTAACATCCATTTGATGAATTTTTAGATCATGAATTGCAGCCACTGCACTTAATAATCTAATGGATGTAACTCTAGTAACTGAAGAAAATGTATCAAAAAAGTCGAGATTTGCTTGTTGTTTAAAACCTTTTGCAACAAGCCTTACTTTATATTTATTAATAGTTCCATCGGTTTAAGTTTTTTCCTCAAAATCCATTTACAGCCAATAGTTTTACAACTTGGTGGTAAGTTTACTAATACCCAAGTTTTGTTGGATAATAATGATTCCATCTCATCATTTACAACCTCATTCCAAAAAACAGAGTTAGGAAATGCCAAAACTTCTTGTAAAGTGAATGGAGTTTCCTCCACATTAAAAACATGATAATCAGGGCCAAAATCTTTTTCTAATCTGGCTCTTTTACTCCTTTTAGGTTCAAAAACTATAGTGTCTTGGTTTTGCAAAAGAGGAGTAGAGGAACCGGTTTCAGAAAAAAATATTTTTTTAATAATTTTGACCCCCACTATTTTTAGATTTAAAAGGCAATTTTTCTTCATGAAAAATTGCATCACCTGATTTAAAAATTATTTTATTTTCAATATCAAAAAATCTATAGACTGTACTATTTATTGCATATCTAAGAAAAGCACAAGTGGCAGCTTTCACACCTAATATAGGTCTTTTAGGGTCCACAAGTCTAACAAAAGTTAGACAACCTCAAATCCTCAAGTATCCAAAATTTGGCTTATGTCCTTTCCACAACTCAAAAGGTGTAACTTTTCTTTTTTTATGTGACACTCTATTCATAACATAACATGCAGTTAAAATTGCTTCTCTCCACAAATTTAAAGGAGCACCTACTTCAATTAGTGTTGCATTTGTTAAATCAGTTAAAGTTCTATTTTTCCTTTCTGCGACACCATTAGATGCAAGTGAATGTGGTGGAATAGTTTCATGGATTATTTTCAAAGACTGAGCAAACGAGTTGAATCCAAAAGATTCATACTCTCCAGCCTCTATCATTTCTATATTTTTAATCTTTTTACCGAATTGATTTTCAACTTCAAGAAGGAATTCTTTAAATTTTTCAAAAGCATCACTTTTATTTTTTAACAAGTATACATAAGTGTATTTTGAAAAATCATCAATAAAAGTGATAAAATATCTATTTCCACTATGTGTTAAAATTCTTTCAAATTTACATAAATCAATGTGAATTAATTCTAGTAATTCAGTATTTCTTACCACACTTTTATGAGGCTGTAGACACCCCATTTTTGACTTTCCATAAGACTTGGACGCGACTGATGGTTTACATGGTGGAGAAAGATGTGCAGGGGAAAAGTGCAATTTCTTCGACAAAGAGAGAGTCAAACCTCAACTTCATACCCCTTTTGGACCAAAACAATCTTGATCAAAAGATTTTAGATCTTAAAACCCTCTCTTTCGAAACATTTTGAAAATAAAGTTTTTACGATGTTTCGAGGCTTGCATTTTGTCAAAAATTGCGCTTTTCGGTAAACCGAGCAAGGACAAAGTGGAAATGAATGAAAGAGAGATGAAATCTTTGAAAAATCTTTCAAAACACCTTACTTAGGGGTTTGAAGTTGAAGAAAAGAAGAGAAGAGGGAAGAAATCCAGTCGGAGGAGAAAATGGGCATGAACCGTTAAGAGAGAGTCGAGCAGTCCTCGCCGAATCGGGCCTATTCATCTGGATACTTGGAATCAAGCTATGAGGCTACCACCGTTCAAAATCTTACTCCCGGAGCTTCATTTTACACTCAAGAATCTCCTAAATCCAATTTCGGATAGGGGAGATATCGTTGATTGAAGTAGGGTATCACTCCGGTTGGGACCGAATCTGCGCGGCTTCACGGAAACGGGCATAACTTTTTCCACAGGAGGAATTTTGATGCAAGGTTTGCGCCATTGGAAAGATAACTTCTGGGGCTTCAATTTGGACACTTGAACGGCCACATTTGGACTTTCCAAACATCCACCGGCCACTTTTCTTTCCGGTAGCCCATGTTTTTTGTCCTGAAAGTAGCTGGCCGGCCAGAAAAGCCAGGAAAAGTAGCTAGCCGGCCAGAAAACCTAGAAAAAGTAGCCGGCCGGCCACCTGCAACCCCAATAACTGGCCGGCCATGTTCCTTGGGTCCTGTTCCTTCCAAAAATGCCCTCCTTTCCCCCCTAGATTGTGTATCCGCGGAGGCCAACTTTTGGGGGGAAACTTGGATTGTTTTCCCCCCCTTTTTCCCCCCATTTTCCCCCTCTTTTTGCCTATATAACAGAGCCTCCAGCTCTGGTTTTTTGGTTAGAAAAATCCCCCTTGAAGCTCTTGCATTATATCTCCCTTCTTCCCTCACCCCAAGCTCCAAACCCTCAAAATCTTCCAAGTTCTACACCCTTTCGTCACCACCACCTAGCACCACCACCAATACTCCATTTCCAGCAGCTTGGGGAGTTTTTCAGAGGCTAGGAGGCAACATTTTTGGTCCAAGAGGCAGCAAAAGGGTTGGTCTACAAGGGTAAGTCCATTTCCCCTCTTTTTGGTCTCATTTTGCAACATTTTTCTAGCCATTTTGCTTGCTGTTTTGAGCTTCCGACCAAAACTGAAAATGTCATTTTTTTAAGCTATATTCCATGTTTCATTAAGGGCTCATTGCAGTTTGAAGCTTCTTTTTGGCACTTGCTTCATTACCCCTTTGAATGCCATTATTTTGCATAGTATTTTTGGCTTATGTGTGATCTGTTTTGGGGCCTGATGTAAACTGTAAATAGGCCTATTTTGAGCCCCTATTCAACATTTAAGAAGGGGTCAATACTGTTGGGGACTTCCATGTAGCACCTACCATTATACCCCTCTTTGGTCCCCATTTTTGCATGTTTTGTTAGCCTATCTTGCTTCTGTTTTTCGACCATGATCAGAACTGAAGGTGGATATATTTTGACCCCCTTGACATGTTTCATTAAGGGTCTTTGGCTGTTTGATGAATTTTTTGTATACTTCATGTTATACCCCTTTGTTAGCCTATATCTTGCATTGTATTTTGAGCATGTTTGTATACTGATTTGGGGCTTGTCATCTACTGTAAATGTTCATATTTTTGGTCCCTCTTCAGTGTTGTAGAAGGGTATTTTTCTGTTTGGGCTTTGCATCTACCACTTGCTTCATTGCCTCCCTTGCGGAGCCATTTTCGTATGCCATTTTAGCCCTACTTGTGCTTACTGTTTGGCCATGTTTTGTACTGTAAAAATGCTTATTTTGGGGCTGCCTTGCTTCTGATTTTTCATGTCATGTTCAAATTATGCATGCTTTATATAGCTGTAAGCCATTTCATGCGCCTAGTTTTGCGTTTCGGGACTCGTTCCTTGCATCGGGTTTCATTTCGCCTTGTTTCGGGGCTGTTTTGCCCCTCATTTTGTCACTGATTTTTGCATGTTTGCATACCATATTCTATGTCTTTGCCATGTCTCATTAGAGTGGCATTTCGGTGCCTGAGGGTCCGTCCTCGGTTTGCGTGCACGCATGCACGCATTTCGAGGTGTCTTGTTTTCATCTGATGGCCTCTTATGTGAGTGTGGCTGAGGCTCTCTCATGTTGGTGTAAGCCCATATTGCATTGCATATGCCATTTCATCTATAGCATTGTGTATGCTCGGTTGTGTATCACCTCGTGTAGCGTGTATGCCATTCCATAACATTGTGTATGTTAGGATTGTATCTAGGTTGCATTTCACGCATATCATGCATATTGCATCATGTTCGGGATAGGAGTTAGCCCGGGCACGGGAAACGAGGTACGTTCCGTACTCCGAGTGACGGAACGTGTCTCAATTCCCAAGTCACCGACACTCCGGATTATCCATGATGGAGTTAGGTTTTGTCGTAGTGTTCATATGCATTCATTCTATATTGAGTTGTACAATTCGGTTCCTCGGCCATCATGCATCGAGATGCGTGATTGGTGGTACGAGGATCGAGACATGCATACATTTGTGAAAATACATTGCTATGCCCCTTTCCTGCTCTCTGTTGCAGCATACCAAGAATCAGCAGTCTTCCGAGGCTTGGCGCGCTTTTCAAGAATCATTGCAAAACAGAGGCTAATTGGGGCATTCCAGTGGATTTCCGCGCAAAGCAGCCCAAACATGCATCGTTCCATCATCCGGAGCGGAATCAAGGCAGTCCCTGGCTTGCATGCCAGTTTTACAGTTTTCTTAGTTAGTTAATTTGTTAATTAATTAGGAATTTGTACATTATTTGGACTGTACTATTCTTTTATTCGGGACTGTATATTTATTTGGACCCTCTGCGCGAGGGCATAATTGTAATAAGTGTGGGTGAGTGTGATGTATGTCTTCCAACCCCACGTCTTTCTTCCCTTTTATTTACCTGCTTATGATGGTTAGATTAGGGCATATTTCAATTAGCATACAGTATGACAGCATGTTTGCATCATTCATCTGTTTTGCACGCACCGGGCTCGGCGCATCATACAAACTGCATTTGTACTTCAATTCCAAATTGAATACGTGTTAGTTGTAGCATTCCACATGCCATGTTTAGAATAGCCGAGCCTGCTATAGTTTGCATCTTTGCATGTGTTGCATTAGGCAATTCTGTGTATCTAGGATCATGCATGGATTTCTAATGAGCTTTTGTTTTGGCTTGGAGTACTCGGTGAGTTTTATGCTTTAGCATCCTTACATACGTGTGAGTGACTGCCATGATAGCATGCTTACTATGAGGCTATGTGCTTATGTGATATAACCGCCTGAATGCCTGTGGGTGAAGGTTGGGTTATTTGAATTGGGACAATGCATTGATTGTTTGTTTTAAGCCCACTAGATAGTGGCAAAATCATGTTTTCTAAGCCCACCCGAGGGTGGCAAATCCACGTCTTAGCCTACCTGCGGGTAGCACCATCAAACCATTTTCAAACAAACAAACATGAAATGTTTTGTTCCAATTCAGGTGATCCAGTCTATACTTGTATGCTGTGCGCATCACATAGTAAATCTAGGCCAATAACCGGAATAAGAACACACAATGTTTTCAAAAATAGATATCATGGTTAGTAGAGGCCGGTCTTTGACCGGGCGAGCGGGGGTGCTCACAAAGTGACCTTCCCCAATCGTGCCCAAGTTCCCGAGCCGAGGCAACTTTGGTGATGACGGACACGTGGCCTTTGGCACCGAGTCAGGGTTTCCTAAATTTCCCATTAGAAAACATTTAGGTGGCGACTCTGTATCTGGCAAAGCAGTCCATGTTTGGCACTTCTTTCAAAAAAATCTGTTTTCAAAAAACGATTTGCCGGATTTGGACTCTTTGGTTCAAGATTAAGAACCGTGACATTTGAGTCCTTCGAACTGTAGTAGACCCGCAAGCGAACCAGAACGGGGGGGAGTCGCACCCTCCCCGGGATGCGTTCGGGGACGTCTACAGAGGCCTTTTAGTTATTTTTGCTTGACTGCAAATTTTACATTTCTCAAAATTATTTGTTAGTCTGGGAATTAATCCTAAACTACTCATGACTCCCATATATCGGCTATTCATATGACATAGACGAGTATGCCAAAAATTTATAGAAGACAACATGTAAATAGAAACATTTGCTTTCTTATTCTCAACATTTAATTTAAACATTCCATCACATGCATATCATTTTCCCACAAATATGCCTTTTTTAGTGATTACATATTGGTTAGATTCAATAGTCTGCTTGAAGCCAGTTTTGTTGAGCAAATAACTCGACATCAAATTTTTCCATATAGACGATGTGTACAACACATCTTTTAAAACAAGCACACGTCTAGAGGTAAATTTCAGCTCAACATCCCTACACCCGAGCACCTTGGTTAAACTGGAGTCACCAAGCATAACAATCTTCTCCTCATTAAAAGGAGTAAAATCTTTGAACCAATCTTTATCATAGCAGACAAGCCTGTTGGCACCAGAGTCTGCCCACCATCCTTCCACGGATTGAACCATAAAATAATTGTAATCATAATCACAAATAGTTCCTCGGTAACATTAGCCTGTGGTCGAGACTGTTATTTCCAAAATTTGCAAGTTCGAGCAATATGCCCACTTTTGTCACACACAAAACATGTCACATTTGTCAAGTTTTGTGAAGAGGGTTCTTGGTTCCATTTCTTTTGCCTCGGATAATTTTTATTTTGTGGCCTTTTGTATTTTTCCAAATTTTCTTAACTAGCTTCAAGTGACTATTGTTATGAAATCGACCTTTAGGTAAAGTATTTCCGAAAGTTAAATTTACCTTCGCAATAGAATGCTCTTGTGTCATGAGCGCACCTTGTTTTGTGGAATGCATCTTGTCTTCGTGCTTCCTCCTCCACCTGAATCCGTGTGATTAGAGTCTCCAAGGACGTCTCTTTTTGTTTGTGACGCATTGATTTATGAAACTCCCTCCAAGATGATGGTAGTTTGTTAATAATACCTGCCACAACAAGATTGTCTTTAATTTTGATGCCTTCGAATCTAACTTCAGCCACTAGCATATGAAAATTTTGAACTTGCTCCACCACTGATTTTCTATCTATCATCTGATAACGGAAAAAACGGCTTGCCGCAGATTTTTTGGCGTATGCCTCTTTAGTGTCATATTTATTGTGCAAAGCTTTCCAAATTTTCTTGACAGTGGTGTAAGTAGTATCATAATAATCATAAAATTGATCTGAAAGACAATTCAAAAGATAATACCGACATTTATACTCATCTATGTTGTATTTCTTGATTTTTTCAAGATGAGTGGCATACTCCTTGTCGGTCATCTCTTTAGTGGAGACTTTGTTCGGATTTTTCTCGGTCAGGATATAAGCCACCTTGAGGAGACTAAGGTAGAAAAGCACCTTACCTTTCAATCTCTTGAAATGGGCTCCCTTGAACCGAAAAGGCTTATTGAGATCGCCTGTATTCTCGTTGGGCTTCTCCAATACTAGCTTCATGAATTTTACTGTTTGAATCTCCTTAAAATTGTTGGTGATAATTACAAATAAAACACCAGAAAATACAAATAATAAAAGTTACAATAACTATTGAAAGGGCTGAGGCGCAGGAAATTCGCTATCTTTAAGGAGATTCAAGCCCTCTGCGGTTAGGCAAAGTCTCACATCGGTGTAGTAGAAAAAACCTTGACTTGTCCCCACCAGGATACAACAGTCCAACTAAGTCGTATGGTTCACCAATACTGCACAATTGGTTGAACCCAAAGTTTCATCATATACACCATTTATTTCTTTGCCTGATAATCGCACACAAAAATAATAAAATAACAAACACTTCTTCTCACTTTTTCAAGATAAGAGGTTAGCTCAATTTATAGGAGAGGAAACTTGGTGGGCAAGAAGACTTGGAGGAAAAGAAAAGACAAGAGTTACTTGGTGGGCAAGAATACTTGGAGGAAAAGAAAAGAGAACTTAGTGGGAAAGAAAATTTTCTTAGAGGAAAAAAAAGGTAGCTTGGAGAACAAGTTGCTTGGAGCCTAAGCACACAAAATAATCTATAACACATTATAATATTAAAATATCTGCTAACACAAAATAATCTATAACACATTATAATATTAAAATATCTGCTAACACAAAATAATCTATAACACAATATAATATTAAAATATCTCGTCAATGTCATTAGTGGTAAAGTTCTTGGTTAAGGCATATTTGAAAGTATAAGTAGGCTTAGTTTCTATATTTCTTCATTCTATCGAGCCTAGACCAGAAGTTTTGTACTCAAGTCAGATGCTGTAGTATGTTTAGATTGGAGATCTTAAAACTGCCTGACTTTTGAGTTGATCTATGGAAGTATTATTTTTGGATGTGTGTTTGTGTATGCTTTTTTTATATTTGTTTCTTTCTTGTATTGAACAGGACTTAGGTTATATTGCGATCAATGATTCAAATACATGATAATGGATTCATTTCATTCTTATCTTTTTATTTACAAATGCCCATGAATGATAAATCATATATTGAACCCTGAATTTGAAAAATTGACCATGAATCTCTATGAGCTAAACAAAGTGTTAGTATTTTATAGATTATAATTGTTTGAAGTATCAGTTTTATCTTATTGTTTCGAAGAAATCAAATTCTTTACGAGGGTAGCAAGTAAAGAAAGATGGTCTAATTTTGGTAGCATATTAATGGCTGCTTCATTATGATTATGCATGTTAATGTTCCATTAGATGATAAGGACATACGCATTGATAGTTTGAAAATTGATAATTTTGCCTATCTATATCCTCTCATTTGTGGAGTTGTAACATCTCTAATGGTTGGCGCCAAAATAACAATGTTAAAACTAAACTTTGACAGACACGTTGATGGTCTAAAAATTGATAATCCTGCTTATCTATATCCTCTCATTCGTGGAGTTGTAACATCTCTAATGGTTGGTGCCAAAATAACAATGTTAAAACTAAACTTTGACATGTCACAATGTTAAACAAAGTTGTGTGAAGAAGACAAATGATTTACAAGACATTAGTGACTCATTTTTAATTCCTCAAAAAACTGTTCTTTTAATGCTCATCTTTTCTTTCCAAAATCTCTCATTTATTCTTTAAATCTCATATATGTTGTGGGGGCATATTTTGTGAATGACAGCATGTGACCGAGGTTATGCCGACGTGTCAGCCAGAGTGCCACATGACTTGGTTATGTGCGAGATGATCTCAGCTGGGCCGAGATTATCTTTGGAGATATCGAAATCCGAGATGAGCAGATAAGGGACAAGAGTCCTAGAACAAGGGAGGATCTCAGTCTGGATATAGATAAAGCTCTTAGGGAGTTTATCTTTATCTAACTCGGAGTACAAGATGAGCATTGAGCAAAAGTCCATTAAAGCTAGGCTTCTACAGGGATCAAGTTAATACTGGCTATAAAAGTAGGGCACCCTCGTAGGTCTAAGGTATGCTTTTTACGCTTTGTCTAGTGAGTTAAGTACTAATTGTTATATTTGAGAGAGATTGATTACTGACTTGATCATCGGAGTGTCCCCAGGTGGACGAACCACCGCCGAATTATTATCTTTCTATGACAGGTTGTTCGGGCTCAATTTATTCTGCCTGTCTCCTGCTAAGTTTTCCTATTTGGTTGTATGGTCAAAAATCAACACCCATATATATATATATATATATCATAATCTGTTACAAGGGATAAACTACTTTCAGTGTTGTTCTAGATCTTCTTGGTGTATTATGAGCTTGATGAAGTTGACTGTCCAGTTCATTGTTGGTAGGCCCATTGTGGATTTTATTTTAACAATTTGATTTGTTCATAATTCTGTTTAGGAAGTAAGATTTTAGCATAATTTAGGTTAAAATTCATAAAAAGATGAAATAGATTAAGGGGTTGTTTGAGATATCTTACATAAGTGCACTTTTTGATTTTTTGGACTAAGAAGTTGAGGAAAAAAAGATGATTGTTTGGGTTAACTTTTTGAATTTTTACGAAAAAATATGTATTAAAAAATTGTATAAATTAGTATATAGGAGAAGTTTGTGCATTGTAGGATGTACGGTAGGCAGCACAGTTTGCAGGGTAGTATAGGAGATGTTTGCCTCCTTTTCGAGTATTGAATTGGACAGTGTTGTTTGGCATGTGGGGACCCACCACGAGTCTCATTTTGCTAATCGGAACCGTTTAATGTGTAGAACTTATCGAGTACTATATGCATATAAAAAATCAAGTTGATCGGATATCGATAGCTATCTGATCGGATTAATTTTTTGTCAACCATTAACTATAACACCATCCATTTTTTTTATACAAAACTGATTTGATTATGTAGTTAGAGATATACGATCAACGTAATTTTTAAAACATATAGTATTCGACGAGTTCTACATATTGAACGGTTCAGATTATCAAAATGGGACCTGTGATGGCCCCCACGAGCCGAACAGCACCATTCCGGGTTAATTTTTTGTGCACCCCACGTTGTAAATTTGTATCACTGACCATCACTTCAATATGTATGGCTTGTACTTGGTCATCACTGACATTACTTCACCACTGTGTATGTTTGTACTTGACGCTTGTGTAATTTATTTTTTTTATATATTTTTTGATAAATAGTAATAACTTTTTAACTTTTTTAATAACTTTTTAATTTTTTTATCTTTTTCAATATATGCAAAACCAAGTCTAAAATAGTTAATAAGACAAAATATCATATCAAATTCATAATTATTTCACTTTTTTTCTCACAAATATCATATCCCACTATAAAAAATAACCAATTATCTTTTCAAATATAAAATTTTAGTCTATTAAAATAATCAAAAATTAAAATAATCTATTAAAATAGCCTATTAAAATAACAACTTTCCAAACAGTCACAATGTGTGTCATTTACTGTTATGGTGCAATTTCAATAACATCAAGACCACATCTAATTGCACCGAAACGCACATTTTTTCCCTTCTGGTGGGCCGGTAAGGGGTCAAAGATGGGTGGATCGGCGTAGGTTCCGATTTATAAAAGCCAACCCGCCAGATCACTGGCCTGAAACCATTGGATTAAATCTATCAAAATAAATGTACACACACTCGTGCACACACAATCAATTCTCAAACAGCCCTAATTCACACCCCCAAAACATCTCATTTCATTCATCTATTTCGTCTCCCTTGCTGCTCTTCTTCCTTACCTTGCCGATCGGCGCCACCGCGCCACTAGCCTTGCTTTCACCGCCGTTAGGCTTTCCGGCGCTGGTTCTCCACTCGCCGCTGGTGCTCTTCGCTCGCCGCCGCTAATCTCCACTCGCCGCCGCTGGTATGTAGCTCTCTCTTTATCCCACGATGCATCGATAGGTTTATTTGTAGTGTCTCTCTTTGTGTTCTGTGTAGAGTATATATATATATATATATATATATAAGACTGATTTTTCGGACTCCATTTTCGACCATGAACCCTTCTTCAGCTTCTCTGGATCAATGTCTATGGTTTTCATGGCTCGGAATTTCACATTTCAAACCAATGTTGCTTTCGTAATCACTACTCTTTGTGGGTTTTGTGTTGCATGTGGTTTTTGTGATCTGGGTCGTTCCCATTTCTTCGATTCACAGCCTCGTCATTCTGGGTTTGAGTGATTTTGTGGTTTTTGATTCGGGTCTGTAGAATTAAAACCCTTTGGTCATGTATTTACATTGAGAGCTCTCTTGGGTGGTTCTTTGATTTTGCCTTTCTGAGTGCATAATATTGTTGAAATTTATTTATAAAAGATTTGTATTTTGTAAGAGATAACGGACTAGGGAAATACAAGCGATGCATAATAATTTTTTTAGTATTTATTGCCCTTTTTTGTGTGTTGATAAATAGTATTTATTACTTTGTTAAATTGTTATTGTATAATTTGCTTGGATTGTTGGATTTTTAGTTTACTAGTTTGTCAATGTTTAATGTTAGATTAGAGGAATGAACATCTATTTTAATTTTGACTATTTTAGTTAATTTATAAATTAGATATTTTTACTTTTTAATTCAAGTTTTATAATTTGATTTGTGTGTTTTTTATAAACCGCCAATCTGTCCAAACCGTCAAGCCAAAACCACAATTTTTTGCCAACTGAACTGCCGGTTTTTGATTAAAAAAATGACAATTTCTAATGACACATTTATCAATCCGCTACCCACTGTGCGGTTTCTATTTTACTCCTAAACTGCACCGACTCGCACCGCGCACACCCTTAATTGTGAGGTGGTGGGGAATGAATTGGGTTCATCTTTGCAATTTGCAATCTTTGGCAGATTTTTTTTTTTTGGGGCCATATTGTGATCATTATGGCTCAGACGCAGTGGCATTATTTTCGGAGGGGTTGAATTGAAGTGAATATGGAGGATCTGGTTGATTAATCAGGTCCTATTGTTTGGTTGCCTTGTGCATCTTGACCCTTAAGATTGCTAATTTAGATTTAAATTCCCATTCTTTGTGTCTGCTGATGGATTATGTTCAAGATATAGTAGTTATAAATGAACTAAGTATGACATTAATGATTTAGTACAACAAAAAGGAAAAATACACCTTAAAAACACAAGAAGTATTTCTCATCAAACCTCTACACATAAAAAAGAGGCTTGCGATGTAAAAACTAGCTAAACAACGCCTATTCTCATTCACTACAAAACCAAAAATATGTACTAATTTGGCATCCTAAATAAATATAGCTTTAGCATTTTTGAGCAATTGGACTAGCTTGCCTTGGATATGGAGGCTCATGATCTCGTTAGAACTGCCAATCTTAACTTTGCTATCCATCTAGTTTCGGTCTAACATACAAAATGAATGTATTGGCATTTCATTAAAGACTAAGGTTACATTTGGTAGAGTTTTCTAGCTATGATTTGAGAGTAAGAGTTGTATTTTGAGTTTGTGAGTTTTGGAATTATGATTTGAGTGTGGAAAATTTGTTTAGTGAAAGAGTTTTGAATTGAGTGGGGAATTTTTGATGTGACATTTGATATTTGATACAAAAACTTATAACTCATAATCAAACATACAACTCAAAATTCTATTTAAACACATAAATTTTTTTTTAAAATTCGGAAAATATTTTTTTCGAATATATAAAAATTAAAATGTCAATTTTTTTTTTTTTTTTTCACTGTTCCGGCCAACCGGCCTAACGATCGGTGGGACATCCGGTGGGACGACCGGTTATGCCAAATTAAAATTTTTTTTTTTTTTGAAAATCACGCCTCACACATAGAGTTTTCTGCAGAGTTGTGGAAAATTAGTTCCAAAGCTCTATCCAAACACATATTGTAGGGGTAGAATCAACGTTTGGAAATTGTTCCAAACACAGTCTAATTCTTTGAGTTTTCCATATGCAGCAATTTCTATTGATCCAGATTCTAACCATCATTAAAATATCAATGAACCACTTTAACAAGCAAATGAATGGGTTTACACTATCAAATGTTTAGTGGCACATCAAACAATATATCATGAACAACCACTTCCAATCGTCAAAGTTAAACACATCCAACCCACTTTTCACATAACCACATATTTGCATTTTAATACTTTCTGCTATTCCAAATGATGCCAGATATTAGTGTGTCTAGCAGTGTTTTAAAAAGCTCTAGGCGCATCAGGGCGCCAAGGTCACCTGGAGCCTAAGCGCCGAGGCGCGGCGCGCGCCTCACCAAAGCGAGGCGCAAGTTATAGAAGTTAAGCAAAATATCAATATAGCACAATATATAGCACAATTTTCAACATAAGCAAAAATTTATAGAATTTCAAAATGAATAAAACAATATTCAACATTCCAAAAACCATGAAAGTAATATCAAACAACAAACATAAGAACTTAATAATCCACAAAGTTGAAAACAACTAAACATCTAGTGACTAGTCCCATGGATGCATTGTCTAAGAACTTAATAATAAGCGTCATCTCCATCATCTCCTTCGTCATCATTGGATTTATATCCCTCCACATCCTCCTCTTCTTCCTCATTTGAATCTACATCTTCCCATTCCTCTTCCTCATCTACAAGTCGACGTGAGCTTGAACCAATTGGAGTTGTCCTAGTTGTGGTTGATCTAGTTCTTTGGCTACTTTCCTCAACTCCAGCAGCTACAGCAACATCATCCCACCCCAAAGAATCATCATCATCATCAAACACATGCTCATTCTCCATTCTCCCAATCAGCCATTCATTGCTTTCATCAATATCTTTCAAAGAGATAGGATCAAATTTGCCATGTGAAATGTATCGACGTTTCAATGCTCTATTATACTTGACAAACACCAAATCATTAAGACGTTTTTGAGCTAGCCTATATTTTTTTTTGCTGTGAAGCTGCAACAATAAATAAAAAAACATTTAAATTCATATATAACTAAAAAAGTTTGGAAGAAAATTTTAGAGTTCTCCAAATTTGACAACGGATACTCACATGTTCAAACACACTCCAATTCCGCTCACAACCAGATGAACTACAAGTAAGGCTAAGAACTTTGATGGCAAATTGTTGCAACTCAGGAGCATCATGACTATAAGAACTCCACCAATCAGCTGTAAATGATTATTGGTTAACACTTCACAAATAATTAAACTATAAGGAATTGACTACTAACTTAATTTGGTGGATGAACATAGATCACCTGGTACCCTTGTAGTTCTTTGTCTAATTGCCATAGGTATTCCAAAAAGTCCTTCAGCATTTTCACATTTTTTCAAGTCTGTAGTAACTTTATCTTGGACCTCTAATGTTGGGATCAACCTTGATATACATTGATATAGGCCTGATACGATTTCTTTGTCCTTTGCAGCCCTTGGATCTTTGTAAAAAAATTCTGGATTTAAATAAAACCCAACTGCATGTAAAGGGCGATGCAATTGAACATTCCACCTTTGGTCAATGATTTGAAACACATCTTTGTACTTCTCTTCATTTCCATTGAAGCTATTTGCAATAGCTTCCTTAGCCCTATCCATAGCCTCATAAATGTAACCCATTGGAGGCTTTTCTTCACCATCAACCTTTCTTAGTACATGAACAAGAGGACATGAAAATTGGAGGGCAAGGTGACAATGGTTCCAAAATGAAGGCATTAGTAGTATTTGAGCTGTCTTCTTACCGTGTGGCTCCTTCGCCCATTTGCTTTTGGTCCACTCATCTGAAGTGAACATCTTCCTCAAATTGTTCCTTTGTTGATAAACCCTTTGTAAAGTTAAGAAAGCCGTTGCAAACCTAGTTTTGGCAGGCTTAACTAACTCCTTCAACTGAGTAAAACACCTCATCATATTCAACAAAGATGGTCGGTTATAAATGTAACCATGTATCCCAATTGCCCTTTCAAATGTCTTTTTAAAATTGGGTAATTTGAAGATATCTTCCAACATCAAATCCAAACAATGGGCTGCACAAGGCGTCCAATACAAGTGGGGTCTCTTTGCCTCCAAAAACTTCCCTATTAGAAGTAACAACCAAAACACAAAATTAATGATATGAAACAAAATGATTTATGTTGCAAACTATTAATATAATAAGATTTTTACCTGCCAACACATTTGCTGCCGCACTATTCGTGACGACTTGGATCACATTAGCTTCTCCAATTTTCTCTACAAACTTATCAAGCAAATTAAACATCTTATTTCCATCCTTTGAGTAACTAGATGCATCAATGGATTCAATAAATATGGTGCCTCTTGGACAATTCACTAAGAAATTAAGCAAAGTCCTATTTCTCTTATCTGTCCAACCATCGCACATTATAGAACATCCATACTTTGGCCAATCGTCTCTATGTTCCTTCATCAATTTGTTAACATGATCCACTTCTTTTTTGAGGTAAGGAACTCGTATCATGTGGTAAGTTGGTGGTTTCAAACCAGGACCAAATTTCCAATAGCTTCAATCATTGGCCCAAAACTGTCATAATTCACTGCATTGAAACGAATCCCAGAGTCATACATCCATCTTGCAATTCTAACATACGCCCGTTGCATTAACTCTTTTCTATAGGGATCATTTTCATCAATTTTACTTTGCTTCCCCTTGCCTTTTTGTTTTTGCACCACCACATCTGGATCAGGTGTGAAGAAACAATCCATAGGCCCTATCTTCCTAGGCCTTTTAAGTTTGGATTGAACAGAACCAGAGCTGGTTCTTTGAGTAGAACCTTGAGTAGGAATGGACTTTTTACCATGCTGAGGGAGTTCTACAAGATCATCCTCATCCTCAAAATCTTCTTCATCAGCCATATCATCAAAATTAGGCATCAAGTTGATTTGCTCCTTAACTTTCTTTTTTTTAGCCATAAACTCAGAAATCTCATCTCTAACCTCAGTTGGGCATCTAACACATTTAGTCACATTCCTATACCCTCCAACAAGATGTTGCTTAACTTGACAGACACCCTCATTCATCTCTTTTCCACAAAAATTGCATTTGAACTTACTTAAGTTTCCGGGATTTACCATCGTTGAATACTTCCATGCTGGATCTTTCCTTCCACTTTTAGCACTCGACATTTGACTCATCAAGTTACTGGTTGTTTCTTCTTTTTTTTTTGTTTTTTTTGTTTACAAGACAAGAAAAGGCAAGAAAAAAACAGAGACTAGAGAAGAGAAGAATGAAAAAATGAAGAAGAAAGAATTAAAAAAAAAAAATTTGAATAAGATACCAGTGAAGAGGAGAAGACAGACGAAAGAAGAGGAGAAGAAAAAATGAAAAACAGAGAAGAAGAAGAAGAGGAAGAAAAAGAAGAAGAAACGAAAAACAGAGAGAAGAGATGAGAGAAGAAGAACGAAAAACAGAGATGAAGAAGAAGAAGGAGAAGAAGAGAAGAGAGAAGAAGAAATGAAAGAGACGAACCTGAGTCAATGTCGAAGCTGAAGCTGAAGCTCACGTCGATGTTGAACCTAAGTCGATGTCGAACCTGAAGCTCACATTGAAACAAAATTCATGTCGATGTCGAACCTGAAGCTCATGTCTTCGTCGATTCGAAATTTTGGTCGCAACACTTCATCGAATCGAAATTTTGGTTGTAACAAATTTAGGGCTTTGTTGATTCAAAGAGGCTCACCAACAGATTTGTATAAGAGTTTTAATCCTATGTGGCTAGTACACAAACAGCTTAGTCCTAGTCGAAGCGCATGAAGCGTGCGCTTCGAGCCTCAGAGAAAGGCGTGCGCCTCAGCGCTTCACGTGCGATTCTCGCAATGCGCCTCGCTTTGTTTGCTTCGAGCCCTAGCCCTGCGCCTCGCCTCGCTTAGCGCCTAGGCGCGCTTTTTAAAACACTGGTGTCTAGTGTGTCCATTTGTTTCAGTGTTCAACATAAATCTCACAACAATGATTGTTATAACATGGTGAAAATGGCTAGTTTTTTGGAAAGAAAAACTAAATTAAAAATGTAAAAGTCAGTTATATCTTATAACCAAGGCCAACCCTGAGTCAAATGATATCACATTTAGAGAATTTCTTAAGCCCACAACAACCAAAGATTAAATGGGAATCAGTTAAAGGTACACTTCAGGTTATTTCGGAAGTTTTCAAGTTTTATTGGTAAATCATAATAAGCTGAAAAAAAAAAAAAAAAAAAAATTGTAGTGTTTAAACCTTACATTAATCAATTCCATGTTTAATTAATTCGTAAGAATAAAAAGCATAGCTAAACATTTTATCATGCTGATCCACTTGAAAAAAGCCTGAAATTTTAAAATAGGCTATGAATTCCTAAGAAAATAACTAGAGTTTCAGTAGCATAACTTCGACATCAACAACAACAAACAAAACGGAACACTAAATTGGGCCATACAAATTTAACATTTGCAGAAACTCAACATTGCTTAAAGTCCTAATTCATTCTAAATAAATTAACTCAAATAGAATTACAAGCAAAATACCCAAAATAAATAAAAAAATTTATCATATAATTAGCTATGAAGCATAGGTATGGGTACGGGTACGAGTACTGGTACAATATGAGTACGCCAATACGGTAAAATTTAAAAAAAGTAGGGTACGGGTACGGCTTGATACGCTTGTAAAAAAAATATTTATTTTTAATTTAGATTAATGCAAAAATTAATTAAATGGTTTAATTTGTTAATATTCAATTTACAATTAACATTTAATGTTAAAAGTAAAGATATAAATCAAAATTAAATGTCAATATATTAAATTACTTACAAACCATAGTTTAATTTTAAAAACATGCAAAGTATAAAACTAAAAATAAAGAAGTCTACTGAAAGGAGTTTTATCTCTATAGACTATAGTAGAACATATTATTTCAACTGAGATATGGTATAGCTTGGTTTTATAATAGGTACATCTGGGTACATCAAAAATTAAGAAGAAAAAATTTGAATACGTGTTTCGTGTACCCAGTACGTATGTAGAAGTACCATACAAGGTACCATATGTTGGTAAGTACTTGGTATGGGTACAACATATTTTTCGAAGTACCCATGCTTCATAGATAAGTAGAGAAGCATGAACAGAACAACTAAACAAAGAATCTGATACAACACTTATTATTAATCCCATATGCTATTCATATACAGATAATGAATTTAGAGAGAGAGAGACCTATAGAGGAAAGCATGATTGTTTGGCCAAAAGGGATAAGCAATTGAGCTGTATTAAAATTTTTCAAAAACCCTAGCAGTCTAGCATTACCCTTTGCATTATATAGAAAAGTAATAAATCACTCGGCTCATGTTCAAATTTTAGAATGTTGGTTTAACCCAATCTCACTTCTCTGATCAGGTTATATTTTATGATATGGGTTTCAACACTAAAAGTTATTTTGATTGAACTGGTTCATGTACTTGGTCGTACAAATCGGTCTTTTTTTCTTTTCTTATTAGTTGTTTTAGGGTTGTAAAATTGGCCCACAAGCTCGCAGCCCACCCGAAGCTTGCCAGTGGTCTGGAGCGGCCCGGCCCGCCCAAGCTTGAGCCCAGCCTGTGACCTTGGGCTTGAGCCGTGTGTTTTGGGGCTTGGCCCGACCTGGAGCCTGGCACACCGGCCTACTCAAGGCCCACTCTAAGGCCCGGCCCTCCTGGCCCTCCCGAGGCCCACTATCATTCCCAAGCTATTTTTGTGGAGAGAAAATAAAATAAAAAAGGGTCAGGCCCGACCCAAGTCCGAGCCCAGGTGGCCCGGCCCGCCTAAGACCGAGTACCTCCTGGGCCTGGGCTTGGGCTTGGGCTTGGGCTTAAGCTTGGACGTAGGCCGTGATTTTGCCCAAGTGGGCAGATCCCACCCGGCCCGATTTTTGGCGAGAGCCCGTTAGGCTCGATGGTGGGTTGGGCCACTCTGGACCGGGGGCAAGCTTTGGGTTCACTGCTGGCCGATTTTACACCCCTAAAGCAACTAATAAAAAAAGAAAAAAAAGAGACCGGTTTGTGCGACCAACGAACCGGTTCAGTCAAAGTAACTTCAATTGTTGAAACCCATATATAATAAAATAAAACCCGATCAGAGAAGTGAGATTGGGTTAAACCACCATTCTAAAATTTAAACATGAACCAGGCAATTTGTTACTCTTCTACATAATGCAAAGTGTAATGCTAGACTGCTAGGGTTTTTGAAAAATTTTAATACGACATTGCTCGTCTCTTTTGGCCGAACAATCGTGCTTTCCTCTTCAGGTCTCCCTCTCTAAATTCATTATTTGTATATGATTAGCATATGGGATTGATAATAAATGTTGTATTAGATTCTTTGTTTAGTTGTTTTGTTCATGTTTCCCTACTTACATGATATATATATATATATATATATATTTTTGAGTTAATTTGGAATGAATTAGCACTTTAAGCAATGTTGAGTTTCTGGAAATGTTAAATTTGTATGGCCCATTTTAGTGTTTCATTTTGTTTGTTGTTGTTGATGTCAAAGTTATGCTACTGAAACCCTAGTTATTTTCTTATGATTTCTTAGCCTATTTTTAAAATTTAAGTCTTTTTTTCAAGTGGGTCTACATGATAAAATGTTGAGCTATGCTTTTTATTTTTACGAATTAATTAAACATGGAATTGATCAATGTGAGGTTTAAACACTCTTGTTTGTTTCTCCCAACCCCCCCCTCCCCCAGTTTTTTATGATTTGCCAGTAAAACTTTAAAACTTCCAAAGTAACCTGAAGTGTACCTTTAATCTTTGGTTGATGTTGGCTTAAAAAACTCTCTAAATGTGGTATCATTTGACTCAGGGTTGGCCTTGGTTATAAGATATAACTGAGTTTCATATTTTTAATTTAGTTTTTCTTTCCAAGTGTAAAAATTGAACTTTGTATTGTAAGCGTTCTAGTAATTAAAAACTAACCATTTTCATCATGTTCCGATATTCATTGTTGTGAGATTTGTGTTAAATACTGAAACATATGGACACACTAGACACTAATATTTGGCATCATTTGGAATAGTAGAAAGTATTAAAATGCAAATATGTGGTTATGTGAAAATTGGGTTGGATGTGTTTAAGTTTGACGATTGGAAGTGGTTGTTCATGATATATTGTTTGATGCGCCACTAAACATTTGATAGTGTAAACCCATTCATTTGTTTGTTAAAGTGGTTCATTGGTATTGTCATGATGGTCAGAATCTGCATCAATAGAAATTGCTGTATATGGAAAACTGAAAGAAATAGTGTTTAATGAAATGCCAATACATTCGTTTTGTATGTTTGAATGGAACTAGATGGATAGCAAAGTTAAGATTGTAGCCTTATAAAAATATAGTCTGCACTCTTCCTTTTTGAGGTAATAGGTCAACTTAGACCCAAGCAAGCTTGCAAAGCAATCGAGGCGAGAGCATGAAATATGAGATCATAACTGACAGCCTACAAAACAAACAGTTTGGTATATAATAGTGTTATAAGAGAATCTGTAGTGCTTGAGCCCCACAGGTATACCTTACTCATTTAGAAGTGACCGGTAAATGCAATGAAGGTATACTTAATTTTATTCTGTGGGTAATAAATGGTTCACTGTTATATTTCACTTTTTCGTGTTTCTTATAATTGAGCATAAATTTATTATCATTACCTACAAAGTGTCTCCTACTCTATTAGCCACCTTGATTTTCAGGGTTCCCAAATGGAGGGCACCGAAGAACTACAGGAAAAGCAGTCTGAAGAGATTCCAGAAAACATGCCTCAGAAGAAACAAGAAACTCGTGATGAAATGCTATCTAGGCACAGGTAATGTATCCTTGTCTAACCTGAGCCTGATGGAATCTAGAAAGGTGATAATATTTTGTGACACGTAAAGATATTGCTAACAAGTGCCTAAGATTTTTGTAAATATAAATAGAAAATTGTAAGCATAAACATTATACAAGATCTAGCGATTCGTCTTCTTGAGTTATTTAATTTTGACTTTTCCTTCCCTTTTTTTTTTTTGTTCTTCGATAATGATTTTATCACACGCGCAGGAAAGAAATTTCCCAGCTGCAGGACAAAGAAATTGCACTGAAGAAGGCAGCAGCTAAAGGTAGTAAGGCTGAACAGAAAGCTAAGAAGAAACAGGTGGAAGAAGAGGTCTCTCAACTTTCTGCAAATCTCAAAGAAAGACAGGCTGAGGAACTTGCTTCTTTGGGCTATAGCAGTAGTAATGATGGCAATAATAAGGGAAACCTTGACAATTTGGTGAAGGCTATAGCTGGGGTTTCTGTTACCAATCAAGCCGAACATTCAAAGCCCAGTAAGAGCGTTAAGAGGCGTGAAAAAAGAGCTCAGCAAGAAGCGGCCAGAGAACAGAAAATACAAGAAGAGCAGAGCAACATTGTCAGTGATCGTATTATTGAAAACGAAAAGTTGGAAAAAAAGCTTGAACCCCTCGGATTGACAATCAATGAAATAAAGCCAGATGGGCATTGTATGTACCGAGCCGTTGAGGACCAGCTGGCCCTTCTCTCGGGAGGCTCTTCTCCTTATACTTACCAAGAGCTTAGAGAAATGGTGGCTGCTTATATGAGGAAACATGCATCTGATTTTCTCCCATTTTTCCTCTCGGAGAATATGACAGATGGTGAATATTCTGACAATTCGCTTACTCAGAGGTTTGAGGATTACTGTAGAGAAGTAGAGTCGACAGCAGCATGGGGAGGACAACTAGAGCTTGGTGCTTTGACTCATTGCCTAAAGCAACGTATCAAAATATTTTCAGGATCGTTCCCCGATGTGGAGATGGGGAAGGAGTACAAGTCCAACAGCGGGGCTGGATCGTCTAATCCAGGTATTATGTTATCATACCATAGGCATGCATTTGGGCTCGGCGAGCATTATAATTCTGTGGTCCCTAGTTTAACCCAATAGGCATGATGATAACATATGTGAAATTTTACTGTGTTTTATGCAATGTCATTGTGAGCACAAGTCTTAAGTTAAAAGTACAGTTCTTGTTAAATTTTTAATGGGATCGAGACTTGTTAATACTATGTCTCGTCAATGTCACTAGTGGTAAAGTTCTTGGTTAAGGCATATTTGAAACTATAAGTAGGCCAAGTTTCTATATTTCTTCGTTCTACTGAGCCTAAACAAGAAGTTTTGTGCTCAAGTCAGATGGTATAGTACGTCTGAATTGGAGATCTTAAAAATGCCTGACTTTTGGGTGGATCTATGGAAGCATTATTTTTGGATGCGTGTTTGTGTATGTTTTTTTTTTATATTTGTTTCTTGTATTAACAGGACTTAGGTTGTATTTCGATCAATGATTTAAATACATGATAATGGATTCATTGAGGTTCATTTCATTATCGTCTCATCTTTTCTTTTACAAATGCCCATGAATGATAAATCATATATCAAACCCTGAATTTGAAAATTTGACAATAAATCTCTATGAGCTAAACAGTGTTAGTATTTTATAGATTATGATTGTTTGATGTATCAGTTTTGTCTGATTGTTTTGAAGAAATCAAATTCTTTACAAGGGTAGGAAGTAAAGAAAGATGGTCTAATTTTGGTAGCATATTAATGGCTGCTTCATTATGATTATGCATGTTAATGTTCCATTAGATGAAATAAGGAAAGACGCATTGATGGTCTGAAAATTGATAATCCTGCCAATCTATATCCTCTCCCTTTGTGGAGTGGTAACATCTCTAATGGTTGGTGCCAAAATAACAATGTTAAAACGAAACTTTGACATGTTACAGTGTTAAACAAAGTTGTGTGAAGAAGACAAATGATTTACAAGACAATAGTGACTCATCTTTAATTCCTCAAAAACTATTCTTTTAACACATCTTTTCCCTCCAAATTCTCTCATTTATTCTCTAAATCTCATATATATATATATATATATATATCATAATCTGCTACGAGGGATGAACTACTTTCAGTGTTATGTTGTGTTGTGGTATATATTCCGATGGTGGGACGTGGACAATGGGCATCTAGATCTTCTTGGCATATTATGAGCTTGATGAAGTTGACTGTCCAGTTCACCGTTGGTGGGTCCATTGTGGATTCTATTTTAACAATTTGGTTTGTTCATAATTTTGATTTCTAGGTATATATCTTTTAAACAAATAAACGATAATTATAACCATTTGTGTCATCTACTGTTGTGGTCCAATTTTTCATGGAATGTGTGGTCTGAAATTGTGAGGTGGTGGGGAATGATTTGGGTTCGTCTTTGCAATTTACAATCTTTAGCAAATTTTGGTAGCGTTTGGTAGAATTTTAGAATTATGATTTAACAATAGAATTATATTTTGAGTTTGTGAGTTTTGGAATTATGATTTGAAAAGAAAAAATTTGTCTAGTTATGAATTTTGAAAATAACTTTGAATTTTTGAAATTAGAAAAGTGTTTGATTCAAAAACTCACCATTCATGATTAAATACACAATTCAAAATTCTATTTACAACTCATGAAAAATTTAAAAAATATTTTTTATTTAAAATATAAAAACAATAGTGTCAATTGCTACCAAAAAAAAAAAAAGACGACGACAGCAACAACAAAAAAAAATACTGTTCTGGTCAACCGGTCGGACGTTTGGGAGAATGACTGGATAGACGTGTTTTTAAAAGTGGGTATGAAATCAATTTTTGAAAATTCTAATCAAACACAGTACTCAAATGTGTGGAATCACAATTTCAAAGTTCTACCACACAATTTCAAAGTTTTACCAAACACATTGTGGCGTTATGGCTCAAAGGCAATGCCGTTGTCTTCAGAAGGGTTAAAGCAAATATGGAGGATCTAGTTGATTTAATCAGGTCCTGTTGTTTGGTTGCATTGTGCATCTCGACCCTTAAGATTGCTAACTTCGATTCAAATTCCCATTCTTTGTGTCTGCTGATGGATTAATGTAACATATCGGTTATAAATGACCTAAGTATGACATTAATGATTTAGTACAACAAAAAAGAAAAATACACCTTAAAAACACAAGAAATACTTCTCATCAAACCTCTCCACACAAAAAAGAGGCTTGAGATGTTAAAACTATAGCTAAACAAAGCCTATTCTCATTCACTACAAAGCCAAAAATAGAAATTAGTTTGGCATCCATATATAAATATAGCTTTAGCATTTTTGAGCAATTGGACTAGCTTGCCTCGGATATGGAGGCTCATGATCTCGTTAGAACCACCGGCAAACTCTCCCCCTATGAACACAACCGGAACACTCAGTCGACAGCCTAATGACAACAACTCCCTTTCCAGTTGTCATCCATAACGAAGGTCATCAAGCTCATAGATAGTAGGACTCGTCCCAAAACCATATATTAGTGCCTTGACTGTGAGACAAATGCAACAACCACTTTTGCCGAAGATAACCACCGGCTTTTCAGCTCCCAAACTGACACAGTTGCCATTGTTGGGAAGAAGTTGGATGAGTATTGGTTGAAGAATGTTTGTAGGGAAGAGAGAGTTGAGATTTGGCTGTGAAGAACTTGAGGTCTGATGGGAAGTTATATATATATATAGAAAGAGAGATAAGGTTGTGGGAAATATATTCCAAAAGATAGATAGTTCATTAATTATTAATATTTTCTAAAACAGTAAACCATTTATGATTAATTGAGTGACCTCATATGTCTCTATTTATGTACATGGAATAGCAAGTTGCACATCAAAAAGGATCCTTAATAGATATGCTAAACGTGATCATCCTGCAATGGTTCTACATTCTCAAATGACACCATTTAACACTGACGTAGCATATATATATATATATATTACATGCTAATTTGGTATCTAGATAGTTGACACTTAAATTGTGTCTTAAATGTGTCTGTTCCCTTGTTTCTAAGTACTTATAATCATTTAATTATATCTTGAGATTTTCGTATATTAAGATTTTCATATGATTTAATAATTGTAAGTATTTTTGAAACAAAAAAATAAAAAGATTTTAAGACGTAAGATCTTTAGCTTTCAAAATGCAACTTTGCAACAATTAATAGAATGATCATGCTAGATATGTAGCACGTCATATTCAATCCAGTTAAGTACCAAGCTAGAATTTTTTTAAAAAGTTCAATTAGCCTACTTTGAAAAGTAGATTAAAAGTCAATTTTTTGACTTTCTTTGAAAAATTGTGCAAAAAAATAAAAAGATGATGTAACTCAAATAAATCAAAAAGTCAATAAATTGACTTTTAATTTAGTTGTCAAAAGAGGCCTCGTAATGGGGTCCAATGTTTTTAAGTTAATGGGTCGATTTTGCACAAATAAATATATGTATGTATACGATTTTTTTTATTTTTATTTTTTTTCAATGATTTTTCATATTTCAGTGGACATTAAAATGTATGCCTGCAGCCTCGTCGGAATATCATTTCTGCCACATGATCAATTTTTCCGACATTGATTTTGTGTGAAATGTAAGAAGAGAGTTTGAGAATGGAGAAATGAGAGAATGGGGATTGAGGATCCTGTAGAAATTCATTTTTTATTTTTGTGAGACCTAATGAATCCTCTTACATGGATTGTAAAAATCTAATGAAGAGATGAGCTTTGCCTCGTAAATCTTCAAAGACAAGCATGGTCGGCGCCACCTAACTGAGGTTGCTGGCCGGAGACACTCCTATGATAAAGTTTGCAACTTCAATCAAATAGAGAAGATGATCAACTAAAGAGAGTGAGAGTGTTATGTGCTGTAGAGATATGAGGTATACCTTCATTCCATGGGATGCTCTCATTTTATAGACGGGGGTGTGATATTTACTTGATGTGCTTCCTTGTTTGGGCTACGTCCATTGTTAATAAGGTAGTATTTTTTTGGGCCACCACAATTGCTCCAAAACTTTTATTGTCTTCAGTAGAAAGAATGAGAGTTTTTATTACTGAACTACACTGTTCAAAAGGATGTTAGGTTTATAGATAAAGAACATTTTATAAATGAATAAAATGAATAAATGAATGAATGACTGTATAAATGCATGTATGCTTGAATGTATGTATAAATGTATGTCTGGCGAGGGCCGTAGGCCGCGGTATTATAACCTTCGGGCGAGGGCCATAGGCTGCGGTATTATAATCCCTAGGCGAGGGCTACACTAAGGATGCCACAATTACTATATGTATGTTTTGCTCCGAATGCGAAGATTGTTTTGTATTCGGAGACTGTCGTTGATTTTAAGTGGCAAACAATTGCCAATATTGCAAGGATTTTGATTAGTGCATCTTGTGTCATTGATTGCTTGTACCAAATGATGTAGACTTGTTAAGCACAAATAAGTGGAAAGCTGAAAAATTGGCACCAATAGTAGAGCATTAAAAAATAGCATCGCTCCGTTGTAAGGAATTGCTGAATAATTTTTGGAAATAGATTGAAGCAGATTTTGCTGATTTAGTTAAGTTGCTTTTTTGTCCAACTTGCCCCATGGCTGTTGAATGACAGTTGTTAGGCGAAAGGAATTCAGATAAGACATTGACCAACATTGCCGAGGAGTAAACCAAAAACAAATTGTTGACGTAGATTCCTTGCCCTATTGCTGGTGAAGGAAAGTTGTTATTCGGAAGAAAGTCAGAATAGACTTGAGCCAAAATTGTCAAATGATGTGGGCTGTTATATAGGCGGGAAGATGCCAAAATTATTGAATTCAGCATTGATCAAACTTTAGGTGTGGCGACAAATGTGTTGTTTGAACTACGAATGATATAGGACGGGCATATAAGATCTACAAATTTTTGATATAAAATTTGCAAAATTAGACCGTACGGATGTGTTCAGAATGCTCCAAATAGTTGGAAATAACTATTGGATCGTTGGAATCAGACTTCTAATAGCCTAGTTTTACTCAAAATGGATCTAAGAGCTCAGATCAACAAGGTATAATTCAATCGCGAAGCACATTATAATTTCTTCCTTGGCTAGCTGGGTCGACTTCTCTAGCGAAACAGCGTACTTTCTGAGCAAACTTTGATCGTGTGATTTCGTTTTAATTCCGATTATGATGTTGTTTGTGGCCTTAGACATCTCGATGAATACTTTACATTAGTATAATCAAAACTTGACTTCGACAATTTTAAAAATTTTAATTTTTAAAAATTGAGTCTGTTATGATAGTGTGATATTTACTTGATGGACTTTCTTATTTAAGCTGAGTCCATTATTAATAAGGTAATATTTTTTAAGCCACCATAATTTTTTATTTTTTAAAGAGAGAATAACAAGTAAAACAAATTGCCGAAAGCTTTTGATAAGGAACAAAAATCTAAGACAATGGTGTGTGATGCCAAGATCTGACCTTGCATTTTGTACTTTATATTTGCTTGAATTTGGTCTCCAAAGTTGACATTCTCAATTCTTGAGACCCTTTTTACTCTCTCTCTCTCTCTCTCCATCAAAGGTTGCAAATGCGTGGGCACTTATCTCCATGGATGAAATTAGGAGAAAATTATGAGAAGTTATGGTCCTCTTGTTTTTGTAAAAAATTATATTTGTTATAGCACTTCTAAATATGTATATTTTATTTCAAATATAAAGTGACCTCTTAGTATAAAAAATATATATCTTATTTTTCTTATATCTTGCATTTTATTTTTATTTTTTATCAAAAAATTTCTTCATCTTATTAGATATTGTTTTTATGATATTTGAATTTTTTGTGTATGTATATAATTATATATCGTATTATATATACACGTGTGTTTGTCTATATAGTGAAAAAACATATTTTGACCGCTGTGATGTTAAAATATTAATTCCGTCTCTGCTTTATCTCCATAATATAAAGAGATCATAGCTTTCACCACAAAAGATTCGATCGAATTGCATGCCTGATCCTCAAGTTTCTGAAAAAAGAAATGTGGAAATTGATGGGTTTCTTCCTAAAGATAGTATTTTTATTTATATTTTATTAAAGGAATAAGTAAATCAAACTTTTATAATTAAGTAGAGTGACCCGATGTGCTGACATCAATATGGTGGTGATGTTGCAAATCTTGAATTAGTAAACTATTTTAATAAATAAATAAATAAATATGATAAATAAATGTGATTTTCCCAGCATTGTTCTTTACCGAAAGGGTTGATGAACTTTTGACTGTGAAAGGAGAGTTCACAACATCCCATCTAACCAATTTCAAATCAACAATATGCTACTTACACATACTAAATCACAATCATTTAGGTGCACTACAAAGTGGTTTAGAACCAAGTTTCTTTTTTTCTCCTAATTTAGGGACCATATATGGTCTCAAAGGCTTTTAGTAACAATTTAAAAAATGTCGTTAATAAATACACTTTTAAGAATAAAGTGATTTTATCTCTAAAAAAATAATTTTGTTTCTAAAAACCTTAATTTGTTGTAGTGGAGTGACCTCAAATCCCCTAACTTTAACTCTACACTATATAATTTTTTTGAGATAATATTCAAAATAACTTTTCATAATTCATAACATTTCTAATTTTCGGTGTATATATATATATATATATTAAAACGTCACAAATACTGTGGCAATCATTTTTAAAAATCAAAAGATAAAAAGAAATTCTACTATATACATCCCATACCATATACACCCTTAAGTTATGCTAATTTTTTTTTTTTATTTAGTTATAACCAATTTTCTTTTTTAATTATGACGTTATTTTAGTTATGATTCATAAAATATTTGATTATGCTTCATGTATTGTTTAGTTAAGATTTTTTTTTTTTTTTTTTTAAAGTTATGACTCAAAAAATATAAAATTATGTTATATTCTTTTTTAGTTATAAAGTGTATATGATATACACTCTCAAAGGCGTATATCATAGTCTTTTCCAAAAAGGTTGATTTGGGATATTCTAAAAAAGTGTACTTTTTGACTTATTAACTTATATGGGTTGGGTTTGGGTTGGATTTGATGTGATGTGTTAGAGAGGTGATGTGATTTAAATAGGATAGTGACTTTTTAACTTTTTGTATTATTTAGGTCATGCCAAACTTGGCCTAAATACTCACCATAGCAATAGTGAGAGATGAAAAGTGTGGGTCAATTAAATCAATGTTATGGTGAACACGTCAAATGATACTCCACTTTACCATAAAAATGTATTTATATTTATAACAATGTTAGAAATACTAATACATTTATTATCAAAGTTACGGTTAACACAATAATAATCTAGGTTTTTATATATGAGAATCTGACTAAATATTAAAATAAGATATTATTTTTCAGAGCTTTTAAATATAATTAGGGCTTTTGATAATAAATATTTTTAAAGATTTTTTTTGATAAATCTTAATTAATGAAATAAATAACCTAATAGTTGGCACACATGTTCATTTTTGTTTGTGGCTTTGTAATATGCTAATCTAAAAGAGAAGTTGCCTTGAGGATTCTTCATATTGAAGAAAGTTACACCAACTTCCCATCTGGGAAATTTTTATTATTAGTTTGAAGTCTTCAAAGTAGTAAAGGATCTTAATTAATCACCCAAAAAGAAAGAATACTTGTGAGAGACACTGCACCATTTACTATCAGTAATGTTAGGGATATTAACACATTATTTATTAATAATCTCACTAGCACACTCAAATGTTTTTATAAGATCAACTATTATTAGGTATGAGACCCAACTGACTGCATAATCGACCATTTGACAAAAATAAAATAAAATATAATAAAAATTCACATCATATGATAAGATAAAAATAACAAAGAAAATGTAATGGGATTGTCTCACATTGTACACTAATCCGGGAAATTATTCAATGTTTCCGGAATATCACGTGTCTGTATTCCTTCACCAATTATTATTCAATATGCCCCTTCATGTTCTCCAATCACCAACACATGTATTCACCTTCTGCACCAGTCACAATGTTATAGAATACCACGTATCTATATTTCGGAATTACTGAATAATAATCCAGCTAATCCCGTGATTTTATGCCAAGAATATCTTAGAGGCATTTCTTTCCCAATTAGTGCGTCAAGAAATGCATAATTTGGTGGAGCCCCCATGGATTTTACTTTATTTTTTATTTTTTTGTATGTGACATAAGTCTGTATATATCTATGAGAAGTTCGTGCACTGTCTTCTTTTTTTATTTTTATTTATTTATTTTTTTAAATGCAAGAGAATAGAGCTTAAGCATATATATATAATTTTAAATTTCTCCTTTCTTCGTCATTGTATTAGCTTTCGGTTTTCTTGAATTGAACTCATGCGAATCTTTCCATGGAGGAAGAGAAAAGGGTACCCTAATTGGATAACCCAACATCTTTGTCCACCTCACCAAATGCTCCAAGATTGATTCTTCCATGAAGTCTTACAGTGTCTCCACACAAATTATGTTTTGAGATTATCATATTTTAAAAATTTATTAATTGTGAATATTTTGAAATGGGGATCATATGAATTGTAAACTTATGAGAATTATCATTTGTTTTTATAGCAATAGACACAAGACAATCGGATCCATATTAATAAATAGAAGTCGACACATTGCTTTTGTATCATTAAAAAAAAATCTTATTGAAAATGTAATTATATATAATATTTTTCTTCTAGTATTTCTGAACTGGGTTAAATGTCTTCTGCTATATTTCTAGCATGATCGTTCCATTAATTGTTGCAGAGGTGCTTTTTTTTTTTGTGTGGAGAAGCTAAAGATCTTATGTCGTCAAATGTCTCTGTCATTTGTTGGAATACATACACAACTTTACTTACAAATTTCAAGATACAAAATTCTCAAAAAACATAATCTAATGACTAAAAATATTTTGAGACCATAGTTCTAAAAACCGGCCGATACGTGTCGGAAAAATAGGATATCGTGATGGATACAAACCGGTATACTATTGAGATTGAAAATCGCGGGTGTATCAGCCGAGTCCCGGTACGTATCGGTCTGTAACCGTTACACAAGCCGCGACGGGCCGATACTCACCTATTCGGACCGGTACGGAAAAGAAAAAGCTGAAAAAGTTGCAAAATGATTTTTAAAATTTCACCGCCGCGACACCGGATTTCTGATACGCACCGGTTGATACTGTTGATACCGATACTCCGCGATCGATACCGTTACGTTATCCGATACCGCGATTTAGAACCATGATTGAGACAGAAGGAAAAAAAAATAAAAGAGAGGAAAGTTTTAAGATAAATAATGCAAGTGCCCACTTTCTAGCTAAGTTATACTACAAACTCAGAACTTTTACTCGTAAATTTATCCAAAATCACCAATAAATTCATTTTATATAAAGACTCACAATACACAAGTTAAATCGCGACCATATATTTTTTGTCGGTGTAAAATTCTGGGTTCACAACTTTATTGTTTCTAGATACCAAATCAATATGTTTCCTATGTGGCAAAGGCAACGTCAGTGTTAAATGGTGTCATTTGAGAATTAATGTAGTTAAAACCCTTGCATGATGATCACGTTTAGCATATTAGAAGGATCTTCTTCATGTGCAATGCAACTTGCTATTCCATTCCATGTACATACATAAAGATGGAGAGACATATGAAGTCACTCTCCAAGTAATGATAAATGGTGTTTTTGAAAATATTAATCAACAATCTTTTGGAATATTTTTTTTTTCCCCACCACCTTAGGCCTCTCTCTATATGTATAACTTTCGTCAGACTCAAGTTCTTCACAGCCAATTCTCAACTCTCACATCACTACAAGCATTCTTCTGTTGGAAAAATGGTTTATATAGGCTTATTTTGGGCCGACTTTGAGCCCAAAATTGAGTAGGCCCCGAACGTTTTTTGGGGCGGGTCCGAAGAGGTGAAGTGTTCCTTGCTGCGTGGTAAGTCACACGGAGAAGACGGTTAGTCAAAACCATTTACGAATGAATGGGAACATGACGTCGTTTTCGGGTTCGTTGGAATGGACATTTAAGTTTTAAATGTGAGTTTCCTTGTGAGGCTTGTCCCACATTGAAACTTTAAGAGAGTTTTGTTGCGTTTATAAGCTCTAGCCTACAACACTTGGGTTGGGCCCCAAGGGGCACCTGTAGACACCCCATTTTTGACCGTCCTCAAGACTTGGACGTCACCATTTGAACACCTGGTGATCATCCTTGTTTGTGTTTGTCTTGAGTTCCCGGAGGTCTTGGCTACGCGCCTTGCCTCAGGATCTCTCGACTCGACTGTTTTGTGTCTGGTTTTGCACCAAACACTTGTGTTTTGCCTTGGAGGGACAGAGAATGGCTTGTAGGCTATTCCCACACATCACCGGCCATGGCTTGAGGCCACTAGCTGTGTTTTGTTGCCATCGGCCAAATGTTTGGCCGGCCGGCACTATAGATGGCCGGCCGGCCATATTTTTGGTCAAATTGCATTTTTGGCCGGCCGACCACTGTGCATCTGCTTTTGCAGATATTTTTATGCTAGCTGGCATACACTTTGCTCCCCTCCATACACGTGTATGGAGGGATCTCCCTCTTGGCTAGCTTGTCTTGTAAGCTTGCAAGATTGAACCTTCTATAAGAGGAGACCTCTTCTTCCTCTTTTAGGTTAGACAAGATTTTCATAGAGAGCTCTGGTTTTAGGGTTTGAGTTGTGTATCTATCCTATATCTATATCTCTCTCTTGTATTTGTGTGTGTTTAGCCTTAGTATTGCACACAAACACCCACCATCACACCTTACCTTGATTGCTGAGGGGCCAGAGGCCTTTTCTTGAAGTTTTTAGACTGGTTTAGAGCCAAAGAAGCAGCTGGAGTGCTGTTCTTGAAAGAGGTCTTCAAGGGTAAGGACTTTACCTTTAAATACCCCATTTTTGCATAGCTTTTTTACCTATCTTGCAACTGTTTTTAGGCTTTGCATATAACATATAAAAGTTCTATTTTTAAGTTCTTTAAATAGTTGTTTAAGAGTGTTTTGAGCTTTGAGGTTGTTTGACCCTTCTTAAGGCTTGTTTGGCCTTTGTTTTTGTGCTATTTTGGTGAGCTCCGGGACCATTGTGTTTGGGCCTCCTCACCACTGAAATCTTGAGGGATTTCAGTGGTGAGGATGGTGCCTTGAGGTCCCAAGGAGGAGAGGGCCACCCCCTCTCCTTGTTGTCCTTGAAAAGGGCTATTTTTGCCTCTTGAGGGAGCATCTAATTTAGGTTCATGTTGGCCATGCCTTAACTGATTTTTATGCTTATTATGTCATAATATAGCTCTGTTTTTACTTGGTTTAGGTACACCATGCTTGCTTAGCATACATGCCTTGTAATGCCATGTTTAGGTCTTAACATGCTTTAGGTTTTGATCCTTGTTCTAGCATGATTTTGGCCAAGCTTTGTGAAGCTTTTGTGTTTGTTTTAGCATGCTTAAGTTCTATTTTTGGTTGTTTTGGTCGACCATAGCATGCTTAGCATAGCCACCTTGCATTTTGGCTTGTTAGCCTTAGGTGTGTGAGTGTGTAGCATGCATTACTTGCATTATTTCAGTGGTTTGGAACCACTTACCATGCTATTTCAGTCCTTATAACATGCTTGCATACTTGCATTTGATACTCCTTTGTTGCTTTAAAAGGTTGTTGCCTTATGCTCCATGAATGTGCTTCTTTGTATGCTTGCATGTTTAAGCCACTTAGATGCCATCTAGGTGTTCCCTTAGCATTGTCTAGGTCTGCCTTGAACCTGTTTTAAGTCCTCTTGGCCTTGTGAGGCTTGGTTGACTTAGCCATGGTTTAAGTCTCCTTGGCTTGCCTCAAGTACTTGGACCAATTGCATGCCATGTTTGTCTTGTTTAAATTAGTTTGGCACCATCATTAACATGATTTTCAGAGTTTACATTGCATGCTAATTGTCCATGTTTAGGCTCTTTAAAGTGTGCTTAAAGGTTGCTTGTTTTGATGCTTAATTGTTGGCCCATTAACATGTACATGTGTGTTTGTGTGTAGGCCCTCATTTCTATAGCATTGGCCACTGTTTTAGGCTTGTTTGAGGGCTGCCTAAATTAGTTTAAGTCCACCCCTTTGCATGTTGTTGCATGCTCACCTTGTGTGTTGTTGCATACTAGTGTGTTGTTGCATGATTGAATGAAGTCACATACTTGCTTGCATGCTTGAACATCCACATTGTGTCTTGCATACTTGTAGGTTGCATTGCTTCATGCCTTACATGCTTCTTTACTTAGGTTGTGTGCCTAACCTACATTGCACATTGCATTGCTATGTTGCATACTAGCCTCCATACCTAGGACACATTACATTGGCATGCATGCTTCACCTCTTGACTTGAGTATGATAGAGGTTAAGCCCCCTTTGTTTGATTATGTGCATTGCATTCCATATCGAAATGCATACTTGGTTTCTTGGGCCATCATGCATGGAAATGCACGATTGGTGGTCCGAGAATCGAGAACCATATCCCTTTGAGTCATGAATATGATAAGGGGTGTGATTGGTGCATACATTGCTTGAAATGCATTGCCATGCTATGTTTTGCCCTTTGCTGCTGTCAAAAACAGATTCTGCAGGAAGATTTGGCCGGCCGGCCATCTGCAGTGCCGACCGGCCATCCATAAGTGGCCGATTGATTAATTTGTGGCCGGTGACCATTCTCCATGGCCGGTGACCAATTCCCTTAGCCGGTGGTATTCCACAGCATCCAGAGAAGCAACCCTGAGATTTGTGCAGTCTTCAGAGAAGGATAACAGTCAAAGCAGAGGCAACTTGTGCATGGCAGTGGCTTTCCGAGCGGAGCCGAGCGCGCATTGCATTGGGCCCTCTTCCCGAGGCTATTTACTGCTTTCCTTAGATTAGTTAATTTGTTAATTAATTAATTGGTCTGTAATATTTAAATAGCTTGTAGGTTAATTAAATTGTATTATTCTTTCGGTCCCTCCGAGCGAGGGCAAATTTGTAATAAGTGTGGGTGCGTGTGTGCATGTCTTCCAACCCCCACTTCTTTCTCCCTTTTACTTACCTGCTTTTGATGGTTAGTATTAGGACATGTTTACTTTAGCATACCTTATGCTATGCATGCGTGCATCATTCATTAGTATTGCATGCACCGGGCTTGGCGCATCATGCTAACTGCATAAAGTATTTCAAATCTAACTTGAATACATGCTATCTGTGCATTTTCACATGTCATCCTTAGATTAGCCGAGCCTATTCTAGATTGCATTCTGCATGTGTTGCATTAGCCATCTTAATATGAACTAGGGTCATGCATATGATTGCTAACATGTTCCTGTCTTGGCTCGGAGTACATTGTAAGTATTTTTATGCTTTAGCATCTCGCATGAGTGTGAATGTTAACATGACAGCATGCTTACTATGTGGCTAGCTGCTTATGTGATATAAACTGCCTGAATGCCTGTGGATGAAGGTTGGATTGTTTGAGTTGGAACAACTCATTGAAATTCGTGTTTTAGCCTACTTGCGAGTAGCAAATCTCAAAACGTTTTTCCAAACAAACGGATATGCAATGCTTCGTTCCAAATTAGGCGATCTAGTCTATACTTTTGTGTTGTGCGCATCACATAGTAATTCTAGCTAATTAACTGGAATAAGAACACGTAACGTTTTCAAAATCGGATATCATGGTTAGTAGAGGCCGATCTTCGGATCGGGCGAGAGGGGGTGCTCATAGCTGACCTTCCCCAATCGTACCCAAGTTCCCGAGCCGAGGCAACTTTGGTGATGACGGACACGTGGCCTTTGGCACCGAGTCAGGGTTTCCTAAATTCCCCCATTAAAAAATATTTAGGTGGCGACTCTGTATCTGGCAAAGCAGTCCATATTTGGCACTTCTTTCAAAAATCTGTTTTTCTTAAAACGATTTGCCAAATTTGGACTCTTTGGTTCAGATTAAGAACCGTGACAATTTGAGTCCTGAACTGTAGTAGACCCACAGGCGAACAGAACGGGATTTCTCTCCCGGGATGTTCGGGGACGTCTATAGTTTTTTCCAAGTTTGTAGAAGGGGAGAGTTATGGACAAAGTGAACCTTAACCCAAACCACCACACGCGCGCCGGTGCGGGTGTGGGTCGGTTCTTGTATTAATTTTTTCAAAATAATATTGCGGGAATTTAATTCAAATTTTAAGTCTCCTTCTGTCCGCAATTCCTCTTAGATTCAAACTGGAAAACTGTCCAGCAGGTTCGGTTCAGCATATCTGTTTGAATTCAAAACAGTACCTGTTCGGGGCTGTGTATGCTGCCTATAAATACCAACATTCCAGAAGTGTTTTTAGATCCAAAAAATCAGTCTGCAAATTGTCTCTTTGCTGTCCAGTAGTTATTTTATGCATTATTCTTTATTTTAGTTTTAGAATAAAATTCAGAGAGTAAGAACACAAGGTTCTAGTTCGCCGTACAAATTTGTGTGGAGTGTTACTACAAGTTTGTGAAGATCATTGTATCTTGGGAGATAGACGTCACTCAACCGTAAGCACTGTAGCGAGGCGAATCTATCTTAAAGACAGAGTGTCACACACTCGACTTGGTCTTTAATTATTGATTCGGTTCAACAAAATAAATTCTGTAAGTTTTATTTTATTTTGTTTGAATTATTTCAATTTATTTTATTTACACAGAAGATTGTTCCAACATCTTCAACCATCATTCATCCAACATCTTCCCAACAATGGCCGCGGTGTCGGCTTTGGGGGCTGAAAATTCGGTGGTGATCTTCAGCAAAAGCAGTTGTTGCATTTGTCACACCATCAAGACACTGATATATGGTTTTGGAGCAATTCCTGCTATTTACGAGCTTGATGAACTTCCAAATGGATGACAACTGGAAAGAGAGTTGTTGTCATTAGGTTGTCGACCAAGCATACCTGCTATGTTCATAGGGGGGAGTTGGTTGGCGGTTCTAATGAGGTCATGAGCCTCCATATCCGGGGCAAGCTAGTCCAATTGCTCAAAAATGCTAAAGCTATATTTGTATAGGATCAGAAAGTTAATAAAGCCCCCAAGCTAGCTCCAAAATACAATAATATCATGGCTATAAGTAGTAGTTGTTTTTGCTTTTGTAGAGAATGAGATTAGGCCTACTTAACTATGAACGTCTATTTTAATGTGCAGAGGTATGATGAGAAGTACTTGTTGTTGTGTTTTTAAGGTATATTTTCTCTTTTGTTGTACTAAATAATAATTAATGTCATACTTGGTTATTTACTACTATGTCTTGAACATAATTTTCCTTCATTTTTCTGTATTATATCTTCTTTTTCTTTCTTTTTTTTGGCTAAAGAAAATTTATTGATAAAATTGGAAAGCATAAACAGTGGAATCCAAAATACATCAATGAAAGTAAACTTAGCAAGCTAAGTTGTAGCAGATATATTCAATAATGTAACTATATAGTATGTAATATTCAATTATTTCCCTCCTATTGTTTAGCAGGCATTTATGAAAGTAGTACAAATATACACATATATATGATTGTAGAAGAGCATTGTTGTTACAAATTCCAAAATTTTTAGTAGTAATAGCAGTGGAGGTTTATTTTCCCTTCTTTTCTTGCAATTTTTTACTGCAAAAGTACCATTTAAACTTGTATAATCTAATTTTATCTATCATATCTTTCTCCCAACATTTCATATATATATATTCAATTAAGCCTTGGACCTTATTTTAATTTCTTAAGGGGAACTGACCTAAAGGTCGAAGCCCAACATATCACGCCCTTTTAGACCCAATCTCACACTAATCTGACCAGTACACTGTCACATCTCCGCCGTTCGACTCTGCCTTCTCAATCCTCCATCTCTCCACCGTTCGACTCCACTACCTCTGAAACCCTACCCTAACCACAAAACAAAGCCGTTCATCTTCTCTAATCGTCGACTCTCAACAACATAGCACGAAGTCGTTCATTTTCTCCAATCGGTGACTCTCAACAACACGAAGAACCATCACGACTCTGAAGAAATTTCATAGTTTTTGACTTTTGATTCACAAAAATGGGAAAAAAAGTAAAGTCTCTCGTCACCTTTTATTTTTCATTCAAATTTCTACATTATTTTTTGATATTCTGTATATATTATACTGTTTCAATAACACTTTCATAAAAAAACGCTTGCATAAACACATTTTACATACTTCAAAATGTATAAACCCTATTTTATATATTCTAACTATGATTCTAGATCTCCTATTCGTTTTATTCTTGCTTAGATTATATAATCCCCTGTTTTTACACATTCTGGTTATATTTAATCTCCTGTTTTTACACATAATCCCTGTTTTTACACATTTAACTTCTTCTTATTGTTCTTATTCTTGTTGTTGTTGCTTCTTCTTGTTGTTAAATATTGGCTTTTCTTCTTCTTATTGTTGCTACATTTTGTTGAATATTTCATCTTCTTGTTGTTATTGTTGTTATTTACAAAATATAATGAACTGTTCTTATTGTTGTTAGTGTTTATAAAACTGAAACATCATACAGTTTCATCACTTTACAAGTAAATATCTAAATTTATTCAAACTATAAATGAAACTTCAAAATTACACAGCTTAATCACTATTCAAAACAAATAGGTAAACTTATTATAAAGTGCAAATCAAACTATCAAATTATACAGTTTTGTAACTATTAATGACAAATAGATATAACTTAATATTAAACTGCATATAAAATTGTAAAATTATATAGTTTTGCTGCTATATTACTCATTCCCTACTGTTATTTTCATTTTTTAAGAAATTGATGTAGGAAGATATTGGAAGAAGCAAACCAATATGTCCAAAAAATCTAATCAGGGATTTAATTGTCTCTCCTTTTGACACTTCATCACCCATATCCATTGACATACCACTATCTCCCCCTCCACAAAAAACCCAACCACCACAACAAAAAAAAAAAACCAAAAAAACCCACTATACAACCACACTATTTACAAGAAAAAGCCCAAGAACTACACCACAGACCACACCCATACAACAAACACTAACCACAAAAAAAACAAACAAAAGAAAGTCGACAAAAAAAAAAAAAAAAGCTCCAAGAAAACCAATCAAGTCCCAAAACACAAACCAAGGCATCAAAAGGGAAAAAAGGAGCAGTTCTTGCAAAGAGAGTCCAACAATTTAATTATCGTTCCAACATCGGAACGATAATCAAACTGTTCAAGGGGGTCAAATTCATAACAGCCCAAAAGACAGAGTTGCAAAAAATCCCTTTTTGGGCCATTATAAATGCTCTCTCCTCAACACAACTGAAGGCCTCTTGGTGCAGATGCTACAATTCCATTGTAACATAAATGACAACACTCTACAACAAAAAAAAAAAAGAACATTTATACTTGGCAAAAAGGAAATGAAACTCAGAAATAGTGATGTAAGGCTCATTTTTTGTATCGACTGTGGAGAAGACAAAATCACCATCAAATCCTATACAAGGCTAAAGGATTTTGAGCTCACATTTTACAAACGAAGATGCAAATCAGTGAAGAGACTGGATGCCAAGTCATTGACCAAAATGATTCAAGAAACAAAAAAAGAGAAATCAACCAATGACCGTCAAGATCTTGCAAATGTCATCACTTTTTACTTGTGCCTGAAATTTCTTATGCCTACAACAAGACATACACTTAGTTGGAGTTTCCTCAACTATGTTGACAATCTCAACAACATCAAGAAGTACAATTGGGTTAAGGCAATAAAAGACACACTGATGAATTCAATGGCAAATGCAAACAACAACCCAAGACATATCATTGGATGCGCCATGTTACTCTTGGTAAACACACTACTCAACTACTTCACACAAAAATATCAAACATCCAACTATCTCAAACTATCTAACATATTTCAATTTTTTTTTACAATACTAGTACTACGAGCACAATAAACTCCTCCGACCATCCAACAAAGAAGGCTTCCCAAGGTTTATGAAGTGGAACCTTAGCAAAATGTACTCCAAGTGAAAACACATCAGTCTTGCCAACTTTGAAAAGGTATTCAAACTCTTCTATACTCTCAAAGCACAAATCTATTCAACACTCTTTTCACAATCATCACAGTAACAATCATGTTATGAAACTGTAAAAGTTTGCAGTTTCAAAGCACAAACCTATTTAACATTCCTCTCACTCATGTTATGAAATTGCAAAAGTTTGCAGTTTCAACGCACAAATCTATTCAACACTCTTTTCACATTCATTACAGTAACAATCATGTTATGAAACTATAAAAGTTTGCAGTTTCAAAGCACAAATCTATACAAGACTCGTTCCACAGTAATTACAGTAACAATAATGTTATGAAACTATAAAATTTTGCAGTTTCAAAAAAAAAAATCTATTTAACACTCGTTTAACATTAATCACAGTAACATTATGTTATGAAACTGTATAAGTTTGCAGTTTCAAACAACATATTTTCAACACTTCACTCACATTACTCACAGTACAAATCATTTTATGAAACTGACCAATTTTCCAGTATTATTGATAAATGTTACATTGTTCCAATGCAGGTTGACCAAAGTACTTTAACCCCAACTGAACAACAAAATACAGTTATTGCATATCAATCAAAGCACATCAATAGATTTTTCAGCAAAGAAACATGACCACAAAAAGGACAAGAAGCGAAAAAAACAAACCAAAGCAACAAAAAAGAAACTTCTAGATAGTGATAAGGAAGACTTTCTCGACGAGGAACACCAATCAAAATCAGAACAAGAATAATAAAAAAACAAAGAAAAGAAAGCAAGAACCACAAAAGCAACAAATTGAAGAAGCAGAAAGTGATGAACAAGAGAAAGAGAGTGATAAAGAAAAAGAAGAGACTGATGAAAAAGAAAAAGAACAAGAAGAAGGTGATGAACAAGAAGACACTGATGAAGAAGAAGGCCAACAAAAACAAGAAAAAGAACAAACAGACCAACAAGAAGAAGTCAATGAACAAGAATTGACAGACCAACAACAACAACAACAACTTCAAGAAAAAGAACAAGCAAACCAACAAAAAAAAAAAAAAAGAGGCAGAACAATAAGTAGAAAAACTCCAAGAGAAATTTGACACATTTCATGCACAAGGTAAACTTTTGTCTAATACTGAACCAAATTACAAAATTTAATTAAACTAACCAAAACAAAATGTAACATTTTTATAGGTGATAACCAAGCACAAACATCAACCCAAGAGGACGACAAGGACAAACTTATAGCATCCATGAGAGCACAAATGCAAGAAATGGAACAAAAATTCATGGCTGAATTGTATAGAAAGAAAGAGGAGTTGAAGGCAATGTCCTCAAAAAAAACTAAAAGCACAGTTCCAAAGAAAAAAGAACATCATCAAGAACAAGTAGGAAAAAGTCCCCAACAAAGATCAATGGTCAAGAGAATCAAACAAAAATCAAGAAAATGAGCACATAAGTCAGATTTTGAATACCAACCAATGACAAAAGCCAAAGAAAATCTGCAGAAGCAAAATGACAAAGAAGATACAAGGAACGAGAAAGAAGCTGTTGCTGATGTACGCAAGCCAAAAGAGGGTATTGATGAAGAAAAATAGAAGGAGAACGAAAAGACAAAAGAAGAAATCGAAACAGAGAAAGAACCTATTGCTGAACCCGAGCCAAAAGAGGGTACTAATGAAGGAAAAAAGCAGGGGAAAGAAAAGCCTAAAGAAGAAATCGGCCAAGAGAAAAAAGTTGCTGGTGAACCCAAACCAAAAGAGGATGCTAATCAAGGGAAGACACAAGTTCAAGTAGCTCCTGATTTGGAAAGTGATGATGACTTCAAGGAAAAACCAATCCATAACAAGCCACTCCCCCTTTCATTCCGCAAAACAAATAAGGTTTGGCATACCCTATCCCAAAAAGACCAAGACCAAATTCAACTCATCAACAACACACAATGAACTGCTTGTGTCTAGTCTAGTAGCGAAGATGAAAATTGCATATACTTTTCAGATATATGCAGATTGTGCAACAGGGAAACCTTATATGGAAATGTAGGTCTTAAACTGCACAATTTTATAGTTTCTGTTCATGTTCAATAACTTATTCCACAAACCTAACACATTCTTATATATAACATGTTTAAGGTTATTGATGCCTTCGCAGAAATGAAATTGGCACTCTAACCATCAATTGAAGAATTTGAGAAACATGATCTAGTATTTGCAAGAAATCCATATGCAGGAAGATCTTACGTTTTCTCAACACTCATCAATGTAAGCAAAACTATTAACATACCTTTTAATATTATTCAAACTTCAAAATTTTTTACTTTCCTAACTTGTCTTACTACATACTGTAGACCGACCGAACTCGCTCCGCGCGCCCCTCTTTTAGAGAGGGCGCGAATTGTAGTTCTAGCTACTACAGTTCGGACTCCTGTCACGGTTCTGAATCTAATCTCACAAAGTGCAATGTAAGACTGATAAATCACCAAAGAGTCCAATCCGGCAAATCATTTTGGAAAATCAGATTTTAAATCAAATTATGCCAAACTGGACTGCTTTGTTAGATTATAGAGTCGCCACCTAAATATTTTATTTTTGGAAAATTTAGGAAACCCTGACTCGTGTCAAAGGCCACGTATCCGTCATCACCAAAATTACCTCGGCTCGAGAACTTGGGTACGAGGGGGAAAGGTCATGAAATGAGCACCTCTGCTTGCCCGATCAAAGGATTGGCCTCTACTACCATGATATGTTGTTTAATAGACACATGCGCTCTTATTCTGGTTATTAATCTAGCATTACTATGTGATGCGTGCAGCATACAAGTATAGACTAAATCACTCAAATTGGAACAAAACATCTCATGTTTGTTTCTTGGAAATGGTTTGAATTTGCCACTCGTAAGTGGGCTAAAATACGGATTTGCCACCCTCGGGTGGGCTTAAAACATGGTGATTTGCCACTTCGCAAAATGGGCTTAAAACTCGCATTTGATGAATTGTCCCAATTCAGGCAATCAAACCTTCACCCACAGGCATTCATACAGTTTAACATTTAAACAAATAGCCTTATGGCAAGCATGCTATCATGGCAACACTCACACTCATACAAGGATGCTAGAGCGTAAACATTCACAGTGTACTCCGAGCCATAACAAAAGCTAGTTAGAAGTCATGCATGATCCTAGCTATGTTAAGATGCCTAATGCAACACATGCAAAAATGCAACTAAAATAGGCTCGGCTATCTAGAATGGCATATGAATGCAACACTTGATAACATGCTCTGAAACACGTATTCAAGAAAGTGTATTGAAATACAATGCAGTTTGAATGATGCACCGAGCCCCGTGCATGCAAGACAAAATGAATGATGCACGCATGCAAACATAAGTATGCTAATTGAAACATGCCATAAAACTAACCATCAAAAGCTGGTAAATAAAAGAGAGAAAGACGTGGGGTTGGAAGACATTCACACACATACACACACACACGCACACTTATTACAGCATTGTGCCCTCTCGAAGGAAGGTCCGAATAATAAGCTAACTAGCTACGCTAATTAAACTAATTATTACAAACAAAACTAATTAACTATTCCTAGTTAACTAATTATTACAAAACAAATCGATTAATTAAGCGCATTAACTAATTAAGTACAAAATTGACGAATTAGCTAACTAAGTAAAGCAGTTAAAAGAGGTCCTCGGGGCGAGGGGTGCATGCATGCTCGACCGCCTCGCTCGGAAATCCATTGCTATGCCCAGAATTGCCTCTGTTTGCATTTGATTTGATCTCTGAAAAGTGTACTAACTTCCAGATTGCTTCTGCTCCAACATGGGGACCTTTTAGTGGGCTGCCGACCAGAAAAGGGGGCTGTAGACCAGAAAAATTGGTTGTAGACCAGAAAAAGTGGTCGGTCGACCACCCTTACTGGTCGGCCGAATAGTTAATTTGCCAAGCTCCAGCTTTGCTGCAACAGAGAACAACAAGGGGCATAGCAGTGTATTTGCAAGATATGTGTGCACAACCACTCTCCCTATCATTTCTCAAGCTCAAGGGAGTGCGGTACTCGACTCTCGGGCCACCAACCGAACATCGCAATGCACGATGGTCGAGAAGCCAAGTTTACACAAGTCAATATCAATGAATGCACACAAATAACACATAAGGGCCTCCACCTCTATCATGCTTGATCAAGAGGGTCGGCGACCGAGAAATGCTACACGTTTCATCACTTTGAGTATGAAACGTGCAACATTCCTCGTGTTTGGATTAACGTCCAATCCAAACACATGCAATGCAAACAAGATGATCAACCTTCAATGCTGAAGTGACATACGCAAGACTCTATCATGAAAGCAATGCATGCGTGGCATGTTTAAAAGCTAAAGCATCAAAGCTAATGAAACATATTACACATGAGGCATGCACTATCAATCTCAAATGGTCAAACCAACCCCGGACAGAGGTCGAACATGCCAAAACAGTGGCTGAAATATGTTAAGATCAAGGCATACAACACAAGGAGAACATGCTCATTTGATGGCTCATTAACAATGCACAAAGACACAACTCTCAAAAGCTCTCAAGGAATGAAAGAAGTGAGAACATGACACATGTACATGCTCTAAAATAACATGTTAAACGATGCCCAAACATGCAACCATCACAAATATAACATAGTAGGGTGCTCAAAACTCAAGACTAACTAAGGTACTTGCACCATAGCCATATCAAGCAAGCCTCAAAGGGCCAAGATGACTCAAAACAGTCCCAAGGCAGGTCAAAACAATGCCAAAACATGCATGGAGTAAAGCTAACACATACTAGAATGAGAGGCATAAAGCATGACGCACGCAAGGCCAATGAGTGGGATTACACTACACATACCAAAGCCAAGCATGAGGTGACTTCACCAACAAAAATCAGAGTTGTAACATGGTAAAATAACACCAAAAACATGCTGAGATGGTAGCTCAAAAGCTTAGGCAAGCATGCGTACATATTGGCTCATAAGTGGGATGATAAATGCGAGAATATGGCAATGGTACATGGTCTGAAATAACATGCCAAATGATGCCATGCCATGCACAAAGCTCAAATATGACATGCTAAAGGTCTCAAAGCTTAAGGCTAGCAAAGCCAAATGCACTATAGCTATGCAAAGCCAAGCATGCATGACCAAGACCACTCAAATCAAACCTAAAGCATGTTAAATCAAAGCTAAAAATGTACTAGAGTAAAGCATACACATGCTAGATCAATAGGTTAAAACACCAAACAAGCTAGGCTAGTGAACAAGTTTGCACTACAAGTGCACAAACCATGCAAGAGGTGACTTTGTCAACCAAAATTAGAGCTAAGGCATGCCAAAATATGAGTAAAAGCCTGCTAGAGTGGAGCCAAAAATATACTAAAATGGTGGTCCAAAGCATAGAGCATATTAGGCTAACTAAGAGGATTGCACTACAAGTACATGAAGCATGTAAGAAGCAACTAAACCAACCCAAAACAGAGTTAAAACATGGCAAATAATGACTAAAAACATGCTTTAACTAAGCAAATTCAAAACACAAAGACATGCTACTCTGCAAGGCTACAAGTAGGATTACACTACAAGTGCAATAAGCATGCAAGAGGTGACCAAGACAACCAAAAAAAAGTTATGGAAGGTCTAAAAAGTCACAAAAATGAGCCTAAACAAAACCACTAAGAAGTAGAAACACATACTTTTTTGATGGGCCATCAACACATGCAAACAAGAGAAGAGGAGGGGGGACAACCCCCACCCATTTGGGACCTCAAAACCACATTTCTACCACTGAAATTGCTCTAAGTTTCAATGGTAAGAAAGCCAAAAAGAGGTGGTCCCAATAGCTTTAAAAGATAGCAAGAAGTTAAGCAAATAAGGCACAAGAGAGTGAGAGACACCCCTAACTCAAACAAGGCCTCAAACAACCTTTTAAAACACTTTAAAACAAAGGTTTTTGCAGTTGAAGGTTAAGCCAAAAGAAGCATGCAAAGGTGGCTAAGTATGTAATCAAAACAAAGCTTTAAAAGGGGGAATATGACTCACCCTTGAAGAACAATAAGAACAGCCACTTCTGAGGCAAAACCAAGCCAAAATCACTCAAATGTAACCTCCAAGCACCTCAGCTCAAGAGTAAAGGTATTTCACTAGGTGTTTAGTGCAAAAGTGTGAATAAAACTCACTTTAAGGCACAAAATAGCACAAATATATATATATATATAGAGAGAGAGAGAGAGATGGAAGAAATCAAGAGAGAGAGAGATATGTTTAGCCCTAATCCAAAATTCTGAACCTTGAACAAGAGGGAGGAAGCTCCCTTATATAGAATTCATGCCTCAAGCTTGTTAGACAAGCTAGAGGCTTGGTGCAATCCCTCCATACACGTGTATGGAGGATGCCTTCTGTACCCAACAGTTAGCACAGCTGGCAAGAAAAATATCTGCAGAAAGTGCAGAAAGGCCGCCGACCAGTTAAAGTGGTCGACCGACCACTCCCCCTAGTCGATCGACCACCAAAAGTGGTCTACAGGGAATAAAACTGGTCGGCAAGAGAGGAAGAGGGTCTACAGAGAGAGTAGAAGGGGGTGGCAGGCTGCCGACCACCTTAGGTGGTCCACAGACCACCCACCCTAACTGACTGACCACCAAAAGTGGCTGGCAGGGAAGAAAAGTGGTCTATAGGGGGGGGGGGGGGAGAACTAGTCTACACCCCTGTTCCACTCTCCAGGCAAAGGGTAACAAGGTTTGGTTAAAAAACAAACCAAAAGGAAGAAAGACAAGAGTCCGCAAGGCAAGGCACTCAGCCGGAAGCCCCGAAAACTAGTCTACGGGCCACTACAAGTGGCCTACGAGAGGGAAAGGTAGCCTACGGCTACAAAAAGTGGCCTACAGGCCTTTGTCTCCCTCTAGGCAAAGGCAGCAAGGAATGGTCCAAAAATCAGGCCAAAAGGAGAAAGTTAAGAGGTCCCGAGACAAGGCGCTCAGCCAAAGGCTCCGGAAACTTGAAACGAGCACAAACATGCACAATCATCGAGCGCTCAATCGATGACGTCTGAGTCTTAACGTCGGTCAAAAATGGGGTGTTTACACATACTTTTATAACATATGTCAAACATATATAAATTACAGACTCCACTACAAAACCAAGATCAGGCACTAAGAGAAAATATGATAGACAACCATTTTCTAGAAGCAATGAAAAACAGATATATCCATTTCCCAATCAACCACGACAACCATTGGACCATACCATTGTGGTCTTTGGCAATGCTGATGGGCTATGGAGGCACTATGACTCTTTAAGGCCAGCAAAAGGATGTCACAACAAACACTTTGAAATTGCAAAGGAAATTGTAAGTTAAATAAAATTTCCTACTTAGCTCCATTCATTTCAAAACATCTAAGCACATCACTTAATTAACAAAAACACCCACTAACTCTTTTGTAGCAACAACATCAACTGAGATGGAATAAAACATTATTCAGCAATCAAGGAAACATGTTATCATCTCAAGAGTACAAGACAGTAATTGCATCAATTGAGGAATGCCCACAACAAACCCCACGCTCGTAAGATACAAACTCAATAACTAATATTTCAATATGCTAAATTTTTCAGTTTTACTTAACTAATTCACTTCATCTAAAACTTTGCAGGAATGATTATGCAATCACCATCTGCAATGTTATCAACCAATATATCAACTGACAATCTGTGCAGAAATCATTTCAACCGACTGAGTGGGTTAAATTTTAAGCAGAAATTATCAGTCAATTTCTTAATGATAAGAACCGATCTTGGAACCTCGAGCACTATCAAATGTTAACAAAACATACCAAACCATAGAAATAATGAAGAAAACTTCTTTACAATAAAAATACTCATGTGAACATATTTTTGTACGTTTTTTTTTTTTTTTAATACATATGACAAGTACTTTTATGCTTTTGGTGATTGATCTTCTTGTGGCTATCGTGGTGATAATGATTGTTGTCATTGATGTTGTTATTGCTTTTTTTGTTGTTATTATTCTTATTGATGTTCTTCATGTGGTTATTATTCTTGTTTGTGTTCTTGTGGTTATTATTGTCATCACGTTTGTGGTTGCATATAAATTCATACAGGACAAGTTGTTTCTAATAATTCTTGAAACTGCAAAATTATGTAGTTTCATCACTCAAACAAAAATTATGCTACACAGTTATGCAATTTCATTATCGTGAATTGCCTTCCACGCATTATAATATGTATTTCCTACATAATTCTTAAAATTGCAAAATTATCCAATTTCATGACTCACACAAATAGATGAACTACATTTCAAAATTGTAAATGAAATTACAAAATTATACAGTTTTGTCACTAAGAAACATTAAATAAATACATCATGTAGTAAAACTGCAAGATTATACAGTTTCAATAAGAAATTTTTAAAAACCTTCTCAGCATTCCACAAAATAAAACCAACCAATTCCACAAACCAATTAAAAAAAAAAAAAGAAACTATTACAAAACAACTTCAATAACTAAAGAACACGTCAAAAAAGAAAAAAGAATGCAACCAACTTTATTAATTACTTCCATAATACCAAGTATTACATTTTATTATCATAATTCCTTAATTTCAAATACAAATACAAAGAATAGACTATGGCCTCAAATAGCAGCCTTGCACGTCTTCTTATTGTGATTCCCATATTTCAAGCACCTCCCACACTTGATTTACTTCATATTCTCACCCCTAAAAAGTATTCTTTTCTTCTTGTTCTGCCCGGGCTGCTTCTTCGTTATAGGAGGTTTGATAATCGAACTATCGGCACTATCAAAGTCAAATCTCTTACTTGAAGGAACTGAATAAGCATATTCCTTGTACGACTCTCTAAAATAATCCACACGAAAAACAGGATCAATGAAATCATACACATCTCTACCACTACTACGCAAAGCATGCACATCATGACAACAAGGAAAACCATTCAATTTCCATTCATGGCAAGAATAAGTCTGTCTACCAATATCAACATAAAAAGAAATAGAAGAATGAACCTCAAGCATAGTATCACTAGCAACAATCACATCCCAAGACTTAGCTAGCTTCAAAGAGTCCACCGACTTCTTTTTTATAACTGGACGCAATTTGGTAGTCTATCTTTTAGATTCAGCTCTTCTATTAGATAATTGAGTCATGATTTAAACCCTAATCATATCAATCATACAAGTAATAGGCAACTCACGGGCCCCACCAATCCAATTATTGTAAGACTCGGCAGCATTAGATGACATCTCACCATATCGTTTCCCTCTAAAAAATGCATTCGCCCACTTATCATTTTGCAAACCATCCAACATACTATCAACTCTACCATTCCCAGTAATACGCCTCAATTTCTCTATATAATGTTGGAAAGAAGCAACAGTTGGCACATAAACACATTTAACTAATATTTTCATCAAAGTCAACTTATAGTTAGCACGAAGTCCCACCAATTTGTCAATCAAATTTCTCTTCAAATGGTTCAAGCAATATGCATGATGTGCATTGGGAAAAACCACGGATAGAGCGTCTAGCAATCCATGTTGACGGTCGAACACAAACATTAATCTCTGGACTGAACCAACAGCTTTCAACAACTGACTTAAAAATCACATCAAATTATCTTGATTTTCAACATCAACAATCGCAAAAGCCAAAAGAAACAAGACTGAAAACAAAATAACATGAATTTGCAAAAATTAGCAGACTCACAATACAATAACGAAAACCAAAATCTACCAACTACCAAAACTGTAATAACCCCGATCCGTGATTAGCTACTAACCCGTATTTAAGGATATTAATGAGAGGATTAAAATAAATTATGTGTTTATCCTGTATTTTACATGATTTTGGCTTTCTATCTGTTACTTGTAGGAACATCTGTTTGGGACGCCGCTTTAAAAATGGAAATTGAAAGTCTTATCGGCACCCGAAACCGAAATTGATTACATCAATGTATTATTTGGAATTTTTAGAACACTATGGCAAATTTTATTAAAAATTGATTCAGAACGATTCGTTAAGTCGCGTTTGGCATGCCTTATGTTTTATTTAATGTGTTTTAGCCCTTTAAACACATATATGAGATATAAGCTCATTTGAGCTCATTTGTTTCATCTCCCTTGAGTGGAAAAATCTGAGGAATTCATTTTAGAGAGAGAGGGAACACAATTCTAGAGAGAGGGTAGGAGAGATTCAAGGTAGAGTTGAAGATTTTGCTTGAATTCATTGATATTGTGCAAGAGCTAGACTAATTCAAGACTATAGGTATGAATTCAAACCCTAATTTATGAATCTAGGTCATCAACATGTAGATTATGAGTTTAAAGGTGTACATTGAGCTTAGGATAAGGATTTAAGTTACAATTCATGCATACATGCCCATGTAGGTGTTAATTTACCATGTTAGTTTTGTATTTCACCAATGGTGTTGAATATGGAGGTTGAAGGGTACATGCATGCATATTTCATCAAGTTTTGTAAGTCAATTCCATGTTTTTGAAGTCTTGAAAGGGAATTTGGAAGAGAAATCTACATGCATGCATGAATATATGGAGTTTTGGCATGTTAAGTTTGATTTTGAGCATCTAAGTTATATTAGTAAGTTATTTGGTACTTGAATGTTAGAATTGCCATGTTAATCACTAAAGTTCATGTTTTGCAAGAGAATTTCTTACATGCATGGGGCTTATAAGCTCAATTTGCTAGTTCTTGAGTTTGAAGAAAAGAGTTTGAAAGATTTTACATGCATGTGTAAACAAGCCCGCGGGGGACCTCGCTACAGTTCGGACTCGTTTTGTTGTCACGGTTCGTAATCTTGAACCAAAGAGTCCAAATCCGGCAAATCGTTTTTGAAAACAGATTTTTTTGAAAGAAGTGCCAAACATGGACTGCTTTGCCAGATACAGAGTCGCCACCTAAATATTTTTTAAATGGGAAATTTAGGAAACCCTGACTCGGTGCCAAAGGCCACGTGTCCGTCATCACCAAAGTTGCCTCGGCTCGGGAACTTGGGTACGATTGGGGAAGGTCACTTCGTGAGCACCCCCGCTCGCCCGGTCAAAGACCGGCCTCTACTAACCATGATATCTGATTTTGAAAACATTGTGAGTTCTTATTCTGGTTATTAGCCTAGATTACTATGTGATGCTCGCAGCATACAAGTATAGACTGGGTCGCCTGAATTGGAACAAAACATTTCATGTTTGTTTGTTTGAAAATGGTTTGATGGTGCTACCCGTAGGTAGGCTAAGACGCGGATTTGCCACCCTCAGGTGGGCTTAGAAAACGTGATTTTGCCACTATCTAGTGGGCTTAAAACAAACATTTGATGAATTGTCCCAATTCAAGTAACCCAACCTCCACCCACAGGCATTCAAGGCAGTTATATCACATAAGCACATAGCCTCATGGCAAGCATGCTATTCATGGCAGCACTCACACGCGTGCAAGGATGCTAAAGCGTAAAACTCACCAAGTACTCCGAGCCAAAAACAGAAGCTCATTAGAAATCATGCATGATCCTAATTATACAGAAATGTCTAATGCAACGCATGCAATAATGCAACTATAGCAGGCTCGGCTATTCTAAACATGGCATATGGAATGCTACAACTAACACGTATTCAATTTAGAATTGAAATACAAATGCAGTTTGTATGATGCGCCGAGCCCGGTGCGTGCAAAACAGATGAATGATGCAAACATGCTGTCATACTGTATGCTAATTGAAATATGCCCTATATCTAACCATCATAAGCGGGTAAATAAAAGGGCAGAAAGACGTGGGGTTGGAAGACATACATCACACTCACGCACACTTATTACAATTATGCCCTCGCGCAGAGGGTCCGAATAAATAATACAGTCCGAAATATACAAATTCCTAATTAATTAACAAATTAAACTAAGAAAGCTTTAAACTGGTCATGCAAGCCAGGGGCTGCCTCGCTTCTGATGAATGATATATGCTGGACTGTGTTGCGCGGAAATCCACTAGGATGCCCAATTTAGCCTTTGTTTGCAATGTTTCTCAAAAAGCGTGCTGGACTCCGAAAAGTTGCTGATTCCTTATCTTGCTGCAACAGAGAGCAGGAAAAGGGCATAGCAATGTATTTCACAAATATATGCATGCCTCGATCCTCGTGCCACCAATCACGCATACCGATGCATGATGGCCGAGGGACCGAATTGCACAACTCAATATAGGGTGCAATGCAGGTGAATGCTACAACAAAACCTAACTCCATCATGGGTAATCTGGAGTGTCGGTGACTTGGGAATTGAGACCCGTTCCGTCACTCGGAGTACGAAACGTGCCTCGTTTCCCGTGCCCGGGCTAACTCCTATCCCGAACACAATGCAATATGCATGATATGCATAAAATGCAATTAAAATACAATCCTAACATACACAATGCTATGAAAATGAGATGCCTCGAAATGCGTGCACACGGGCACGCAAACCGAGGTGATGATCCTAAGGCATGAAATGGCATAAGCAATGCAATTGGACTTACACTAACATGAGAGAGCCTCAGCCACACTCACATAAGAGGCCATCGGATAAAAATGAAGTGCCTCGAAATGCGTGCCCGCAGGCGCGCAAACCGAGGCGATGCATACAGAATGTAAAATGTCATGGAAGTGATATGTAATGAGGTTAAAATGAGATGTCTCGAAGTGCGTGCCTGCGGGCACGTAAACCGAGAAAATGACATACGGAATGCAATGATGCGAAAATGGCATACGGAATGCAGAATGGACTTATACCAACATGAGAGGACTTCAGCCACTCTCACACGGGAGGCCGTCGGATAAAAATGAGATGCCTCGAAATGCGTGCCCACGGGCGCGCAAACCGAGGCGATGCATTAAAGCATGAAATGACATACACGATGCAAATTGGGCTTATACCAACATGAGAGGGCCTCAGCCACACTCACACGGGAGGCCGTTCGGATAAAAAGTGAGGTGCCTCGAAATACGTGCACACAGGCACGCAAACCGAGGCGATGATATAAATGAAATTTAGCATATGGCATATGGAAAATGTAAATTTCAGCAGCCAAAATGATGCAAAAACAGTCCCCGAATTATAGCAAAATTACACCCGATGCCCGAAATGCAATGTTATGCACCCGAAATGGCCTACAGCTATGCCAAACATGCACAATATGGACACGACATGTAAAGAAAGATGCTAGGCAGCCCATAAAATAGCATTTTTACAGTACAAAGAATGGCCAAACAACAATCACAAGTATGGCAAAAATAGCATGCAAAAATGGGGGAAAAGAGGGGAATAATGAAGCAAACGATATATACAATGCTCAAACTGAAAAATACAGTTCTACAACATTAAAGAGGGACCAAAAATATGCACATTTTCAGTAGATGACATCCCTCAATTCAGTATGTAGATATGCTCAACATAGCATGCAAAATATGAGCCAAAAGAGAGCTATAACATGAGGTATCAAAAGGATGGACCAAACAGCCTTGGATCCTTAACAAAATATGAAGAGTAGGTCAAAATAAGACACTTTTCAGGCCTGATGATGGCCTAAAACAGAAGCTAAGCAAGCCTAACAACGCATGCAATTTTACGGTAAATATGGAGAATTGTGAAACAAGTATAAGGTAGAGTTACCAAACATGGTTGAGCCCTTCTTCAATGTTGAAGAGGGGCTCAAAATAAGCCCACTCACAGTATATTACATGCTCGGAAACAGATCACTCATGAGCTAAAAATAGCATGCAAGAGCAAGGGTAAAACATGAATTCAAAGCAAGTGGCATGCAGAGCATGAAAATAAGGTTGAGCCCTTCTTAAATGTTGAAGGGGGGCTCAAAATAAGCACAATATCAGTTCATGAGATGCTCCAAATAAGATCACAAATAGACCAAATAAATCATGCAATTTTACGGTAAATATGGAGAATTACAAAGAAAGTGCATGATAGAGAGGCCAAACATGGTTGAGCCCTTCTTAAATGTTGAAGAGGGCCTCAAAATAGGCCCACTCACAGTTTATATCAGGCTCGAAAATGGATCACTCATAATCCAAACAAAGCATGTAAAATATTGCCATAAGAGGTGATATTGAAGGAAGAGCATGATAGAGGTACCAAACAAGGTTGAGCCCTTCTACAATGTTGTAGAGGGGCTCAAAATAAGCACAAAATCAGTAGGGGTCGGAGCCCAAAACAGAGAGCATGTAGGGTAGAAAGTTGAAGCAAAAATGTGCTAGAAAAAGGGAATTGAAGACTTACCCTTGAAGACAAGTCTTTTATTGCTTCTTGGCTTCAATTTGCTGGTTCTTAGCCTTTGAAAAAGCTCCCTTTGCTGCTGGAATGGAAGTGGTGATGGTGAGGCTTGGTGTTGATGAACAAAGGAGCTAGAGACTTGAAGGTTTTTTTAGGGTTTTGGAGATGAAGATGGAGGCTATGGGAGATGGGCTCTTGAGGGAAAATTTTATAACCCTAACAAAGGAGCTGGTCAGCCCCTTAAATGGACCAAAAAGGGGTGTAAAAGGGGAGGGAAATGCACCCAAGCTTTCCCTCCCAAAACATCCCTCGAAGGCAGAAGATATTTTGAAAAACAGCTGGACAGCTGTAAAGTGGTCAAAAGGGGGAAGCAGGCCGACCAGGTGCTTTTCTTGAAGATGGCCGGCCGGCCACCCCACTGGTCGGCCAGCCACTCCCCATGGCCGGCCGGTCATGGCCAAAAATGAAAACAACAATTAATGGCCGGCCACCAATTTTTGGTGTCCTCCCAGGTGTGTAGAACAAGGTCCCATGGTTGGAATTTGGCAACTCTGAAACAGGAGACACAACATTCAACTTGAAAGAGAGGCTCAAAAAAGAAAATCATAATTACTGGCCGGCCATCATTTTTTAGGGTCACCCATGTGCCCTCATCACAAATATGTGGTTTTGGTTGGAAGAAAATGGCCCTAGGGTATTCAACATTAGCTCGGAAGTGAGCAAAACGGGCGCCGGAAGAGCATAACTGGTTTTCTGAGATAATTGCTGGCCTCCTACCCTCCAGTGATCTTTCTGGTGCTAAAACAGAGGTACCTGCCAAAATTGAACAAAAACTAATGCAAAATGAATGCTCGGGGCCCAAACCGCACAGTTCGGGGTCCGAAAACCGGCCGTTAAGCACCGAAAGTGGTGTTCGGCCACGAAGTGGGTATCTAAGACCCCAGTGTCCCTCGGTATGACAAAACAGAGGTACCTGCCAAAAACCGGAGAAATCGGAGATGGTCGGGCGGTCCCGAACCGAGGCACACGGCCTGACGGCTCCGAAAACCGGGAACCGGGCTCCGAAATGGGCAAAATGGCCTACGGCCACGAAATGTAGCCCACGGCCACCGAGAAATAGTCTACAGGACTACTCCCTTCCTTCAGGAAAGAAAATAGAGAAAATCGAGTCTGGTTCGCAAACCGAGACAAGGCACAAAAGAGGATTCGGAAGTTCGGAGGCAGGGCACACGGCCGCGACTCTGAGACTTCTGAATGAGCACAGTATGCAACATCACCGAGCGCTCAATCGGTGACGTCTGAGTCTTAAGGTCGGTCAAAAATGGGGTGTCTACAGCATGCTTTGTTTCTTAAATTTCAAGTTGAAATGTGAGCTTTTGGCAAAACCTTGGGCCATGATTTTATGAAATGATCCTAAATTCTTCATGTTTTACAAGTTTACTATGTTATCTCAAGTTTTGGGGCCCAAGAGATGTGTTTTGGAAGGTGGAATTCGAGTTTTGAGCTTGAAGGTGCAATCTGGAAATTCCAAAATTTGCATTTACGCTCGAGCGTGGGAGTTCACGCTCGAGCGACCACTCTGAGTGCGTGCACTCTGCTCGAGCGACCAAAAGTCCGCTCGAGCGTGAATTGCATGCTCCCAAAAGTTTCATGTCTTTTATAGATCGCTCGAGCGAAGGAATGTGCGCTCGAGCGACCATTCTCATATTTGCATGTCCACTCGAGCGTGGAAGTTGTAGCTCGAGCGTAGATTGAGACCAACCAGTACTTTTTCCCAAGTTTACAGATCGCTCGAGCGAAGGAATGTGCGCTCGAGCGACCCCTCTCATATTTGCATGTCTGCTCGAGCGAGGAAAGCCACGCTCGAGCGTGGACCTTATTTTCAGAATTTTGTCTAAGTGTTCCAAGGCATGTTTTGGCATCCTCATTGCATCTTAGGCATTCCTAAGCCTTAATTAAGCCATAGTAATGAGGTTATGGGTTAGAAATACACTAAGAAAAAAATGTACTAAATTCCGAGACTGCAAGTGTGTGTGTGTTTTAGGCAATGTGATAAGATAGAATAAGGATCAATGTAATGAAAGCTAAGCCTTAATGGCCACTTGAATGTGTAATGATAAGACATGCTTGTGTTATGTATTTTGTGATTGTAGGTCAAGGCTCGAGGATTGATTGACCGCTTACTGGAACCACTGTGAGTAACGTTATCGTAAAGATACATTCATATGAATTATGTTCCAAATGAAATGTGATAAGCTATGATTTCTGATATGATATCTGTTTTACGTGACCGAGCATCCCAAGTTTGAAATCTATTATGGCATCCATAGATAGTCCCAAGTCATGGGAGACGGCATGAAAATGCGTATCCATAACATACAAGTTTACGAGATCTCGTTAGCCACTTCATTGTGGTGATATGTGTTTAATCGGTATCCGGAACCAATTACTCTAGTCGGAAGACGTTCTGTTATGTGTTCTATGGGATGTACCATTATTATGTTCTGATATGGGGATGATTATACTATGATCTATTTTTCCGCTTATGATATGTTCGGATGTCGTTCACTAACCCCTTTAGCTTAATGTTATTCACTGGGCTGTAGCTCACTGTTTGTATATATATATTTATAGGTGAGCATTCTGGAGATCGAGCCTGAAGGTTTCTGTTTGGATCAGTGTTCTGTTGTCAGCCAACCATTGTGCCTCACGTAGAGGTTCCCGAAGTGTCCTGTGTTCTAGTTTTGTTAGTTTTATGTACATGTATGACTTGTTTTAAATCTGTTGGCTGGACTTAAAATACTGTAATGTGTGTGGGTATAATGTATAGTTGACTATCGGATATGTATATAAAGCTTTAAATATTCTGTTTCATATAAGTCAGCACAGCTCACTGGACAACTATATTTATGTAATTGCTTCCGCTAGCCCCTTATTATATGCTTAATATGTTCAGAGGCCTTCGGTAATCCAAGGATTACTGGCCGGTTACGGTGCTAAACCTATAGGGGCAGGTTTGGGTCGTGACAAAAACACACTGACAAACCAAAATTATACTAACTGCAAATAAATATATACCTTGATTACCATCCTTTGATGTTGCTGCAAGCAAATGCTCCTTGTAACGCCCCTTCAAGAATGTACCAACAACGGAAAACAACGGACAACAAAATTGAAAGTCATACAAACATCCATGAAATGCCAAAACAACCTCCGAAAATAACCACTACTTTCATCCACATCGAATTCAAACACACTTCCAGGATTCGTTCTCATACCCGTCTTAAGGTACCATCGAAGTTGGTCAAGAGAAGATACAAAATCACCAAACGACCCATATCTTGCCTTATCAACTCCTAACCATGCAACTCGATAAGAAACATCTATACCATATTACTTCTTCAATTTTTTTTTTTAACTTCAATAGGACGAGTCAACGAATTATCACTAATATAATTATGCACAATATCATAAACAAGTCTAGAACCAACCATTTTGCTACAAGATCTACGAGCAACAACCCCACAAGTATGCACATTATCCAACTTCATAATAAAAAAAAAATACAAGAATTCATCAACACCCTTCCATGCACAAACCATTTACAACTCATAGACAACTTCATCATACATTTAGTAGTTACTCTTGTTGCATCATTCTTTAAATAATTCACTGTAAAACCACACTCAACTGCATACTTAGCCAATGCAATGTGGAACGCCGGCACTCCACCATCAAATTCTTGACTAATACCGTGTATAATCCCCTTCCAACTAGCAGATAACAAAACTCTCTCTAGTTCTGGATAAAAACTAGGCAACAAACCACCAAAATCATCACAATCATTAACCAAAGAACTCTCACAAATTACGGAATCAATCCTAGAAAAATTATCATCAACCTCCACAATTCTCCTATCACCCACAACAGCATCAACAACATGAGAACCACTAGAAGCTACCATTGACATCATATTCCCCAAATCATCATCACATTCAACAATACAATTAGAATATCTAGGAATAGAGAAAACTACCAACACTCAACTCCTTGAACTTCACACATATTTTCTCAACAACTTTATGATAACTACATCTCTCACTAATCTTAATAGCAACACAAGACTTACTGTATTTGTACATTAACATGAAACACCCTTCCATATTAAAAATCATAAACCAGCAAACAATTGTTCACATATTCCAAACTGTAAAATTATACAGTTATAACATATCAATATCAAAACTTCAGAATTCACAATTCCAAACTACAAATTCAAAACACATTACACTATACAACAAATAGAATAATAAAAAATCAAAATCATTACACTATATCACATACAAAAATAACAAAATAAGTATCAAACAAACAAAATTTATCACAAAACAAAGAACTATAACAACATTGACGAACACAAACCAAAGATCACACAAATTTGCTTATCTATATATGTATATATATACATACATATATGTATCGAGAGATAGAGACAGAGAGAGACACACAAACAGAGAGAGAGAGAGAGAGAGAGAGAGAGCGTACCTAAAGATCGCTTATACATAGAGATTCAGATCGCACAAAGAAATCAACCTCACAACACAAAGAAATCGACGTCACAGAGAGAGATCGCGATCGCAGACAACCTCGCATAGGCGAGATCTATAATCTAATATTTGATTTTTCACGTATATATATATATATATATCTCAAATCAAAAGGTAATACAATCATTTAAAAAAATAAGAAAATAAAAAATGGGACCTCCGGGTATAAAACTTAAAAAATTGTGGACCTGTTAGTCTATTAAAAATATAGTGGGATTAGAAGGGAAATAAATCCCCTACATAGGACTACATAATGATTTTTCCATTTCTTAATAATATAATGGACTAAGACATTTGGGAAACCCTAGTTTGGCTCAAATTTTGGGGGCCCATGAAGAATCTTTCGTGCCTTTGCCCAAGACCAGGCCTGACCTCGGGTGCTATTTTAGCATTTTAAGCTCACTTCGGGATCTACTATATTGATTTGAAATGTTTATTTTTAATGCCTTTCGAATATGTTATTCATTATAAAAATTAAGTTAATTGGCAACATTAGCAGTCACATATTTGAATTGTATTTGTGTTAAAAAAAATTGGATGATTTGTTTTTAAAATTCTTGTTTTTTTTAAGTCAAATCTGATGCAAATATGTAGCTATTGATTAATCTGATTTTTTTATATTATTTTATGAATAATTTAGTTGAGAGACAATAAAAAAATAAATGATTTGAATCAACAAAATATATAAAAAATGAGACCAAAATCACTTAAATTGAACTCTTTAGTTGAAATCATAGACAGGAAGGAAGCTCATATCTTTGTGGAATATAATGGAGCCTCTTTAGTTTATTAAACCTTTTAGGCTATGTTTAGTTCATAAATTTAGAAAAGAATAAAAAACAAAAAAAAAAATGTGTATGAAACGTAAGTGAAATATAATTATATTTTATTTACATTTTACTTATATTTTTTTTTTCCTTTCTAAATCTCTTTTCAAATTCATCAATCAAACACAACTTTAGACACACTTTCTCTTGTCGAAGAGTGTAGGTTCTTATATCATGCATAATTGGTACATAAAGTCTATGGTATCATAAAAATATCTAGAAAATTATTATGAATTTCATATGGGTAAATTACATTGACACCCCTTAAGGGTTGCTTTTGATACAAATTCCTCCCTAACATTCTGTAAATTACATTCCCCTCCTTATAATTTTGAATTGTATTACAATTTCCTCCTTCCGTTAGTCAACGGCTAGGTCAATTAACAGAAAGAATTGATGTCAGCAAATTATTTTTCAAAAATACCAATTTTAACCCTAAGCTTTCTCTCTCTACATCTCCTTCCTTCTTTCTGCCTTTAACCTGCTCAAACCCACTACCAGAAAAATGAAAGAAGATAAAATTCACACCTTGTGTGAAGGGTATTAAGATCAATGAAAATTTTCTGTTAGTTCTGTTAAGAGACAAACACTGACCGGGGGGTCAATGTAATTTTTAAAACCTCAAAGAGAAACCTGTATTAAAGATAAACCTCAAGATGTGTCATTGTAATTTACCCATTTCATATTAATGGTGTATATTCAAAGTTATTATTACCACAAAAAAAAAAGTTACTATTATGAGGTCACATTTTAAGTGAATATTGATCATTGATATAAAATTCTGAAAAACTTTTTGATTTTTTTTTATACTTGAGATTGTAACATTTTGTAATGGTGACGTGGTGTGATGATGTGTAGTTTGCCCGAAAATTTACCCAAAAGGGTCGATGACCTTTTGGCCATTAAAAGAATAGGATTCTTTCATATTTACAAAAAAATTACTTCACCTTCCCATTTGTGAGATATAATTAAAAAAATATTCAAAATGATGTTATAAATTTATATTTATTTTGAAAAGACATATCAAAATAATTTATTATTCTATAAAAAAAATATAATTAATTATTATTATTATTATTTTCACTGGTAGCATGAGGCTGACAATACATAATGCCTTAATCTCCTAACTAAGGATTTTCTTTGTCTGTCCTAATATATTTTAAGATTATATAGGAAAAAAATAACCAGAAAATTACCAAGAATTTATAATCTAAGATCATGATTTGAATTTATGGATATTTCATTGGTGTTGATTTCTGACCACACAACCAAATGGGGAACTTAGCTGGAGAGCACCGACAGAATAGATTAATACCGAACACCTGCCAACAAAAATATGAGAATACCGCGGTGGTTCGTTCACCCGAGGGCACTCCAACGATCAAGTCAGAAATCTTATCTCTCACAAATATCAATACAAATACTTAAACTTCAACAATGAAAGCATAAAAGCATCTCAAATAAAGCAAACCTTAGACCCACGAGGGTACTTTACTTTTATAATGATCAGTGTCCAACTTCCCCTAGAAATCTCACTTCATGGGACTCTATCCTTTATAAGGATAACATTTATCACAACTTATACAATCAGATTAAGATGAATTCCCTCAAGAGTCCCATCTCTATCCAAATAGGTAGCTTGATGTCATCTAGGACTCTAGTCCTCTATCCAAATATCTCAAATTTCAGTATTATCGTACCATATCTCGACACCATGGTCCGCCCACGTGGCACCTCGGCTAACAACTTCGGCCATGTGGACTACCTAAAAATATGCCCCCACAACTGCCCCCTAAGTTCTATTACCTCAGCAAACTGAGGTGATGGAACCTATACATGTACTTCCCCGACCGAGATCGTGACTCGTTGGCACGAAGAAACAAGGACTCAAATGTCCACTCGTCAAGAATCAAGAATCAAGAACCACGAACCATCATGTTCCATTTCATCCAGGTCTAACATCTCGACAGAGATCGCACTGCTAGCAGAGATCATGACTTGCTAGTTCAAGAACATCAAGATCCTAGTATCAACTCATCAGAAACCAAGAATAAACAAGTTCTGCCCCCATTCAAATTCAACATCTCAACCAAGATCAACATCTCAACTGAAATCATCATGTTAACCAAGATCACTATCTCAACCGAGATCATCATCTCTACCAAGATCAATATCTCAACTGAGGTCATCATGTCAACTAAGATCACCATCTCAACCGAGATCACCATCTCAACCAAGATTGCCATCTCAGCCGAGATCGTCATCTCAACCGAGATCATCATCTCTACCGAGAACAATATCTCAATTGAGATCGCACTTCTCAATCAAGATCATTATGAGATTGGAGCGTACCAATCACGTCCCCATCATGTCGCATCAGTTCTGCCCCCCGCCGTCTGACGTCAGCACGGGCACGTCAAGACTCGAAATCATAACTTTTTGCCATATTTTTCTAATTCCAACAAAACCATTTCATCTTCCTATTTCGTCTCTATTTGTGCCCTTAGACTCTCTTTCTCGTGGCCTCTACAAACCATCATCGCTGTTCTTGAAGCATTCATTACTATGAAGACTCCCTTTGTGCCTAATGTTCAAACTCTACCAGCTGAACCAAACTAGCAGCCAAGCAATTCATCAGCTGCTCCACACATCAACCCACCATCTCAATGGCAGTGAAAATAGCGACAATCTTGTAGCTAGAACCAGGAACAAGAAACACCGAGATCCTAAGCTCCCAGCCTTAGACCTTGATAATTTTCCAATCGCCTTATCTATGAGTAACCATTGCTGTAGCCAATGACGACATGTCTCGCCGAACTTTTGTTGTAGAAGACCTTCTTGTTGACATCCCTGATGTCATAACTGTGCAATCCACTCCATCTCCTTAGAGTCAATCCAACATGCTCATGCCTCCAACAACTCAATATCTCAAAAGAGAAGCACATGAAGCAAGTGGACCAAGTTACTGCTAAAAAAGCCGAGGCCATTGCTAAGGCCGAAAAAACAAGTCAACATGGCCTGCAACAAAGGCTACTATCTTGACTAGATGACAGCTCTCAAAAAGATGTATGTCCCTGAGGACTCACCCCTCCGTGATATGGGTCAGCTCAATGTCCCTTTTCCTCTCTCTTCCAATCAATCTGAGGATGAGGCCGAGGAAGTAGAAGAGGCCGACGACGAGGAGGCCGAAGACAAGGAAGAGACCGAGGCTGAGGTTGCCGGAGAAAGAATCTGAAGCTGCTGCTGGGGCCAAGTCTCCAACTCTGAATGAGCAAGTCCTTGACTTGACTCAGGATGAGGAGGATGAGGTTCAAAAGACCACTTCTGAGGCCGAGATCGAGACTGCCAACAAGAGCCTAGATGACACACTGCGTGAGATCGACGTGGAGGTCCAAGCTGAAAAATCTACCCAGCTGTCTGCCAAGACTGACACAACGCCAATTACCAACGCAGGGCAGACTATGGAACATGCATGAACTTTGGTTTTTCCGCCTTTTTGTACTTTTCCGTCTTACTTTTGGATAGCTGTAATCTTTTGTTTGAAAAATGTTAGCTTTATATTTGGCCGATGTGCCCCTTTTGTCTTTGTAAATGAACAAGTAATCTCTTATGCCAGGCCGAAATGCCTTTTTGTATCTGAACAAGTTTCTTTTCTAAATGCAAGTCTTATATTTTCTTTCATGTGTTGAATGTATGCCTTATTTTCTTCTATACATGTTTGTTGCTTTCTTTCATGCTTTTCATGCTTCCAAACTTAGAATATTTTTGCATTTTTTCAAAGTGTACCTTAACTATATAATAACTTTGGGATACAATACCTCGGATAAACCTTGACTGTTTGCCTCGACGAACCATTTTCATACTTCGGCTAACACTTTAAAAATAAAAATATTTTTACAAGTGTTATTGTTTTTTTACCTCCATACGCTATCTTCTATTAAGACTTCACCCTTTCCAAGTTTTAACAACTTGGTTGGTCACCTTAGGTAACATGTACCTCGGATACTTTATTCATCATTGCATCGGCTAACTCTAACTTGTAAATTTCTCCGAAATTTCAACAAGTGTTAAGCCCATTTCTGAAAATTTCAACAAGTGTTAAGCTCTTAAGTTTGTTCATCAGTCCAGCTCCCTGCCCCTAATGTGAACCTAAGTTCCACTTAAGTTCACATTAAGCATGTAACTATGGTCTTTTGCCGAAGTCATATTCAAACAAAGGCTTCCCGAGGTGTTTTAACCTTGGTTTCTCTGTTAATGAACTTAGTTCCATTCTGAGTTTGACTTTGCCGATATGGCAAGTCCATATTAATTCAACTTAGTTCAACTCCATTATGTGCAAATATAATTCAACTCTGCCATATAATGACTCTAAGTTATTCGTCATGTTTCATTCAAAAATATCGCCAACTTAATTCAACTCTATTATATGCAAGTATAATTCAACTCTGCCATATAATAAGTCTAAGTTATTCGTCATGTTTCATTTAGAAACATCGTCAACTTAGTTCAACTTAGTTCAACTCTATTATATGTAAGTATAATTCAATTCTGCTATATAATAAGTCTAAGTTATTCGTCATGTTTCATTCAGAAACATCGCCAACTTAGTTCAACTCTATTATATGCAAGTATAATTTAACTCTGTTATATAAAGAGTCTAAGTTATTCGTCATGTTTCATTCAAAAACATCGCCAACTTAGTTCAACTCTATTATATGCAAGCATAATTCAACTCTCCCATATAATAAGTCTAAGTTATTCGTCATGTTTCATTCAAAAATATCGCCAACTTTGTAATAACCCACATTCATGTCTTAGTCATGTTCATGTGCATTTGCATGATTTTGTCTTGTTAAACTTGCATTTGTAGACTTTGGCTCGTTTTGCCTAGGTAAAGGTCCCTGTCTTGTTTTGTACTTATGTAATTTAGTGTTATGTGCATGCTTTGTTCCTTCCTTGCTGTCTCAAGCCTAGGTCATGTTAAGCCTAGGTCATCTCAAGCCTAGGTCACACCTTTGAACCTCTTACACCTTGGACCATCTTGGAACCACATTGGTTGACCTCCACCATCACCTAGGCATATTGGCCGAGATGTTATCATCTAGGCGTCCGAGATCCTTAATCCTTGAACCTAGTGATCTTGTTTCGGGACTGGAATGACCTAGACCGAGGTGTGGCACATCTAGGCCGAGGTGTGGCACAGCTAGGTCAAGTGTTATCCTTCCTAGCCGAGATCATTGTTCCCTTACTTGCCGAAGCCTATGTCCTAAGCTGAGATCATTGCTTGCCGGAGTGCCTTGCCGCGTAGCTTGTTGAATACACTTTGTCATAGTCTTGTCTTGTCTTGTCTTTCAATCACCTTTTTTGAGGAGAACCAACCCGGTAGTGCCACGTGTCCGAGCTGAGTATTAAGTCAGCCAACAGACTTAGAAATGTATCATTTGCTATGTGTTTGTTGTTCTGAGGAGAGAGAAGCTCTAGGAAGAGAGGAAGAAGAGTTCTTGAGTGAGAGTAGATTCCAAGCTTGATCTTCACACCTTGAGCCGTTAGATCTGTGTTTTGAGGTTAGATTCTTGATCTACTCTTGCTATTCTTATTGTTCATTCAGCTGCATTGCATGATCTAGCATGTTTTGAAAGCCATGCATTGCTTTGAAGTTCGGTTTTAGAAAGAGAAAGTGATATTCATGTGTTCTTGAAGAAAACCATGTTTTGATCCGAAAGTTTGTATCAAGATGCATGTTTTCGTGTTTGTTTTCATATGATCTTCAAGTATGGGTACCCAGGTCCATGTTTTCCAACTCATAGCATGAAATCCCAGAAATTGCATAAACAAGTTATGATTTTAGCATTCACGTTCTTTATATTCTTCATGTTCTTCATACTCATGTTCTTCATGTTCATCAAGAGGGAAACCCAGATTTTCCCGACTTCATTTCCCTGTATGTGGCCATCGGGACCACACCTCGGCAAGGAGGTGTGGGACCTCGGCAAAGACCTGGTTAGTACCCAGCATGTCTTCTTGACATGTAAAATAGTGTTTTAACTTCCAGCATGTTTTCCTTAGATGTTTGCATTCATGTGAAGCTTGTTTTTAAGAGTGCATTCAATAGGCTTTGCCATTTGTTTGTAGGACTTGGACCTTTGCCTTGATCCCGACGTCCCAAGAACTATGTGAGTGGTATTTTTAATAAAGCTATGTTACAATGTTTTGATAAAAGCCTTGTTTTGTCTTTGTTTTGGAAAGTATTTGTGAGCATGAATGATTATCCCTATTTTGTATACCAAGTATTATATCTTGTTTTGATGACATTCTTGGAAATCCGTACGTGCTGGGGGACTATAAGCATTTGTAGCACAAAGTTTGGAAGTCCGTACGTGCTAGGGGACTATAAGCATTTGTAGCACAAAGTTTGGAAGTCCGTACGTGCTAGGGGACTCTAAGCATTTGTAGCACAAGTCCTTAGTGTCGGGGACTATAATGCAACGACACCCTTGTCTTAAAAGTCCTTAGTGCCGGGGACTATAATGCAACGACACCCTTGTCTTGAAAGATCTCTGCCATTGACGGTCTGTGAACGGATGGCCCCACCAACGGTCTGGGATACGGGTGGATTTGTCTAATCGATTCCGGGTCGATTATTCCCTTATTTTGTCCGGGATGTCATCATCCCAAGTATTAAATAGATGTTATTTAACATCCCAACAAGATTTGAAAGCTCAAGTACATGTTTTGATACAAGTTATGCCAAGTACATGTTTTGAACAAGCTATGATATATGTATTGTTTTGGCAAGGACCTCGGGAATCATTCATTTAACCTTTTATTTCTTATACCATTCACTGAGTATCCAAGCTCACCCACTCCTTATATATATATGTAGGTAACAAGCTAGAAGGCGGTGACGCCGAGATGTGTGTTTTGCAAGATGTTTTGGAATGCATGTTATGTCGGCAATCTTGAAGCTTATGTATTTTGAACATGTCGGCTTGAGAAGCCTTTATCAAGATGTAATATGTATTTTATTATATTTGTATTCCAGTTGTAAAGCTATGTAAAGATGTATGTCATTTCATTTGATCTATGCACTGCTCTTATGGACTACTTAGATCTATATATATTACTTCCGCACAGGTAAGCCCCATATATTATACTCTGATTGTTTGTGAACTTTGAAAGTTGGCCTTCGGTAATCTCGGATTACTGGCCATCACGGCACCATTCTACTAGGGGCGGAATGGGGTCGGGACAAACTTAGTTCAACTTTATTATATGCAAGTATAATTCAACTCTCCCATATAATAAGTCTAAGTTATTCGTCATGTTTCATTCAGAAATATCGCTAACTTAGTTCAACTCTATTAGATGCAAGTATAATTCAACTCTGCCATATAATGAGTCTAAGTTATTCGTCATGTTTCATTCAGAAGGATCGTCAACTTAGTTCAACTCTATTATATGCAAGTATAATTCAACTCTCCCATATAATAAGTCTAAGTTATTTGTCATGTTTCATTCAAAAACATCGCCAACTTAGTTCAACTCTATTATATGCAAGTATAATTCCACTCTGCCATATAATAAGTCTAAGTTATTCGCCATGTTTCATTCAGAAACATCGCCAACTTAGTTCAACTCTATCATATGCAAGTATAATTCGACTCTACCATATAATAAGTCTAAGTTATTCGTCATGTTTCATTCAGAAACATCTCCAACTTAGTTCAACTCTATTATATGTAAGTGTAATTCAACTCTGTCATATAATAAGTCTAAATTATTCGTCATGTTTCATTCAGAAATATCGCCAACTTAGTTCAACTCTATCATTTGCAAGTATAATTCAACTTTACCATATGATAAGTCTAAGTTACTCGTTATGTTCACCATGGGAACATCGCCATAAGACATTTCGGTCTTATCGCACAATCATGGATTCCAACAACATTTTCACGCTTTTTTACATAAGCTTTGGCATCTTTTTGCATGTAGGGTCACCAGAATCCCTATGATATAACTCTATGGGCAAGGGATCTACCCCTTGCATGGATCTCGTGTAAAAAGTCTTCAACCTGGGAAGGATGTGCACATCGCAATAGAGGTCCAGTAAAAGTCCTTCTGTATAGATGGCCTTCTGCCGACAGGCAGAACCTGGCCGACTTCAGTCTGATCTTATGTGCTTCTTTTTTGTCTTCTGGGATCTGAGATCTGCTCATTTAGGCTGAGCTCTTGTCTCCTCGGACCTACTCATCTAGGCGAAGATCTTGTGTTCTGGGATCTGGGACCCGAGATCTGCTCACTTAGACTGAGCTCTTGTCTTCTCAGACCTAATCATCTAGGCCAATATCTTGTCTTCTAGAATCTAGGATCCGGGATTTGGAATCCGGGATCTGCTCACTTAGGTTGAGCTCTTGTCTTCTCGGACCTACTCATCTAGGTTGAGGTCTTGTCTTCTGGGATCTAGAATCCAGGATCTGCTCACTTAGGCTGAGCTCTTGTCTTCTCGGACCTACTCATCTAGGCCGAGATCTTGTCTTCTAGGATCTAGGATCCGAGATTCGGAATCCAGGATCTGCTCACTTAGGCTGAGCTCTTGTCTTCTCGGACCTAATCATCTAGGAATAGATCTTGTCTTCTAGGATCTGGGATCCAGGATCTTCTTGCTTAGGCTGAGCTCTTGTTTTCTTGGACCTAATCATCTAGGCCGAGATCTTGTCTTCTAGGATCTGGGATCCGGGATTCGGGATCTAGAATCCGGAATCTTCTCACTTAGGCTGAGCTTTTGTCTTCTCGGACCTAATCATCACGACCAAGATCTTGTCTTCTAAGATCTGGGATCCGGGATTTGGAATCCGGGATCTGCTCACTTAGGCTGAGCTCTTATCTTCTCAAACCTACTCATCTAGGCCGAGATCTTGTCTTATAGGATCTGGGATTCGAGATTTCTGCTCACTTAGGCTGAGCTCTCGTCTTCTCGGACCTAATCATCTAGGCCGAAATCTTGTCTTTTGGGATCCAGGACCCGGGATCCGGGATTTGCTCACTTAGGCTAAGCTCTTTGTCTTCTCGGACCTACTCATCTAGGCTGAGATATTGTCTTCTAGGCTCTGGGATCTGAGATTTGGAGTCTGGAATTTGCTCACTTAGATTGAGCTCTTGTCTACATGAAGGTCGTCTTCATCTTCTCGGGAGCGCTCATGCCCCCTTATCTTTGCATTCATCCCTTCTGGAAGGGCTTTCATTCTTTCAATGTTGACGTATTCTCCATCTTCACTAAACTCGTTGTTGCCGAAACGTTGATCTTGCACGATGATGGTCATCTATTCTAACTAAGTTCCCACAGACAACGCCAAATTGTGGGTGTTGATTTCTGATCACACAACCAAACGGGGAACTTAGCTGGAGAGCACCGGCATAATAGATTAATCCTGAACACCTGCCAACAAGAATATAAAAATACCGCGGTGGTTCGTTCACTCGGGGGCACTCCGACGATCAAGTCAGTAATCTTATCTCTCACAGATATCAATACGAGTACTTAAACTTCAACAATGAAAGCATAACAGTATCTCAAATAAAGCATATCTTAAATCCACGAGGGTGCCTTACTTTTATAATGATTAGTGTCCAACTTCTCCCAGAAGTCTCACTTTATGAGACTCTATCTTTTACAAGGATAACATTTATCACAACTCACACTATTTAGATTAAAATGAATTCCTTCAAGAGTCTCATCTCTATCAAAATAGGTAGCATGATGTCATCTAGGACTCTAGTCTTCTATCCAAATATTTCAAATTCTGGTATTATTGCAACATATCTCGACACCATGATCCGTCCACGTGGCACCTCGACTAATAATCTCAAACATGTGGACTACCTAAAAATATGTCGCCAGACAGACCATTAATTTGATGCCCTAAGTGTATACATACATCTCTTTTTTTCACAAAGAATCACACATGTCGATATAAAAAAGGTAACAGAATTGCTTGATTGAAACACTACTACGTACTATAATCCCGTGCATGATTTTACGGTGGAGAATATCTTAGCCACATTTCTTAATTTCCAATTAGGGCGATGTCATCCAAGAAATGAACAATGCTATTTAATATATATAGGCTTTAGCAACTAAACTTTTTATATTCAAAAATGGAAATTTTATTACAAAAAACATTGGTGAATCAATTTGTGTTGTCAGAGTAGTCGTTAGCGAAAAATCGTTCCGTAAAGTTAAAAATTAATTTTTATCGATAAAATTTTAAAAATGTTGCTCATAAATGTAATTTTAAAAGAAAAAAAAACGTGCAAAAAAGTTTATGTTCTGAGATAAAAATTTTAGTCTCAAAATATTAATAGTTTATCACTGAAATAACACTTTTAACAACTAAAATATTTCGTCTTTAAAACCTTGATATACTTCTTGTACTTTGTTTTACTTCAAAAAATTTGTTTATTGACGATAAAAAAAAACATTTAAGGGTAAACTTACCATAATTGAAAAATAATAAATTTATATATATATATATATATATTTGACAACCTATGTACATTTCAATTAAATTCTCTAGTGGCCCTAAGGTTTAGAATGTTTAGTTTTCATGAGTTTTAAACCTAAAGGCCATGTTTGATTGGGGTTTTGGGAGGGTGGATTGGATTATCAATCCGTAGGACCCACCAAACCCTTATTTGAATGCAACAAAATGTCATAGAATTAGTACTGAAGGAGGCTTAGTAACTCCCTTATATAGGGGGATTAGCTTCGGTGAATTTTAGGTGAGATTAGGAAAATAGTGAAGGGATTAAGTCTATTCTATATAAAAAATTTAGTTTTTTAATTAATTTTTTTTACCAAGTGCACTTATTTGTTTTAGTTTTTTTAAGGGTAAATTACACTGACACCCCTTGAAGTTTATGTTTATTACAGTTCCCTCCTCATCTTTTGAAAATTATATCTCCCCCCTGAGATTTAAAGTTTCATTACAGATTTCGCCCCTCAGCAATTTAATTTTTTTAAATACTAATTTTTTTCTCATTGGGTAAATTATATTAACACCCCTCACATTTTAGAAATTACAATCCCCTCCCTAAGGTTTAAAGTAGCATTACCAATTGCCCCATTGGTTAGTATTAGTTGGAAAAAAATTCATTGAAAAAAAAAATTAATTGGAAAAAAATTATTTGAAAAAAAATTAATTGAAAAAAAAATTAATTGAAAAAAAATTTTGTTAGTTAAATTTTTAAATTTTTGTTTAAAAACCAACGTAAACTCATTTTTTGAATTTATATTTTTTCCTCAAATTTACAAAATGAGATAACCATTTATAAACTAAAAAATTTATCAACTAAGTTTTTATGATAGTTTTTAAAATTTTTGTAAATATAAATTGAAAACTGAAAAGGAAATGGTTACCAAATAGGTCTCAGATGGTAAAAATGTCGTAAAATTAACAAATAATTAAATAAGTTACCAACGTAAGAAATGACTTAACAAAAAATTCTTAGGTTATGTATGGTTTGATTTTTAGAATTTTTTTAAAAAAAATTAAAAATTAATTTGGTTAAGAAATAAAAAAATAAAAAATAATTATTATTTAAGAGTAAAAAATAATTATCATTTTAACTTTTGAGCAGGTTATATACATACGTATGGTTGTTTCAATTTAATTTGTAAAAAATTATTTCTAACCACTCGAAAAATAAAAATTATATAAAAAAGATAATTATTTTTTATTTCTTAACCAAATTAATTTTTAATTTTAAAAAAAAAAATTTAAAAATCAAACCATACATAGGCTAACAATCTTTTGATAAATCATTTCTTACGTTGGTAACTTATTTGATTATTTGTTAATTTTACGACATTTTTACCATCTGAAACATGTTTGGTAACCATTTTGCTTTCAGTTTTCTATTTATATTTACAAAAATTTTAAAAACTGTCAGAAAAACTTGTTTGATAATTTTTTTGATTTATAAGGTGCCGTTTGATAACACTTACGTTTTCAGTTTTCTGTTTATATTTACAAAAATTTTAAAAACTCAAATAAAAACTTGTTTGGCATGCCAACACCACCCGCCACCTACTTGCCACCACCACTCACCACCCACTTGCCACCACCACCACCATCACCCACTACCCACCCGCCACCCGCCTGCCACCACCACCCATCACCATCACCACCACCCGACATTCGCCACCCACTTGCTTCCACTACCCACCACCGCCACCACCACCACCACCACCACCACCCACTCACTACCACCCACCACCCGCCACCGTCACCACCCACCCACCACTACCTACCACCACCCGCCACCACCACCACCACCACCGTCACCACCACCACCACCACCCGCCACCACCACCCACTACCCGCCACTACCACTACACCACCACCACCACCCACTACCCGCCACTACCACTACCACCACCATCACCACCACCACCCACTCGCTGCCACCTGCCACCGTCATCCACCCACCCACCCACCACCACCACCCATCTGCCACCACCTACCACCACCAGCTACCCACCACCTACCGTCACCACTTTTCACCACCGTCTTCCGCCGCCACTTACCATCACTTGTCATTTCTCACTATTTTTTGTATTTTTAAATTTTTTTAAACATTTTGTCAATTACCAAACGCGTTTGTAGTTTATGTTTTTCTAAAAATCAACAAAAAATAAATAAAAACCAGTTTATAAAATTTTTGTAAATATAAACTAAAAACGTAAACGTTACCAAACGCACCCTAAATGGTTGTCTTAGTTTTTAAATTTGAGAAAAAAATATAAATTCAAAAAATGAGTTTATGTTGGTTTTAAACAGAAATTTAAAAATTTTACTAACAAAATTTTTTTTCAATTTATTTTTTTTTCAAATAATTTTTTTCCAATTAATTCTTTTTTCAATTAATTTTTTTTTCAACTAATACTAACCGAGGGGGCAATTGGTAATGTTACTCTAAACCTTAGGGAGGGGATTATAATTTATAAAATGTGAGGGGTGTCAATGTAATTTACCCAGTGAAGGCAAAATTAGTATTTAAAAAAATTAAATTGCTGAGGAGGGAATCTGTAATGAAACTTGAAACCTCATGGGAGAGATGTAATTTCCAAACGGTGAGGGAAGAACTGTAATAAACATAAACCTTAGGGGGTGTCAGTGTAATTTACCCTTTTTTTAATATAGAAATAATTTATTTATTTATTTTATATAAACATAATTTAACAATACCATCACTAATCATTTCCCACACTATCATCAAAATAAACATATTTTTACTTATCTCTCCTTAACAATTCACACATTAACAATTTCTTCACTAACAATTCTCTCGCTCATAATCACATCCAACATAATTTACCAAACGAACGTGACCAAAATCTCGTGTGATAAGCCCTTTGATTACTTCTTTCATCCACTGGGCCGAGGTCCTTCACATTTCACAATATGTAAATGCATATAGATATGTAATCCTACGTGGTGAAGGCTACGTCAGTGTTGAATGGTGTCATTTGAGAACGCAGAACTCTTGCACGGTCATCACGTTTAGCATATTATTATATCATATTATATTATATTATAAGGATCTTCTTATTTTTAACTTTTCACTAAAAAGTCAACTCCCAAATGGGGTTTTAGCATACAAAATTTTAAATCATGTTATTATAAGCTATAGAAGTAAGGGGCTAACCCTCCCTTTTATGTTGCATGTGCTTCATAAATTTTGGTGGAGATTTAAAAATAAAAAAGAAAAAAATATATAAAATATGTGACCTTTCCTTTTATGTTGTATGTGCTTTATAGATTTGGGTAGAGATTTAAAAATAAAAAAATATATATATATTTTATGTTTAAAATGTAGTTATATCTTATTCACATTTCACTTAATTTTTTCCTTTTTATTTTCAAATTCCTATCTAAATTCATGATTTTTTTTTTCTTTTCTAAATTCATGAACCAAATACAGAGTTATACATCCATTGTATCTACTGAATTACTGAATTATCTACTGATTACTGCTAAACTGGACTGCTTAAGACTAATAATTGAAACAACTGAAGTACTGAACGGACTGATTGAAAACTGGAACTGAATTGACTAAGCATATCTATTGTATTGCATTTTTATCTGTTCGATTACTTGATTTTCTGTTGGTATGTTTATGTTTAAATTGCGAATTGAAGGCCTTATCGGCGGCCGAACCCAAAATTGATTGATGTTCCATGATTAATGGAATTTATGTGATTTTATGGTGTACTTATTTAAAATGTGATTAGGTATGATTAAATTAGGTTAAATATTGGCAAAATGCAAAGTTTGACTTATTTACCAAATTGCCACCCTTAGTGGATCCCTTAGAATATTATATTGAGCCATATACTTGTAGATTAAACATTTTCATCAGTTATGTGATCTTCAACCCACCGAAATTAGAGAGAGAGAGAGATATTAGGAGAGTTGATTTCATCTCCTTTTGCTTGTCATTACTTAGTGATCTTGAGGAAATTGAAGTGTGGTTGCAAATTGAGCTCATAGACCTTGAATACAAGACTTGAGGTAGACCATTGAACCTCTCATGATTGTGTTTAACATTGTTCTTGCATGATTCATGCCAAATTTGAGAGTTGAACCATGAATTAGTTCTATAATGTTGATTTGGAGCTCATTCCATGCATGCATGTGTATATTGAAGAGTTTTGGGTTGATTTCATGATAAATGATGCATGCATGTTCATGTTGATGTTTAGGACCATGATTTCATCTTGTTTTTCAAAGATTGGAGCTCATTAGAGCAAGTTTTGAAGTTTAAATTTGGTTTGAATCCATGCATGTTTGCATTTCTCCATGTTTATGAAAAATGGGTTTGAAAAATGTTTTAATTGACTCACCTTTGGGACTTGAATTCATAAATTGAGCTTTGAAACTTGTTATATATTGAATTTAGATATGTTTTCCAGAATTTGGGCCCAAGAGGTCGAGTTTGGAGTGGTAGAATGCTTGGTTTGAGCTTGGGAGGCAAATCTGGAAATTCCAGAATTTGGCTCCTTCGCTCGAGCGAAGGATTCCTCGCTCGAGCGACCAACGTTTACTTTGAGACACGCTCGAGCGAAGAATTGGTGGCTCGAGCGTAAAATTGCAACATCCAGTACTTTTACTGTTTCGACAGACCGCTCGAGCGAAGGATTTCTCGCTCGAGCGAAGCCTTTGAGTTTGGAAGCTCGCTCGAGCGAAGGAAGGCTCGCTCGAGCGAGGCTCCTATTTTCAGCAAACTTTGCAAAATATTTTCTAAGTGTATTTTTGCATCCTCATCCCATTCTAGGCATTCTTAGGCCTAGTTTAAGGCATCTTAATGAGGATATAGATGTAGAACACACCCAAGCAAATTAGGGATTAAGTTATGATATTTCCCAACTGTGTAGCTTAGTGTGTGTTCAACCTGTGAACTGTGTAGGGTTGGCGACTGGGGAGACACGCTCTAGCATACTGTAGCCCAAACTCTGTGACTAACAATTGTGTAAAGATATGTTCAAAATGATTATCTTTTGAATACTGAACAGAACTGTTTACTGAACCGATGTTGATTATTGAATGAATGTATGTCCTTTATTTCTGAACTGTACTGTGGCATCCTTAGCACCTACTGTTTACTGTTACTGTTACAGAGATCTTTGTCGGTTCCCTTGTGGAACCACTACTGTTTACTGATTGATGGCCATCATTACTGTTCGGTCTTTAAGACCTACTGTTTACTACTATGCTAATGGATGTACCACATATGACTGAATAACTGTTCTGACTGAAATACTGTTAAATGAACTGTTTTCATTATTGTAAGGGCATTTCATTCCTAACCTCTTTACGCATTATGTTATTCACTGGGCTTTAGCTCACTGCTCATATATATATGTAGGTGTACAGGCACCGGATCAAAGCTAGAGGCGTCAGGGTTGCTCCAGTTTTGTCAAGCCAGCCTATGTGCCTCACCGCGAGGTTCCGAGCCTGCTATGCTAAGGCTTAGGGGTGTTTTTGTAATCCCCCTTCCGTACTGTTTTGTAATACTGTATAAACCGAATGTTTGTACTGTACTGTACTGTAGAGGGGATTAGGTCCCTGTTTCACTGAATGTTATGTATATATATATACTGTTTTGTACTGTACCGTCTATGCATATATGAATAAAAATTTTCTTTGGCATACAGACTGTCACAGCTCATTGGACATTGTTTATTTACTGTAATGGCTTCCGCCATGCCCCTGTACTCTGTTTTACTGTTTTACTGTTAAGAGGCCTTCGGTAATTCTCGGATTACTGGCCGGTTACGATGCTAAACCCATAGGGGCGGGTTTGGGTCGTGACAGAGTGGTATCAGAGCGATACTTAACCACGAGTTATACCGCACACACGTGTCCAAATGAGCTATAGGGTGTCCTAGAGAAGCAATTAGGGCATCTCATAAACATGATAAGTGTGTGGTTGTGATATGACTGAATATATGCTCATATGTTAAACTGTTACACGAATGACTGCCTATGTTGATAACTGTTCTAACTGCTTATGACGGAAATTGTTATAACTGCTTATAGTGAAATGGATAATGCAAGCACTGCAAATGAAACTGAATCCTCATCCTCTGAGGCCAGAATGGCCAGACTAGAACGAATGATGGAACTGATAACTGCTAGACTGGACCAACAACAGAACCAACAGCCCCCACCTCCTCCTCCGGTACAGCCGGACCAGAATGTGAATGTACAAAATGTGAATGCAAATGATGGGGATATTATTGCTCTTACCCAGAAGTTCAGCAAGTTGAAACCGCCATCCTTTCAGAGAGGCCTTGAACCATTGAAGGCTGAAGCGTGGGTTCTGGAGACTGAGAAACTGTTTGAAGTATTTCCGTGTTCGGAGGCACATAAGGTACTATTGGCCACCTTCACCTTGCAAGAAGAGGCAAGAAGGTGGTGGATGCTTACTCGTGATGATAATACTGCTATGACTTGGGCTCAGTTTAAAGTAGCCTTCTTCGAAAAGTACTTCCCTCAGTGTGTCAGGGACAGGAAGGTCACTGAATTTGAACAGTTAAAACAGGGCACAATGTCTGTTGCCGAATATGAGACGAAGTTCACCGGGATTGCTAGATATGCACCACACATGGTGGACACCGATTACAAGAAGGCCAGGAGGTTTGAAGGCAGCCTGAATGTGGCAATACTGGACAGGATTAGTGTTTTAAAGTTACCGACTTATGTCGGTGTTCTTGACCGAGCTTTGATGGCCGAGTCGAACATCGAAGCTGTGAAACAATCTGAAACACCGGCGTCTGAATGGCGTGGTAAAAGACAGAATTTCAAATTCAAGAAAGGCAAGCACAATCAGTTGAACAAGAAACAGAATACGGGGTCAACAAATAACCCCAACCAAGGGAGTGGTTCCATACCGCCCTGCTCCGAATGTGGTAAGAATCATAAAGGAGTTTGTTATAAAATTTCTGGTGCATGTTACAGGTGTGGCAAGGTGGGCCACATGGTGAAAGATTGCCCTTCCACTGCTCCGGGCAATAGTAAAGCTGCAGGCAGCGCCGCAGCATCAACTGTAGCACCAAAGCCTAACCCCAAAGCTACCGGGAAAGAGCCGATGAGGCAGGGCCGAGTGTTTGCCCTAGTACCGGGAGACGTGCAAAATACTGAAACCGTTGTGTCAGGTATCCTCTCTATTTGTGCTCAAAACGCATATGTACTGATTGATTCGGGGTCTACACATTCTTATGTGTCGCATGCTTTCTCACGGAAATTGAATAGACCCTTAGAACCCATGAATTATCTGTTAGCCGTATCATCACCCGTAGGAGGATCCATGACATGTGCATACATGTATCCTGCTTGTGAAATTATTGTTGGGGATATGCATCTGTTTATTGACTTACTGCCATTGAACATTGATCACTTTGATGTAATATTGGGGATGGACTGGTTACAAAAATATCATGCGACTATTGATTGTGTGACCAAGCAAGTTGTTTTCCGTCCACCTGGCTTACCTGAATTTGTGTTTAATGGGGTTGGAGTAGTACCTCCTCCGTACTTGATTTCTTCAGTAAAAGCTGTTAAATTAATTAGAAAGGGGTGTAAAGGATATTTGTGTTCTGTGCTGACTGTGTCTACTGATGATAGTGTTAAAACTGATATGAATTGTATTCCTATAGTCAGAGAATTCCCAGATGTATTTCCAGATGATCTGCCAGGGGATTTGATCGACAGGGAGATTGAATTTACCGTTGATGTGATTCCGGGTACACAGCCAATATCTAAAGCTCCTTACAGAATGGCCCCAACTGAACTGAAGGAGTTGAAAGTGCAATTGCAAGAACTGTTAGACAAGAAGTTTATCAGGCCCAGTACTTCACCGTGGGGTGCACCGGTTTTGTTTGTGAAAAAGAAAGACGGCTCATTGAGACTGTGCATTGACTACCGTGAACTGAACAAGGTAACTGTGAAAAACAAATATCCATTACCGCGTATTGATGACTTATTTGATCAGTTACAGGGTGCTCAAGTGTTTTTCAAGATCGATCTCAGATCTGGATACCATCAGCTGAAAGTTAAATATGGGGACATTGATAAGACTGCTTTTAGAACGAGGTATGGACATTACGAATTCTTAGTCATGCCTTTTGGAGTCACGAATGCCCCTGCTGCTTTTATGGACCTTATGAACAGAATTTTTAAACCATACCTTGATGATTTCATTGTGGTATTTATTGATGACATACTGATTTATTCAAAAAGTAGAGAAGAACATGAACACCATCTGAGACTTGCCCTGCAGACCCTAAGAGAACAAAAACTGTATGCTAAATTGACTAAATGTGAGTTTTGGCTTGATCATGTTATGTTTTTGGGGCATGTTGTTAGCAAAGATGGAATTTCTGTTGATCCGCAGAAAATTGAAGCTGTAGTGAACTGGCCTAGACCAACAAATGTGACAGAAGTCCGCAGCTTTTTGGGATTGGCTGGATATTACAGAAGATTTGTCAAAGATTTCTCTAAAATTGCCCTACCGTTGACTCAACTGACACAGAAGGGGACATCATTTGACTGGACTGACCAGAGGGAATCAGCATTTCAGGAGTTGAAAACTCGACTTGTCACTGCACCTGTTCTTACTTTACCCTCAGGTACGGATGGTTACACTGTATTTAGTGATGCTTCTCATAAGGGTTTGGGATGTGTTTTAATGCAGAATGGGAGAGTTATTGCTTATGCTTCCCGACAACTGAGACCTCATGAAAAGAATTACCCAACCCATGATCTGGAACTTGCAGCAGTGGTGTTTGCACTGAAAATTTGGCGTCACTATCTGTATGGGGCAACATGTGAAGTTATACCGACCACAAGAGTCTGAAATACTTCTTCACCCAGAAAGAACTGAACATGAGACAACAGAGATGGCTAGAACTGATTAAAGATTATGATCTCCAGATTCTGTACCACCCGGGAAAAGCCAACACCGTTGCCGATGCACTGAGCCGGAAGTCGATTGCAAATTTAGCTTGTTTGCACACTGGACAGAAAGAGTTGCTTTGTGACCTTGAAAATTTTGAAATTGAAGTTGTTTTGAGAGAACAAGGTGGTACAATAGCTGCTATTTCTGCTCAACCGGTATTGATCGAAGAAATTAAAGAGAAACAGCAAACGGATGACTTCTTGAAGAAGATCGTCGAAGAAAAAGAAGTTAAACCGAGACCGGGGTTCAAATTTGACAATAATGTACTGAAATTTCAAGGAAGACTGTGTGTACCAAATGATTCTGAATTGAAAAGAAGAGTTCTGCAAGAGGGCCACAACTCGAAATTTTCTATTCATCCAGGGAATACGAAAATGTACCAAGATTTGAAACAGAACTTCTGGTGGCCGAGAATGAAGAAAGAGATTGCCGACTTTGTGTCCAAATGTCTTCATTGCCAACAAGTCAAAGCTGAACATCAACGACCTGCAGGATTTTGCAACCCTTACCCATACCGGAGTGGAAATGGGAGCATATCACGATGGATTTTATCGTTGGATTGCCTCGCTCCAGAAAAGGTATGGATTCAATTTGGGTTATTGTTGATAGACTGACCAAATCTGCTCACTTCTTACCTGTCAAGACAATTTATAATGCGACAAGTTGGCTGTGATTTATATTGATGAAATTGTTAGACTGCATGGAGTGCCTGTATCCATTGTTTCTGACAGGGATTCGAAGTTTACATCGAGGTTTTGGCAAAGCCTACAGACTGCATTGGGTACTGAATTGAGGCTGAGTAGTGCCTATCATCCTCAGACAGATGGACAGTCAGAAAGGACCATCCAGACTCTGGAGGATTTATTGAGAATGTGTGTCCTTGATTTTCAGGGAAATTGGGAAAGCCATTTGCCCTTAGTTGAATTCGCCTACAACAACAGCTATCATTCGAGTATTGGTATGGCGCCTTTCGAGGCATTGTATGGCAGAAAATGTAGATCTCCGATTTGCTGGGCAAAAGTTGGAGATGGGCCTTTGCTTGGGCCCGAGATTGTGTATGAAACGACTGAAAAAGTGAAACTGATTCAACAGAGACTGAAAACTGCACAGAGCCGACAGAAAAGTTATGCAGATGTTAGAAGACGAGACCGAGAATATGAAGTGGGTGATCACGTGTTTGTGAAAGTAACACCAATGAAAGGCCAGACTCGTTTTGGAGTCAAAGGCAAGTTAGCGCCCAGATATGTCGGGCCATATGAGGTGATTGAGAAAATCAATCCGGTGGCGTATCAAGTTGCGCTTCCTCCTGAAATGGAGCATATGCACAACGTCTTCCACATCTCCATGTTGAGAGATTATCTTCGGGATCCATTCCATGTGATTGAGCCTACTCGGATAGTGTTGAGTGATGACTACACTTACAAGGAACGGCCCATACAGATTGTTAACAGACGGATCAAGAAACTGATAAACAAAGAGATTCCGTTAGTGAAAGTCGACTGGCAAAACCATGGTGGTGTGTGTGCCACTTGGGAAAGGGAAGATGACATGGCTAAGAGATATCCTGATTTGTTCCCACTGGATCCTGTTTTCTTCCAGAATGAAGGTAACTCGAGTTTAGAGGACTAAACTCTTTATAAGGAGGGGAGACTGTAACAACCTTCGTACTATTTACCGAAAAATTACTGAATTATCTACTGATTACTGCTAAACTGGACTGCTTAAGACTAATAATTGAAACAACTGAAGTACTGAACGGACTGATTGAAAACTGGAACTGAATTGACTAAGCATATCTATTGTATTGCATTTTTATCTGTTCGATTACTTGATTTTCTGTTGGTATGTTTATGTTTAAATTGCGAATTGAAGGCCTTATCGGCGGCCGAACCCAAAATTGATTGATGTTCCATGATTAGTGGAATTTATGTGATTTTATGGTGTACTTATTTAAAATGTGATTAGGTATGATTAAATTAGATTAAATATTGGCAAAATGCAAAGTTTGACTTATTTACCAAATTGCCACCCTTAGTGGATCCCTTAGAATATTATATTGAGCCATATACTTGTAGATTAAACATTTTCATCAGTTATGTGATCTTCAACCCACCGAAATTAGAGAGAGAGAGATTAGGAGAGTTGATTTCATCTCCTTTTGTTTGTCATTACTTAGTGATCTTGAGGAAATTGAAGTGTGGTTGCAAATTGAGCTCATAGACTTTGAATACAAGACTTGAGGTAGACCATTGAACCTCTCATGATTGTATTTAACATTGTTCTTGCATGATTCATGCCAAATTTGAGAGTTGAACCATGAATTAGTTCTATAATGTTGATTTGGAGCTCATTCCATGCATGCATGTGTATATTGAAGAGTTTTGGGTTGATTTCATAATAAATGATGCATGCATGTTCATGTTGATGTTTAGGACCATGATTTCACCTTGTTTTTCAAAGATTGGAGCTCATTAGAGCAAGTTTTGAAGTTTAAATTTGGTTTGAATCCATGCATGTTTACATTTCTCCATGTTTATGAAAAATGGGTTTGAAAAATGGTTTTAATTGACTCACCTTTGGGGCTTGAATTCATAAATTGAGCTTTGAAACTTGTTATATATTGAATTTAGATATGTTTTCCAGAATTTGGGCCCAAGAGGTCGAGTTTGGAGTGGTAGAATGCTTGGTTTGAGCTTGGGAGGCAAATCTGGAAATTCCAAAATTTGGCTCCTTCGCTCGAGCGAAGGATTCCTCGCTCGAGCGACCAACCTTTACTCTGACACACGCTCGAGCGAAGAATTGGTGGCTCGAGCGTAAAATTGCAACATCCAGTACTTTTACTGTTTCGACAGACCGCTCGAGCGAAGGATTTCTCGCTCGAGCGAAGCCTTTGAGTTTGGAAGCTCGCTCGAGCGAAGGAAGACTCGCTCGAGCGAGGCTCCTATTTTCAGCAAACTTTGCAAAATATTTTCTAAGTGTATTTTTGCATCCTCATCCCATTCTAGGCATTCTTAGGCCTAGTTTAAGGCATCTTAATGAGGATATAGATGTAGAACACACCCAAGCAAATTAGGGATTAAGTTATGATATTTCCCAACTGTGTAGCTTAGTGTGTGTTCAACCTGTGAACTGTGTAGGGTTAGCGACTGGGGAGACACGCTCTAGCATACTGTAGCCCAAACTCTGTGAATAATAATTGTGTAAAGATATGTTCAAAATGATTATCTTTTGAATACTGAACAGAACTGTTTACTGAACCGATGTTGTTTACTGAATGAATGTATGTCCTTTATTTCTGAACTGTACTGTGGCATCCTTAGCACCTACTGTTTACTGTTACTGTTACAGAGATCTTTGTCGGTTCCCTTGTGGAACCACTACTGTTTACTGATTGATGGCCATCATTACTGTTCGGTCTTTAAGACCTACTGTTTACTACTATGCTAATGGATGTACCACATATGACTGAATAACTGTTCTGACTGAAATACTGTTAAATGAACTGTTTTCATTATTGTAAAGGCATTTCATTCCTAATCTCTTTACGCATTATGTTATTCACTGGGCTTTAGCTCACTGCTCATATATATATGTAGGTGTACAGGCACCGGATCAAAGCTAGAGGCGTCAGGGTTACTCTAGTTTTGTCAAGCCAGCCTATGTGCCTCACCGCGAGGTTCCGAGCCTGCTATGCTAAGGCTTAGGGGTGTTTTTGTAATCCCCCTTCCGTACTGTTTTGTAATACTGTATAAACCGAATGTTTGTACTGTACTGTACTGTAGAGGGGATTAGGTCCCTGTTTCACTAAATGTTATGTATATATATATATACTGTTTTGTACTGTACCGTCTATGCATATATGAATGAAAATTTTCTTTGGCATACAGACTGTCACAGCTCATTGGACATTGTTTATTTACTGTAATCGCTTCCGCCATGCCCCTGTACTCTGTTTTACTGTTAAGAGGCCTTCGGTAATTCTCGGATTACTGGCCGGTTACGGTGCTAAACCCATAAGGGCGGGTTTGGGTCGTGACATTTGGTTTGAGGCCGTAGGTAATCTCAGGATTACTGGCCGGTTATGGCCTTAACCCATAGGGGCGGGTTCGGGTCATGACAAGTGTTGTTTTTCAAAAAGAAATAAGGGTCCTTGAGGCTGTGTATTGACTACCGTGAGTTGAACAAGGTAATTGTGAAGAACAAATATCCATTGCCTCGAATAGATGATCTATTTGACCAACTTCAGGGAGCACAAGTGTTCTCCAAGATAGATCTTAGATGCGGGTATCACCAGTTAAAAGTTAATGCAGAAGATATAGAGAAAATTGCATTCAGAACTAGATACGGACACTATGAATTTTTGGTAATGTCATTTGGGGTGACTAATGCACTGTGTTACAGACTCTGAGAGAAAAAAGCTCTATGCCAAATTTTCCAAATGTGAATTTTGGCTTGACAGTGTGGCATTTTTGGGACATGTAATCAACAAGGATAGTATCTCTGTTGACCCATAGAAAATCAAAGCCATTGTAGATTGGCCAAGACCAACCAACGTGTCAGAAGTTAAAAGTTTTCTGGGGCTTGCAGGTTATTATCGCAGATTTGTGAACGATTTTTCAAACCTTGCTATGCCATTGACGTAGTTGACACAGAAAAATGTACCATTTGACTAGAATGATCAACAGGAGTCAGCCTTTCAAGAATTGAAAACTAGACTGGTAATTGCACCAATCCTGACCCTGCTTAACGGAACTGATGGATTTCAGACTTATAGTGATGCCTCCTACAAAGGCTTGGGTTGTGTGCTAATGTAAAATGGGAAAGTAATTGCTTATGCCTCTCGGCAACTCTATCCTCATGAAAAGAATTACCCGACTCATGATCTTGAACTGGCCGTTATGGTGTTTGCTTTGAAAATCTAGCATCACTATCTGCACGGCGTAACTTGTGAAGTGTATACCGATCATAAAAGTTTAAAATACTTCTTTACTCAGAAGGAACTAAACATGAGACAGAGAAGATGGCTGGAATTGATAAAAGACTATGACTTGCAAATTCTGTATCATCCAGGGAAGGCAAATACCGTTGCAGATGCATTGAGTAGAAAATCTATTGGGAATTTATCATGTTTGCTCACTGGTCAGAAAGAATTGTTGTGTGAATTGGAACGAAATGAAATTGAAGTAGTTTTGCTTGAACAGGGTGGAATTAATCTATGTTTTTGGGTCCCTTTTCTTTCAAAAACTAACTTCATTTTTGCACAATTCATGACTCAAGACTTTCACAATCATGGTAAATAAACAATCTCTTACTTCATTTGAAATCAAAGATTAATTTAAAACCCAAAGTCCATGCAATGAACTCATGTTCTTGAATTTACAATTTATGTTCATTAAACATACAAGTTAAGCTCTAATCCTTAATTCTCATAGAATTCCTTTCTGTTTTGGAGGAACATGCAAACTAACAAACTGAAGGATCATGAAGTACATAAAACTATACCGTGCATGGTAAGTTTAAAAATTAATTCATCTAAGTTCTTATTTGGTCATGAATATTTTATTTCAAGATTTGACATGTATAAGCATAAACCTTGCCATACTAAGCTTCAATTTCCCAATTCCTATTAAGCTTCAACTTCAATTTGGAGGTGTATGTAAGAATATGAATGTATGATCATGGATATTTATGAATATTGCCATGCATGTATCAATATGAACTAAACTTCCATTAAACTTATATTCTTCTTGCTTACACTTCAATTCTTTAACTTATGAGAATAAATCTTCAAATACATTCAACTACATGAGATTAGGGGGGGGGGGGGGGGAATTCTTACATAAAGTAAGTGAATTGTGGAGAAAAAGATGTAGTTATAAGGGTTTCACAAGTTCCTCTTTCCCGTTCCTCTTTCCCTTTCTTTTTCTTCTCTTCTGGAATTCAAGTGCTCGAGCTCTCCTATTCTCACTCTCTCTCTATGTGTATTTGAAGAAGACCCACTACTTAATCACCTAGTTGGTGAATAGGACACATGTATACATTTACTGTATTCAATTTTGCAATTCTATTAATATTTCAATTAATTCAACTAATACTAATAAGTCATTGCTCATTAAATTAAATTAATCCTTATCACAATAGAATCTCAATTACACTAAATTTAATTCTATGAATGTGAATTAGACTCTAATTCCTATCCTATTATTTAATTCTAACTTGTTAAAATTAGCGAATCAAACAGGTTTGATTTTCATTCTAACCTATCTGTTCAAACAAGACAATTCAATAAATCTCATAACAATCAATAACACTTGATCACATAATTAACATGTAGGAACATAATTAATAGTTCCAATTAAGGCTCAATTCAATCACAGACAATTTCAGTAAACTGAATCAATTTTTCAATTAAATTTCCCAAATAGCTCTAAAATTCCCATAAGCCCATCCATGTACTCAATTTCAATTTGTGCACCTAATAAGATTGTCGATTTCAGTTTCAAAGTTATAACCTTAATAGGCAATTTTCCTGTGACGCCCCAAAATTTGAGGACATCATGATAGGGTTTAAAATTTAAAATCAATTTTCTTAATTAAGAATCCTCATCAATGTTGCCACCAAATTTACCATCATCCATTAATTAACAACACGAAAACTAAAAGTTCTTAAATTACAACTCCAATCAAACTTAAAACTTTGTCTTAGTATACAAATATAAAAAGACTAGAGAAAAACTAGAAAACTCAAAAAAATGGTTCATGGAATTTTGGCACGCTTCAAGCTAACCAGGGTTGAATGTTGCCTTCCAACACCTCGGTGTTTCCTTCGGTTTCTTCGGTACCTGGCATAAAACGCCAGGGCAACGGGAATGCCAATGAGCGACGAGCTCAATAAGATACTACAACCCGAAAATACCCACCCTGATAATAATACTCACAATTAATGAATACTGTGTAGTTAACAGAATAACAAGCAGCATTTAATAAGCATAACATGAATGCTATCAGTTAAAGTAATAACAATATATAATAAGAACAATGGCAAGTGGAAGCAGTATTTCATCATAAAGAAAAATGCCAACTTTTCTTTTAAATTCACATAGATTTGGTTTATCAGATGAGTTTAAGTAACTCCCGCGGAGCACTATTTCCACTCAACCGCTAAACAATGGCCACGGGCAATTCTGACTTCCCCTTGGTCAAATATTCAAATGTTACTTACTGTAACTACCAATGATGCCCACGCACCAGGGTTGCGTACCCGAGTCGTGACATCACGGTCTGCCCCAAGGGAACGGTCTATGTTGTGACACCCGCACCACTAACCTTATATCGCCTACACCGATAAGAGCCGAAATACCTTCATATGCCATGTTAGGATTCGCAACTCATTTGTGCAAGATTCTAAATGGGGCTCATCCCATCACTTGTAAACTTTAATGCATCTATTCAATTTCGTGTTTCTTTACTTCATCGAATTCACATTTTAATGCATGTGCGAGTTTTAGTTTGAAATCACAATGTCATAATGTTTATATAGAACAACACAATCATGTATGGCAACCAAAATAAATATGATAGAATGTCTTAGGACTCATCACAAAGTTTCTTAGGAATTCACACACTTCTTCTTTCAGCACTGTATGGTCAGACAAAAAAATATGAAACCCATAGCAAACGAAGTTCAACCATTACAATATTTTAACTGGTGCTAGTTCATCAAGTTAGGAAAATATTTCAAGAGAATACCAGGGCTAAAAACGATTTTAAAATAGAGAAATAAAATTTGGAAGAAAACTGGTTTTCCTGGGACAGTGAGTTACATAACTTCCAGCACAGGTGATCTATGTTTGAAAAATAAAAAGGGGCCTCAAACGGTGCCAAAAAGAGGTATGGTCAAACAAATTGCTAGATATTTGAGTTTAGAACATTTTTTCAGAAGAGTTTGAAGACTGAAAACCAATATAAGATGGTCAAATAATTTTTCTAAGAAAACTGGACAGATTCTGTCGCATTTTGGTAAAACTACAAGTTCTCCTTTTAGACTTATCCATTTTTTGTGAAATCAGCGACAAATGAAAGATAACTCTTATATCTAACTATCCCCAGTGGTCGTGTAGAAAAACACGATTTGCAAATAAAATGGGACCGGTTTAAAGTCACTGCTTCTGTTGTGTTATGAACAACACTTAGGACAAATATTTATTTTGCTAAGAAAATGGTGTCTGATGATTTTATAAAAATTTACACGTGTATAGAACACCTATATATACTCCTAGTATTAACATATTTTTGACACAAGTTATTTTCAATTTATTAAAGCATTTTTCCTCCGATAAAATCTGAAACAGTGAAGAAAATATAAGTTTTGAGTAAAAATGAACCAACCCTATCTCATTTTACCTCCATGCAAAATTATTTCAAACAATGGAGAATATTTAAGTACATAAGCAGATAAAATTAGTAGCTAAACCATCTAATCTATGTTTGCAAAAAGAATAGAAATCATATAATCATAAGATTGTCATTCTATCAAAATATAAACATGCATTGAGCTATTCTTGCTATGTATGTATTAACAATGCACACTTTTGCATATTTTTAATATATAGATTCAGTTAAAAAAAAATATCTAAGGGAGGATAGAGGTTGAGTATTCTTACTTCAAGAGCTTCTTACAAATTATTCTCAAAAATTTGTTTTGAAATGGTGACCACCAAGCACCCTCTCCTCTTCCTCTCTTTTTCTTTTCTTTTCTACTCTTTCTGTCTCTCTCTCTTTTTTTTCTTTCCTTGCTCAGCCGAAGAAGTAGAATGGCTGGGCTAAAATGGTGTTCTATTTGTAGGAGTTTGGAGGCTTATTTTTATTTTATTTTTTTATTCCTCTTGCCTTAGGAAATATTACCTATAAGGTAGGCCTAGAGTGTGTAGATGTATGCATGCCTTAGCGTACATTGGCATGCCTCCAGTAGTCCTACAGCAGCCTTCTTGGAAACAGAGGGGCCGAATTTCCCTGCCCAAGAAATTTTGATTTCATTTTTTTATTTTTATTTTTTATTTTTAACATTATGAAAATCAATGTATATATGTAACATAGTCATTAGATGTTTTGCTTCCTACTATCCTCTAACTAACTTAGTTATTATTTATTTAAATCATTTAGTTTCCACAACTGTATTTAGATACAAAAATTTAATAACAAAAATAAATTTATTTAAAGGAATTTAATATCGGTGTTAATTATGGTACTATTAACATTATAATTTAATAATCACTATTAATTGACTTAATATTATAATATTATTATATGTAACTAAAAGACTTGAGATTGAACCAATTAATCTCCATGGGTTAATTTTCTTGTATACAAATTATTAATGCAAAACTTTATACAAAATAATATATATTAAGAATTAGATTTGTACTGTCATAAAAGTGACGACAACGACGATGACAATGACAACAATAATAATAATACTATGAAGATAAAAATTGCACTACTTAAATAATTAAAAGTTAATTATAGAATTTCGTCACAAAATGTTGTTATGGAATTGGATTAAAGATGTTGATTAGCTAAATATAATTACCAAAATAATTTAATATGCAAAAATATGGGTTCTCACATTTCCAATTTGGACAGATGTGCACAAATTAAATTACTTGGCACTTAGTTCAATTAGCATTAACAAATAGTTAATTAATTAAAATCACAATTAACAAGTCTGGGTGGTCACAGCTGGTAATGGTAGTCATCTTCCCATTCATAACACAGGCAATGGTATTCTTCCCATTCCTTCTTTTCCTTTTAAACCGACTAATGTTCTTCATGCTCCAAATATTTCTTCTAATCTTCTTTCAGGCCATCTACTCACTTCTGGCAATAATTGCACTATTACTTTTGATGACAAATCATTTGTGGTTCAGGACAAGACTACCAAGAGACCTCTCTTTAAAGGCACTCATAGCCATGGTCTTTATCAGTGGCTTTCATCAAAGGTGTCTTCCCATTTTTCCATACCTACACATCACCCTCCTGCTTGCTTGACCACTGATACATGGCACACCAGACTTGGTCATCCATCTGCTTAGAAATTACAATATCTTGTGCATAAATTTCAAATACCTACTACTTTTTTTTTCTAGCAAGCATTTGTGTCCTCATTGTAATGTAGCAAAGAGTCATAGACTTTCCTTTACTTTGTCTAACTCTACTGTAAATAAGCCCTTCTCTCTCATCCATAGTGATGTTTAGGGTCCTTTTTCTCCATCTATTTCTGGCTATAAGTACTATGTGTTGTTCATTGATGACTTTAGCAAATTCACTTAGGTTTATCCCCTTTGTGATGAAAGTGAAGTGTTTACCAAGTTTATGGAATTTAAGGTTTTTGCTGAAACTCAATTTGAGACTACTCTTAAAAAATTTCGAACTAACGGGGGTGGTGAATACACCAGCTCTCAATTTGAGTCGTTTCTTAAATCTCATGGAGTCATTCAGTAATTGTGTTGTCCTCACACTCCTCCACAAAATGGAGTTGCTGAGAGAAAACATCGGCATCTTGTTACTACCACAATTGCTTTGCTCCATCAATCTGCCATTTCCCTTGTTTATTGGTTTGTTGTTCTTGCTACATCTGTGTTCCTTATCAACAGGTTACCTAGCTCTAAACTTCAAAATCAAATTCCATATGAGGTCTTATTTCATCATCCACCTAACTTTGCCTTTCTCAAAAGTTTTGGCTATAGGTGTTTTCCCTGGCTTCAACCCTATGCTCCTCATAAGCTCGCTCATCGGTCTATTCCTTGTCTCTTCATTGGTTATCACCCCTCTATTAAAGGATATCGATGTCTTAACCCAATATCTGGCAAAGTATACTTGTCTCGGCATGTCATATTTAATGAATCTTTTTTTTTTCTTTTACTTCTTCATCCCCTACTTCTTTTACACCTAGTCTTTCTCAGTTATTTTCCTTTTTCTGGTCCTCTCTTCCTTCCCAGTCCTCTTTTCCTCTGTCTTCATTCTCTGTTCCAGTGGTTCCTTTCCTTCAGCCATCAGTTGCTCCGATTGTAGCTTCTGTAGCACCAACAGGACAGACTGCATTAGTGCAGTAAGCAAGACAGACTGCATCAGTACAGCAAGTGGGACAGACTATATCAGTTCAGCATCCTACCACTGTCCCAGCTCAGCATCCCATTTCTGTCTTACCTCAGTCCACTACAACAACAATAGTACAGCCAGCACGATAGACTGCATCAGTTCAGCATCCTACCACTATCCTAGCTCGGTTTTCCCCTCTGCCTATTATAGTCTCACGAGTTCAGGCTACACCAGTTCAGCTTGTCCTATCTCAACCTCTCCCTATTTCTATCCCTATTTCTTCTCTTACTGTTGACCTTTCTTTCTCCACACATCCCTCTCCTTCCAATATCCATCCCATTATCACTCGGTCAAAGGCTTCTTTTGCTCATATTTCCATTGTTTCTCCTCTTATTGAGCCCACTTGTTTTTCTAAAGCAGCTCAAACTCTTGAACGGACTAAAGCCATGAATGAGGAATTTAACAACTTGTAAGCCCAGGGTACCTGGTCTCTGGTTAACTTATCTCCTCACAAAAATGCCATCAGTTGTAAATGGGTTTTTCGCTTAAAGAAAAATTCTGATGGGTCTATTGCTCGCCACAAAGCTCGACTTGTGGCCAAGGGCTATCTCTAATAAGAATGCATTGATTACCTGGAAACATTTAGTCCAGTCGCCAAGCAACCCACAATTCGAGTTCTTCTTAGCATGGCTCTCTATTTTAATTGGTTTATTAAACAATTGGATATCTCGAATTCTTTTTCTCATGGTCTTCTTCAGGAAGAAGTTTACATGCTTCAACCTCCAGGCTTTGAAAGTGCTACTCATCATCATGTGTGCCGGTTAAAGAAGGCTCTCTATGGCCTTAAACAAGCTCTTAGAGCTTGGTACTCCATATTTTCCTCCTACTTGCTCTCCTCCGGTTTTAAGAATAGTCATTGTGATTCATTCTTGTTCATTCAGAAGACTTCCACTACTATCACTGTTCTTTTAATCTATGTGGATGATATTTTAATTACTGGGAATAGTGTTCAGCACATCTCCTCCCTTATACATCATATGCACACAATATTTTCCACAAAGGAGTTGGGTGATATATCCTACTTTCTTAGTATCTTTGTTGCCCGCACTACCTCTGGTTTGTTTCTTTCTCAACAAAAATACGCCACTGAAATTCTCACCAAGGCTGGTATGCTCAACTGTAAGTCATGTTCTTCTCCTATGGCATCTAAGTCCATTCCATCTTCTGCCACCTCAGTGCCATTTTCTCAACCATCTTCGTATCGTAGTATTGTTGGTACCTTGCAATACCTTACTATCACTCGCCCTAATATTTCCTTTGTCATTAACCATGCACCCACTGTTGCCAATTTTAACACTGTCAAAAGGTTACTTCGGTATATTCAAGGTACTCTTCCTAATGGTTTATTCTTCACTCCTGGTTCACTGGACTTTCATGCCTTTTTTTATTCAGATTGGACCAGTGATGTTCTCGATCGCAAGTCTACTACTGGTTATTGCGTTTTTCTTTGGCCTAATCTGGTTTCCTAGTCTGCTAACAAACAATCCACTGTTTCGCGGTCTTCTACTGAAGCTGAGTACCGGGCTCTTGCTCAAGCGTCTACTGAGCTTCAATGGCTTCATATGCTTGTCTACAACCTTCACCTTCCCACTGCTACTCCTGTTTTGTGGTGCGACAACATCTCGGCCATTTCTCTTGCCTCTAATCCTGTTTTCCATGTACGCTCTAAGCATATCGAGATAGACTACCATTTTATTCGCGAGCAGGTTCTTTCTAACAAAGTTGCGGTTCGCCATGTGCCGTCTTTTGATCAAGTTGCTAACCTATTTACCAAACCCCTTCATGTTGCCCAATTTTCCTACCTTATTCCCAAAGCTTATGGTACGTACCTTACCCATTCGCTTGCGGGGGCATGATAAAAGTACAGCTCAAGACCACAGTGCAGAAAATGCAGCCAGTGTAGCAACATAACAAGAGCACCACAGCAATAACAGAGGATAACTTCTCTGTACAACTGATTCAGTTAGAATAATATTTGTATGTATAGAGTGTATGAGTGTTGGTTAGTAGTTTGTTGGATTAGTTAGATTTTTTGTATAAATAATGACGTAGTATCTCATTATCAAATAAGATTGAAGATTTCACATTTCTTGTCATTTTTGACATAAATAGTAGAGGAAATATCATTTTGTCTCCCAAACTATAATGTGTTTTTCAATTTGACCCCCTTACTTCGATTTATTTCAATTTAGTATCTGAACTTTTTGAAGAAAAACAGAATCAGAAGAGACCAATTTTCATTATAACAAACTGTACATAGCTACTGATATATATATATATCAGTTGTAGTTTACAAAGCTAACTATCTAACTACTCACTAACTATCTAACCATATCTCGAACTAACTAATGAAGCCTTGTTACAAGAGAAATATTACAGTACATTGCAAGAACATGATACTTATGGTACACTTAGTCTCTGTTTAGCAGCCTGTAGCATCACTTCCTTATCATCCCCTCTCAAGCGAAGGGGCGGAGAACAGACCATGAGCTTGGAAGCAAGAAAAGAAAATCTGGCAGTGGACAGAGACTTAGTGAATATATCAGCCAATTGATCGAGAGTGGGAATATATTTGAGTTGTAAGTGATTGGCAGCAACCTTCTCCCGAACAAAATGGCAATCCACCTCAATATGCTTGGAGCGACTGTGGAACACTGGGTTAGCAGCCAAAGAGAGGGCAGACTGATTATCACACCAAATAATGGGAGGTGAGAGTTGAGGGAGGGGAAAATCAGTGAGCAACATCTGTAACCAAGTAACTTCAGCAGCAGTGTGAGCTAGAGAACGATATTCAGCTTCGGTGGAGGAGCGGCTAACAGTGGACTGTTTCTTGGAGGACCAAGAGATGAGATTAGAACCCAAGTAAATACAATAACCAGAGGTAGAACGGCGATCAGTAGGATCACCAGCCCAGTTAGAATCGATATAGGCACGAAGAGCAAAAGAACTTGGGGTGAATATAAGACCATTAGTGAATGTGCCTTTAACATAGCGCAAAATGCGTTTGATAGCAGCGAAATGACCCATGGTGGGAGAATGCATGTATTGGCAAGCTTGGTTGACAGCAAAGGAAAGTTCAGGTCTGGTAATGGTAAGGTATTGAAGGGCACCAACAATACTTCGATAGAGAAAGGGATTGGAACATGGAAGAGACTCAGCAGAGGAGGAGGAAGGTTTAAGGGAAACAGGAGTAGCACAAGGTTTGCAATCAAGCATCCTCGATTTGGCAAGCAAATCAGCAGCATACTTGTGCTGAGAAAGAAAGAAAGAAACCAGTCGGAGTAGGTTGGACGGAGATACCAAGAAAATAGGAAATGGGACCAAGTTCTTTCATAGAGAAGGTAAGGTGCATATGAGAGAGAAGGTGTTGAATATAAGTAGAATCAGAACCAGTGATAAGAATATCATCAACGTAAATGAGAAGATAGGTAGTGGAAGAGGAGGTTTTATGAAGAAAAAGAGAAGAATCACAAAGACTTTGAGTGAAGCCTTGAGAGAAGAGAAAAGCACTAAAAGTAGAAAACCAAGCCCGGGGAGCTTGCTTGAGACCATAAAGAGCTTTATGTAATTTGCAAACCAGGGAAGGTTGGGAAGGATCAACAAAGCCAGGGGGTTAGACCATATAAACCTCTTCAGACAACTGGCCATGAAGAAAGGCATTAGAAATGTCGAGTTGTTTAATGGGCCAATGGTGATGTAAGGCAATACACAAGAAAATACGAATAGTGGGCTGCTTGGCAACCGGACTAAACGTTTCATGGAAATCAATGCCAGGCTGTTGGAGAAAACCTTGTGCAACCAAACGAGCCTTATGACGAGCAATAGTGCCATCAGAAGCTCTTTTAAGCTTAAAAACCCATTTACAACCAATTGCCTGTTTGGATGGAGGGAGAGAAACCAAGGACCAAGTCCCTTGCTGCTGAAGAGCAGTGTATTCATCAAGCATAGCTTGAAACCAAACTGGAGAAGTCAAAGCACTCTTGATCAATTTAACCTCCGCCGTCACATTTCGTCTACAATTGGACGGAATGTACTGACGTGGCACCAAAGTTCATTTAGAGTTATTTTACCTCCCAAACTATACCTTAAAAGTTAATTTACCCCTCAAATATTAAAAAAAAAAATTAAATTTAAATATTTAATAAATATTTTTTTATCTGAATAATGAAAAAAATTAAATTTTAAATATTATATACTTTGCAAAAAAATAATAAAAAAATATAAAAGTCCTCATTTAGAATTATCTTAAGACCATAAAGCATGGACACTTCGACAAACATGTCATACCCATACCGGTTACTTACTGAATTTTGAAAAAAATTTCCCACTCAATTTTGAAATTACTATTAGTCAATCAATTCTATTGAAATTAATTTGGGTAATAAACTAGTTACAATTGCGCGCGTGCACACACGCATAGAGTAGTCAAGAAATTTTCAGCTCAATAAGTTTATCTAGGATCAACTCAAGATAATTTGAAACCTATGAAGCACAAGTATGAATATGAGTACTGGTATTGGTACAATATGAGTATATCAACATGGTAAAATCTAAAAAAAAATAGGGTACGAGTACAAGTATGGTTTAATACGTTTGTAAAAAAATATTTATTTTTAATTTGAAATAATACAAAAATTGATTAAATGGTTAATTTGTTAAATCCAACATACAATTGACATTTAATGCCAAAAGCATAGGTATAAAATAAAATAAAATATTATTACATTAAATAACTTATAAACTTAATTTTAAAACCATATTAAGTACAAAACTAAAAATGAAAAAGAAGTTTAGTAAAAAGAATTTTATCTTTGTAGTAGAAGAAAAATATTATTTTCGACTGAGGCATGGCACGATTTGGATATATATTAGATATATCTGGGTAAACCAAAAATTAAGAAAGAAAAATTTGAGTACATATTTTGTATACCCGATATGTATGCAAAAATATCATATGTCAGTAAGTACCTGGTATGGGTACGACATGTTTGTCGAATTATCCATGCTTCACAGTCTCAAAATAATTCAAAATGAGAATTTTTATATTTTTTATTATTGTTTTACAAAGTATATATTATTTAAAATTTAATTTTTTCATTATTGAGATAAAAAATTATTTATTAAATATTTAAATTTAATTTTTTTTATATTTGGGGGGGCAAATTTATTTTTAAGGTATAGTTTGGGAGTTAAAATGAAATTTCAAATGAAGTTGGTGCCACATCAGCACATTCCGTCCAATTGAAGATGGAATGTGACGGCAGGGGTTAAATTGATTAATTTATTAAAAATTCAGGTACTAAATTAAAATAAATCAAAATATAGGGATCAAATTAAAAAACGAGTGATAGTTTAAGGAGTAAAATGATATTTCCTCTAAATAGTAACAGACCATTAATTTGATGCCCTAAGTTTATATATATATATATGCTTTTTTTCACAGAGAATCACACATGGTGATAAAAGAAAAGGTGACAGAATCGCTTGATTGAAACACTACTACGTACTATAATCCCGTGCATGATTTTATTATGCGGAGAATAAATTAGCCACATTTCCTAATTTCCAATTGGGGCGATGTCATCCAAGAAATGAACAATGCTATTTAATATATAAAGGCTTTAGCAACTAAACTTTTTTATCTTCAAAAATGGAAATTTTATTACAAAAAACATTGGTGGATTAATTTGTGTTGTTAGGGGAGTCGTTAGTAAAACATCGTCTTGAAGAGTAAAAAAGTAATATTTATCGATAAAATTTTGAAAATGTTATTAATAAACATAATTTTATAAATAAAAAAAAAATTGTGCAAAAAAGTTTACTTTTTGAGAATAAAATTTCAGTCTCAAAATAATAGTAGTTCTTCACTAAAATAACACTTTTAACAATTAAAATATTTTGTCTCCAAAACCTTGATGTACTTCTTGTACTTCAAAAAATTTGTTTATTGACGATCAAAAAAAAAATATTTAAGGGTAGACTTACCAGAATTAAAATATACTAAATATATAAATATATATATTTGATAACTTGGGCCAACTTATACACATTTCGATTAAATAAAGTTTGGATTGTTTAATCTTTGTGAGTTTTAAACCTAAAATCTCTTATATGATAAGTCATTTGATTACTTCCTTAATCTACTAAGTCAAACCCCTTCACATTTCATAATATATAAATGCATATATATATGTAATCCTACGTGGTGAAGGCTACGTCAGTGTTGAATGGTGTCATTCGAGAACGTAGAACTCTTGCACGGTCATCACGTTTAGTATATTATTATATTGTATTATAAGGATCTTCTTATTATCAACTTGCTATTCCATTGTACATAGATTCATTTATGAGGTCACTCTCAAGCAATGACAAATGATTATGTTTTGGAAATATTAATAATGAACTATCTATCTTCTAGAATATTTTTTCTCACCACCTTAGTCTTCTATATATAACTTCCCATCATACCTCAAGTTCTTCAAAGCCAACTCTCAACTCTCTCTTCACTACACGCATTCTTCAACCCCACTCATCCAACATCTTCCCAACAATGGCCACCGTGTCGAATTTGGGGACTGAAAGGCCGGTGGTGATCTTCAGCAAAAGCGATTGTTGCATTTCCCACTCCATTAAGACATTGATATATAGTTTTGGAGCGAGTCCTGCTATTTACGAGCTTGATGAACTTTCAAATGGACGACAATTGGAAAGGGAGTTGTTGTCATTAGGACGTCGGCCTAGCGTGCCTGCTGTGTTCATAGGGGGGGAGTTGGTTGGCGGTTCTAATGAGATCATGAGCCTCCAAATCCAAGGCAAGCTAGTCAAATTGCTGAGAGAGGCTAAAGCTATATTTCTGTAATATAAAGTGAGTTTATAACCCACCCAAGCTCCAATGGTAACCATATAATAATATTATGGCAATAACTAGTATGGTTTTTTTTTTTTTTTTTTGGGTGTCTGTGTGTGAAGAGAAGTACTTGTGTTTTAAGGTGTATTTTCTTTTTTGATGTACTCACTATCAATGTCATAGATATTTACTGTCTTAAACATAGTCCACATATCTGTATTTTATTTTATTTTTATCGGTAACAATAAAAGTATATTGAAAATGTATGAAAAACGCACTCCCCTTCAAGACACACAAAATGTATAAACTCACAAGCAGTGGGATAATATTGAATTGAAAGCAAAATTAGTAAGCTAAGTTGTGGCAGATGATATACTCAATATTTTGCAAGGATGTATTTGTGATTGTGAAGGTATATGGTTGAAGAACATAATTGTTTTTACAGAAGTAGGGTTTTCACTACAACAAAATAAAGTTTTATTGATAAAAATTTAAGAATGCACTAAAAAAAATTAATATTTTAGAGATCAAAATTTAGGGACAAAATTATTTTTTAGTTACCAAATAATTTTGTTACAAAAAGTATCATTATATTTTTAGGAAGGAAAATTGAAAATTAGACATTAGTGATAAATTATTATCTTTTTTGGGACATTTTTTTTCTCAAAAAATAAACCATTTTGAGACCAAATTATTTTGTTCTTAAAAGCCTATTTATTAGTGATATTTTCAAAATTTTGTCACTAAAAGCCTTATTTTTTATTTTTCAGGACGATCTTTTACCGACTATCCTCGTGACTATAGAAATTAATCCCTAAATATCTTTTGTAACAAAATTTTTACTTGTAGAGACCAAAAAATTTAGTCTCTAAAACTCTTATATGTTGTAGTGATAAAATCACATTTTAAAGATAAAATATTTTAATTGCTAAAAGTAAAAAAAAAATAGCGATAAAATTAGACATTTAATGATGAATTACTATCTTTTTGAAATAAAAAATGTTTCAAAAAGTATTAAAAAAATTATATAAAATTGTTTTGTCCTTAAAAGCACATTAATTTACTAGTAACATTTTAAAAATGTTGTCAATAAAGGCCATTTTTTACTTTTCGAGACTCTTTTAGTCAAGACTATAATGACAATAGAAATTGATTTTCTAATTTTTTGTTTTTTTTTCTACAAAATCTTTACTTTAAGTGAGGAAAAAATATGGCCTCCAAAACCCAACCCTTAAAGCATTCGTAGCAGCCTACTTACATTTTACCCTAAAATATTATTAAAAGATTCATTCTTTATTTTAAGAATTACTTTTTTATTTATTTTCCCTAACAAACTCCCTATTTTTTCTCTATTCTATTAAAATAATATTTTATTTCCCTTAGCAAATATACGCAAGACAGGGTGCAAAACAGACCAACAAAGTAGCAGATTGAAGTAGCCGAAAACAAAGAAGGGTCGTCGACTGGCTGAACGACCAGGCAGTCAACCGGTCAGGCCAATTTTAGGCATTTTCCTTTTCCAGCTACAGGCACTCACGAGACATCCAGGAAGACATTCGGGAGGACATCCCTTTCGCGCCTTCAATAAAATAAAATAAGAATTTATTAGCAACACTTATATTTGGAGGGTTGGATAAGAGATCTGTTGGGAAAGGATTTTTGAAAAATTAATCCCTTATAAGGGAGCTGTTGTGGATGCTTTTATATGTTGTAGTTTTTTGTACAAATAAAAAAAAATTAAAAATGGGTGCCCGGGTCATAATTTTTTTTCCCTCACAAGTTAAATTACAACCAATATCTATTGAATGAAATTATTCATATATATATTTAATTTCTTCTATTACAAAACCCTAATTGTAATTTTTTAAAACTAAATTAACTCCAAATTAGTTTTTTTTTTTTTTTTTTTTTTTTTTTTTTTTTTTTTTTTAAAGAAAAGATTAAGCTTCGGATGGTAAATGAAGAGAGTAGATTGTCCCCTAAATCTTATTTTTATGTATATTTTCATCATGCTTCATAGAATCATGTGAGAAATCGTACCCAAAACTTGTAAATAAATTATGAATTTAATAGCCCCATATTCTTACTCTAGTGCTGCCCCTATTTGCATGGTAGAAAGTAAAAGTAACCGACTGCACCCTTTGGCAGTACATGGTTGAAATTCTTAATTTGTGAGATATACCTGATTCTGCAGTATGTTTCCTAAGCTACATATCTTAATTTTGTGAAATATTGATACATATTAGGTCAAGTTTGGTTAAACTAAAAAAGTACATTTATTTTATCTTTTTATCTTTTTTGGGTCACATCAATCAACATCTCCTCTCTATTTTTTCTACACATAATACAAGAAAAGTCAAAAAGTACACTTATTTAGTCTTCCCAAACTTGAAAAAATCAAGTTAACCGGATTATATTCATCTGAAAATTAATTAATGGGTTTAACTGAATATTTGAGATGTTACAAAATATTCAAGATTTAGGAAAAATAACTTGGACTCAATCTTTACTCTAATATATCAAATTTGTTAAGTACAGCTGAAGTATAAATGTAGTTCAAAACTAGAAGAATTATTTATATTTTAAGTAAATTTTAAAAACTATATTTATAATTTATTTTAAAGACAAAAATTATACGCTTTGAACTACAAATACTTAATTAATAATATAATTTATAATTATAAAAATTGCGCTATAATTTATACTAAAATTTTATTACTCAATCTACAACTTTACCCGATGTATGCATTTACATCCTTCGGCATAGATTCCCATATTTCTAGAACGGTGTCCATTCCCTTGTACTATAATGCCCATATTCTGAACTTGTAATACGTATAGTTTCATATTTTTTTTTGAGATCTATTTAGTTCTCTTGATATGTAATGATTTATTTATTCGCTATATTGAAGTATTATATTCAAAAAATATATATACTAAAGAGTTTTTTAGTATCATATCATACTTGTTACGTTGGAGTGTCACATTTAAAAAAAATAAACTAAAGAATCCATCATTATCTGTATTTTATTTTATTTTTATCGGTAAAAATAAAGTATATTGAAAATGTATGAAAAATGCACTCCCCTTCAAGACACACAAAATGTATAAACTCACAAGCAGTGGGATAATATTGAATTGAAAGCAAAATTAGGAAGCTAAGTTGTGGCAGATGATATATTCAATATTTTGCAAGGATGTATTTGTGATTGTGAACGTATATGGTTGAAGAACATAATTGTTTTTACAGAAGTAGGGTTTTCACTACAACAAAATAAAATTTTATTCATAAAAATTTAAGAATGCACTACAAAAATTAAAATTTTAGAGATCAAAATTTAGGGACAAAATTATTTTTTAAGGACTAAATATTTTTGTTGTGAAAAGTGTCGTTATTATATTTTTAGCAATGAAAATTAAAAATTAGACATTAGTGATGAATTATTATCTTTTTGGGATAAATTTTTTTGTCTCAAAAAATAAATCATTTTGAGACCAAATTATTTTGTTCCTAAAAGTCTATTTAGTAGTGATATTTTTAAAATTTTGTCACTAAAAGCTTCGTTTTTTATTTTTCGAGACGACTTTTTAGCGACTATCCTTATGACTATAAGAATTGGTCTCTAAATGTCTTTTGTAACAAAATTTTTACCTTTAAAGACCAAAAAATTTGGTCTCTAAAACTCTTATATGTTTGTTGGCATCATAAATCTACAATTTTATTATTTATTATTTATATAATAGTAGGATATGTGGCATCCTCCTACTCATTTGGAGGTTATAAGAAGATATGAAATATGAAAAAATGATGGAGAACAAAGTGAAGAATATGGAGTATAAAGTGGAGGTTGAAGGAAGTTATGGAAGATCATGGAGTATGAAATGGAGAAGTTGAAAAAGTAGATAGTTTTAGGTAGTTTTTTCCTACAAATATTTGCTTATAAATAGTCATTCATGGCTACATTGTAAGGGGATTGAAAACTCAAATCAAAGACAATTGATTTCTATTTTCTTGTCATTTATATTCCCTGTATTTTATTTTACGCACTTCCTTTTCGACTTCATTTTTAAAGCATAGGAGTAAAGTTAAGTAATTGTTACTTTGATTGTTCACTCAATCATCTTTCTCCGTCTTCCTCCTTATTCTTTTAATTTTTCTTTTCTCTACACTTGGCAATTTTGAAGTACTCTTCATTGAGGCAAAAGAACCGTCAATACAATCGCTTGATAATTGGCTTGAATTTAATCTGTAAGAATTTTTCAATCCTTACTAGCACGTTCGCATTTATGGTATTTTCCTTCATAAGAAAAATAAGCCAACAATGTTGTAGTGATGAAATCACTTTTCAAAGATAAAATATTTTAATTGCTAAAAGTAAAAAAAATTATTTAGTGATGAATTGCTATCTTTTTGAAATAAAAAACGTCTAAAAAGTTTTTTTTAAAAAAAAATTATACAAAATTATTTTGTCCCTAAATATACATTAGTTTACTAGTGACATTTTAAAAATGTTGTCACTAAAGGCCATTTTTAAAACATCATCGCCGATCGCCACTGCTCTTCACTCGTCGTTGCTGTTCTTCGCTCACCGCCGCTGGTCTCCACTTACCGCCGCTGCTCTCCTCACTGTCCACCAGCCATTCATTCTTCTAATACAATTTGCACTTCCACCAGCCATTAACATAGATCAACAACCTCTTCACTCCAGTTCGAGTTCTCCTCATTCTCATTAACAACCAATCAATCCAAGTTTTCTCTGCAAGTCTCTCCATCCCAACTCTGCCTCAAGACCCTTGGATTTAGTGGAAGGCGGACCAGCGATTAGTGGACACTGATCTGTTTCATCAGATTTGCTCTTTGGCGGCAAACAAGGGGGAGAAGAGATGTAGATCTGCGTGGTGAGTCCGCAGGTCAGATCCGCGCTGTGTGAACTTCGATCTTCGGCGACAGATCTTGCAAGGTGAAGTATTATCCTTGTGAACTCATGTTATATTACCTTCGGTCTCTCTGCTTGTGTTTGGACTTGTTTTGTGAACTCTTGTGTCTTTGATTTGTGAACTCTGGTATCCTTTAATTATACTATTGGGTTGGACTTGTTTCTGTCAATATTGGGGTTGGTCTTGTTCTTGGTTTATGATTTTGAGAAGTTAAGAACAAAGAGAGCAACTTCGGCTATGGGATGGAGGAAAGAGTAGTGTCATACGAAATGGGAAAAATATTCCGAGAGGGTAGAGTTAGTGGAGGCTGGAACCCAATTCTGAGGAGGAAAGAGGGTAGCAATATTGGTGTCCAAAATGATGAATTGTTCACTATTTTTGTGGATAACATTCCTGAATCAATGGGTCCAAAGAGCTTGTACATCCTGTTTAACAAATTTGGGGCAGTGAAGGATGTGTTCATTCCGGTGAAGAGAAGGATAGTAACAGGTACAAGATTCGGCTTCATCAGATTTGATAGCTCGGAAACAAAAAATTTGGCTGTTCAAAAGGAAAATGGTTTGTAGGTTGAGGATAAGGAGTTAAAAGTTAAAAATGCTATGTTTACCAAGCCTCAATTAAAGCAGCTCAGGCCGGAATCAAGTAAACATTTGAAGATAGATTTACAAAGGCAGTCTAAGCAAGATTTAACAGTGGTAGGAGGTCAGAAATCTTATGCTGAAGTAGTAAAATGTGGAGCTACTGATAGGAATGATTATTTAACGGCAAAAGCTTTTAAGTAAGATAATGAATGGCTCTCTTTGAGTTTGATAGTGAAGCTCAAAAACTTTTTCTCTTTTCCAGCATTTAGAGACGAATTATGCAAGAAAGGTTTGGGTGAGATATTAGTCAAAAGAGGGGGAGATCGAAGTGTAGTCCTAACCTTCAACTCATCACAAGCTATGAATGAGGGGTATGACCAACTGAAGGGGTGGATCTATGATTGGTGTGTTTCAGTAACAGAATGGAGAAAATGGGTAAATCTCGATCAGGAAAGATGTGTTTGGCTGTACTGTTATGGAGTTCCATTTAACTTATGGAATGCTAACTCATTCAAAAGCATTAGTAGCTTATGGGGTGAGGTAATCCAACTTGTTGAATTTAATAATTCAGATTCTCTTGAGTTTGGTAAGGTCAGATTGATAACAAATAGCATGAAGCCTATAAATACGGTGGTTAGTTTGGAGTACAAAGGAAACATATATCCTGTTAGGATATGTGAAACCTTTGATTTTCATGAAGATGTAGCACTCAAATTTAGTGTAGGGAAAGATCAAATCTCTGTCAATGGGAAAAAAAAGTTTGAAGACAAAAAATGGTGCGTTTCTCAAATTCAAACAAATCAAACGAGTCATCATCAACTAGCAATCAGTGTGTGAAGAGAAATGGTTTTTTTGGAGGAGCTGTGCTAAACTTGGTGCAAATGAAACCTCTTAATTTAAGGAGTGTGCTTGGCCCACAACATAAATATGGGCATGTTCATTCATTATTTTGGAGGCCCAAATCCACTGTTGTAGATCTTGGAGTTCGAATTGGAAAAAATAAGATTGTGCAAGTATTCTATGAGCCAAGTTCACTCTTCTCTCTTGGGCCAAAAGGAATAGTGGAAGGGGATGACATTGTTGAAAAGTCTTCTATTCCGATAATGAGTAGTAATTCGGTCAAGATTGACGAATATTTTAAGAGGCATGAGGGTGGAGGTGTTCATAAGGCCTCGTATCCCAACAATGCGAGTCAAAGGAATAAAAAAAGGAAAAAGAAGTTACTGAAAGCATCATTGGTACTTCCAAAATTCAAGAGATGGGGTATTGGTTTGAGGTGATTGTTTATTATGAGGGCCCAAATTGGAAGGGGGTTTTGTTTGATATGAGGTGTAGATGGTCTATTAAGATCGGTGTTTTGGGTGTTGGGGGTGGTTTTTATTTCCTTTGCTTTTGTTTGTTCGATTGGTTTCTCTCCAACCATGGTGTAGTGCTAGTAGATGATTTGCTTGCTTTCCGGTCTCAACCTAGTTGGAATCATCTAGTTTGCTTTGATGCTTTGGCACTCGTCTCCCTTTATTGATGTTCATTTTTGTATTCTGTACATTTGATTTTCATCAATAAATTTTCTTTTACTGATCAAAAAAGGCCATTTTTTACTTTTCGAGATTGTTTTAGTCAAGACTAAAGATAAATTGATTTTCTAAATTTTTTTCAACAAAATCTTTACTTTAGGTGATGAAAAAATATGGCCTCCAAAACCCAAACCCTTATATGTTGTAGTGTTCGTTATACAAATAAAAAAAAAATTTAAAAGTGGGTGTTCGGGTCATAATTTTTTTTCCCTCATAAGTTAAATTACAACCAATATCTATTGAATGAAATTATTTAAGAAATATATTTAATTTCTTCTATTAAAAAAACCCTAATTTGTAATTTTTTAAAACTAAATTAACTCCAAATTAGTTTTTTTTTTTTTTTTATTAAAGAAAAATTAGCTTCGAATGGTAAATGAAGAGAGTAGATGGTCCCCTAAATCTTATTTTATGTATATTTTCATCATGCTTCATAGAATCATGTGAGAAATCTTATCCAAAACTTGTAAATAAATTATGAATTTAATAGCCCCATATTCTTACTCTAGTGCTGTCCCTATTTGCATGGTAGAAAGTAAAAGTAACCGACTGCACCCTTTGGCAGTACAAGGTTGAAATTCTCAATTTGCGAGATATACTTGATTCTGCAATATGTTTACTAATCTACGTAATTCAATTTTGTGAAATATTGATACATATTAAAAATTAAGTTAATTGGATTATATTCATCTTAAAAATAATTAATGGGTTTAACTGAATATTTGAGATGCTACAAAATATTCAAAAGATTTAGAAAAAAATAACCTAGAATCAATTTTGACTCTAATATATCAAATTTGTTGAGTGCAACAGAAATATAAATATAGTTCAAAACTACAAGAATTATTTATATTTTAAGTAAATTTATAAAAATCTATTTATAATTTATTTTAATGACAAAAATCATACGTTTCGAACTACAAACACTTAATTAATAATATAATTTATAATTATAAAAATTACGGTATAATTTGAATAAGGTTGAAAACTCTAAATGTTTTACCAAATATCTTAAGATAGGATTCACATAAAATTCATATAATATAAATCTCACACTCATAAAAAAAACATTTGATAAAACATTTAAAATTCCTTATATTTTTCCGTATGATTTATACTAAAAATTTATTGCTCAATCTATAACTTTACCGGATGTATGCATTTACATCCTTCGGCATAGGTAGGTTCCCATATTTCTACAAAGGTGTGCAATCCCCTGTACTATAATTCGATTAATTTCAATGTAAAAAATAAATAAATAAAGTTAAATCATGTTACTGGTTTACGGTGGTATTACATGCATCAATTAATATATTAATTAGTGTACTAATACTAATTATGATATTATTATTGAGCTCACTCATTATATAAATTATAAATATCAAAAATTTCTTAAATTATGTCACATCATCAATTAATATATTAATTAATACACTAATTGATATATATAACATTATTCATTAATTTAACTTCCGTTTAAAAATTAACTATTTTAATTCAATTATTAATTTTTATAAAAATAGGTAATAAAATAAAAAAAAATAATGTAACAATTATAATATTTTTAACTTTTTAACTAAAAAGTCAACCCCAAATGAGGTTTTTAACGTACAAAATTTTAAATCATGTAATTATAAGCTATGGAAGTAAGGGGCTGACCATCCCTTTTATGTTGTATGTGCTTCATAGATTTTGGTAGATATTTAAAAATAAAAAAGAAAAAAATATGTGAAATGTGTGACCTTTCCTTGTATGTTATATGTACTTTATAGATTTGGGTAAATATTTCAAAATAGAAAAGAAAAAAATATGTTGCGTTTAAAATGTAGTTATATCTTACTCACATTTCACTTAATTTTTCTTTTTTATTTTAAAATTCCTATCTAAATTTATGATTTTTTATTTTAAATTCATGAACCAAACACAGACTTAAGCATCCATATCTTTTTATCATCACAGAATATCATTCATTAGGGCATAATTTTTTTGTCTCTACATTTTCTTTCTCTTTTTTTTTTTTTTTGTTGATAAATTACAAATACATCTCTTGAGATTTGCTTAAAATACGAATTGCCCCTTATAATTTGGAAAATTACAAATATTTCCCTGTCAGAATTTTTTATTTAACAGAATTAATTGAAAAATTAAAAATTTTAATTATTCACCTATACAATAATAAAATTACCTGAATTATTAATTGAAATAAAATTTTAACATTATTAAAAACTATTAATTAACTTGATAATTTATTAATAAAAAGACCTATTTATTATGAAATTAGAAACCTTAAGGGGCATAATGTAATTTTTTAAAGTAGTTTTAGTTTTTGGCAATTACTTACTTTTTTTAATATATATTGTAATTTTGTGCATTTTAAGTGTATGATGTTTTCACTAATACACTCGGAGATACACTATGTGTGGAGATATATTTTCTGAGTACCTGTAGACACCCCATTTTTGACCAACCTTAAGACTCAGACGTCACCGATTGAGCGCTCGGTGATATTGCATATTGTGCTCGTTCAGAAGTCTCAGAGTCGCGGCAGTGCGCCCTGCCTCCGGACTTCCGAACTCTCTTTTGTGCCTTGCCTCGGTTTGCGAACCGGACTCGGTTTTCTCTGTTTTCTTTCCTGAGGGGAGGGAGAGGTCTAGCAGATCATCTCTCGGTGGCCGTAGGCTACTTTTCGTGGCCGTAGGCCATTTTGCCCATTTCGGAGCCCGGTTCCCGGTTTTCGGAGCCGTCAGGCCGTGTGCCTCGGTTCGGGACCACCCAACCATCTCCGATTCCTCCGGTTTTTGGCATGCATCTCATTTACTCCCTTTCAAGGGACACTGGGGTCTTAGATACCCACTTCGTGGCCAAACACCACTTTCGGTGCTTAACGGCCGGTTTCCGGGACCTCGAACTGCGTGTTTTGGTCCCCGAGCATTCGTTTTGCATCGGTTTTCGTTCATTTTTGGCAGGTACCTCTGTTTTATCATCAGGAAGATCACTGGAGGGTAGGAGGCTAGTAATTGTCCAAGCAACCTGTTATGCTCTTCCGGCGCCCTCCGGCGCCCGTTTTTCTCACTTTCGGGCTAATGTTGACCACCCTAGGGCCATTTTCTTCAAACCAAAACCACATATTTGTGTTGTACACACATGGGAGGACCCTAATATGCTATGGCCGGCCAGTAATTCTCATTGACCCTTTTGAACCCCTCTTTGAATTGGCCTATTCTCTCTCCTGTTTCAGAGTTGTCAAAATTGAACCACAGGGTCTTGTTCAGCACACCTGGGAGGACACCATCATGTGGTGGCCGGCCAGCAATTCTTCACTTCATTTTTACCCCTTGGCCGGCCGGCCATGGGGGTGGCCGGCCGGCCACCTGCAGAAAAAGCAGATGGCCGGCCATGCTCCTTGGGGGGTGTGTTTCACAGCTGTACAGCTGTATCCCCCAAAAAATCTGATTTCGGGGGATATTTTGTTTGCAAGGGAACTTGTTCCCTTAAGGCTACACACTTGCATACACTTTGGCTAATTGATTCTTGCATGCATACACTCCTCTCCCTCTCCCTCAAGACCTAGAACCTTTGCCTAAAGCATATCCCTCTTGATCTCTCTCAAATCCTCAAGTTTTGCTTCCATTTCTTGATCATCATCAAGCACTACCATCACCACTCCATTTCCAGCAACAAGGAGAGGTTCTTGAAGGCTTAGAAGCAACATTTATCAAGCCAAGAAGCAAAGAAAGAAAGGTCTTCAAGGGTAAGCATCAATCTCCTTCTTTTACACCATTTTCTTTCCTCTTTTCTTAACCCCACTTGCTCACTGTTTTGAGCTCCGACCTTAACTGAAACTAGGTCTATTTTGAGCTATTCTTGATGTTTGTTCAAGGGCTCAACCCTGTTTGAGCCCTCCATCTTGCACTTGTTTCAATATCCTCTTATATGCCATTATTTTGCATTGAATATTTGGCCTATGTGTGATCTGAATTGGAGCATCTCATGAACTGATATTGTGCTTATTTTGAAGCCCTCTTCAACATTGAAGAAGGGCTCAACCTTTTTTTCATTCTCCATATGTAACTTGCTTTGAATCCATGTTTTACCCTTGTTTTTGCATGCTTTTTCTAGCCTATGAGTGATCTGTTTTCGAGCATAATGTAAACTTTGAGTGGGCTTATTTTGAGCCCCTATTCAACATTGAAGAAGGGCTCAACCCTGTTTGGCCTCTCTATCATACACTTGCTTCATAATTTCTCATATTTACCGTAAATTTGCATGATTTGTTTGACCTACATGTGGTCTGTTTTGGAGCATGTCATGAACTGTGAGTAAGCTTATTTTGTGTCCCTCTACAACATTTTAGAAGGGACCAATCTTGTTTGGGGTCTCCATGCTATACTTGTCTTTATATCCTCTTTGGCCCCCATTCTTGCATGCTTGTTTAAGCTTATCTAGCTTCTGTTTTCGGCCATCATCAGAACTAGAAAGATTCATATTTTGATCTTCTTGACATATTTCATTGAGGGTCTTTGCTGGTTTGATGAATTTTTGGGGTACTTCATGTTATAGCCTTATGTATCCTCAATCTTGCATAGCATTTTTACCATGTTTTCATACTGAGTTGGGGGATGTCATCTACTGTAAATGTGCATATTTTTAGCCCCTCATCAGTGTTGTAGAAGGGTATTTTTCAGTTTGAGCATCGCATGCATCACTTGCTTCAATACCCCTCTCTTGGCTCGTATTTTTGCATGCTATTGTTGCCCTATCTATGCTTGCTATTTAGCCCTTTTTGTGACTGAAAAATGCTATTTTGGGGGCTTCCTTGCTACTGTTTTGCATGTCATGTACCAATTATGCATCTTTAGTATGGCTATAGGCCATTCCGGGTGCTTATTATCGCATTTCGGAACCATTCCGGGCATTTGGTATCATTTCCCCACCTTTCGGGACTGTTTTGCATCATTTGTGAGTGCTGAAATTTCATTTGCATGTTTGCATACCATTTTTCATGACATTTCATGCTTTATGTCATTGCCTCGGTTTGCGCGCCTGTGGGCACGCATTTCGAGGCACTCCATTCTCATCCGACGGCCTCCCGTGTGAGTGCAGCTGAGGTTCTCTCATGTTGGTGTAAGTCCATTTCGCATTATGTATGACATTTTAGTCTCATCGTGTTGCGTATGTCATTGCCTCGGTTTGCGCGCCTGTGGGCACGCATTTCGAGGCACTCCATTCTCATCCGACGGCCTCCCGTGTGAGTGTAGCTGAGGTTCTCTCATGTTAGTGTAAGTCCATTCTGCATTTTGTATGCCATTTTCGCATCATTGCATTCCGTATGCCATTTTCTCGGTTTGCGTGCCCGCGGGCACGCACTTCGAGACATCTCATTTTAGTCTCATTATGTGTCATTTCCATGCCATTTCATGCCTTAGGATCATCGCCTCGGTTTGCGTGCCCGTGTGCACGTATTTCGAGGCACCTCATTTTCATAGCACTGTGCATGTTAGGATTATATTTTAGTTGCATTCATGCATATCATGCATATTGCATCGTGTTCGGGATAGGAGTTAGCCCGGGCACGGGAAACGAGGCACGTTTCGTACTCCGAGTGATGGAACGGGTCTCAATTCCCAAGTCACCGACACTCCGGATTACCCATGATGGAGCTAGGTTTAGTTGTAGCATTCACCCGCATTCATCCTATATTGAGTTGTGCAATCCGATTCCTCGGCCATCATGCATCGAGATGCGTGATTGGTGGCACGAGGATCGAGGCATGCATATATTTGTGAAATACATTGCTATGCCCCTTTCCTGCTCTCTGTTGCAGCAAAACAGAAAATCAGCTACTTTTCGGAGTTTGGCACGCATTTCGGGAAACATTGCAAACAGAGGCTAGTTGGGGCATTCCAGTGGATTTCCGCGCAAAGGCAGTCCAGCATACATCATTCATCGGAAGTGAGGCAGCCCCCTGGCTTGCACGCCAGTTTAAAGCGTTAATTTGTTAATTAATTAGGAATCTGTATTATTCGGACTGTAATATTTATTCGGACTGTATTATTCTTTCATTTCGGGACTGTATTATTATTTATTCGGACCCTCTGCGCAAGGGCATAATTGTAATAAGTGTGGATGAGTGTGATGTATGTCTTCCAACCCCCATTTCTTTCTCCCTTTTATTTACCCGCTTATGATGGTTAGATATAGGGCATATTTCAATTAGCATACCGTATGACAGCATGTTTGCATCATTCATCTGTTTTGCACGCACCAGGCTCGGCGCATCATACAAACTGCATTTGTATTTTAATTCCAAATTGAATACGTGTTAGTTGTAGCATTCCATATGCCATGTTTAGAATAGCCGAGCCTGCTATAGTTGCATTATTGCATGTGTTGCATTAGGCATCTCTGTATAATTAGGATCATGCATGATTTCTAATAAGCTTCTGTTTTTTGACTTGGAGTACTCGGTAAGTTTTATGCTTTAGCATCCTTGCATGCGTGTGAGTGTTGCCATGAATAGCATGCTTACCATGAGGCTATATGCTTATGTGATATAACTGCCTTGAATGCCTGTGGATGGAGGTTGTGTTATTTGAATTGGGACAATGCGTTGACTGTTTGTTTTAAGCCCACTAGATAGTGGCAAAACCATGTTTTCTAAGCCCACCCGAGGGTGGCAAATCCACGTCTTAGCCTACCTGCGGGTAGCACCATCAAACCATTTTCAAACAAACAAACATGAAATGTTTTGTTCCAATTCAGGCGACTCAGTCTATACTTGTTTGCTGCGAGCATCACATAGTAACCTTGGCTAATAATCGGAATAAGAACTCACATTGTTTTCAAAATAAGATATCATGGTTAGTAGAGGCCGGTCTTTGACCGGGCGAGCGGGGGTGCTCACGAAGTGACCTTCCCCAATCGTACCCAAGTTCTCGAGCCGAGGCAACTTTGGTGATGACGGACACGTGGCCTTTGGCACCGAGTCAGGGTTTCCTAAATTTCCCAAAAATAAAATATTTTGGTGGCGACTCTGTATCTGGCGAAGCAGTCCATGTTTGGCACTTCTTTCAAAAAATCTGTTTTTCTCAAAACGATTTGCCAGATTTGGACTCTTCGGTTCAAGTTTAAGAACCGTGACACGGAATCGAGTCCGAGCTGTAGCGAGGTCCCCCGCGGGCTTGTTACAGTACCAACACGTGGCAAGGTGACGCCGACGTGTCAGCCGAGGTGCCACGTGTCCTGGTCGTGACGCCGAGGTGATCTCGGCAAGGCCGAGATTATCTCCGAACATATCGGAATCCGAGATAAGTGGATATGGACAAGAGTCCTAGATTGAGAGAAGACTTCAGTTTGGGTAAAGATGAAACTCTTAGAGAGTTTATCCCAATCCTACTGGGAGTCCAAGATTAGCAGTAATCCTAAGTCCATTGGAGCTGGGCTTCCATTTGGACTAGGATTGAGGTGGCTATAAATAAGAGGCACCCCCATGGGTCTAAGGTATGTTCTGATATACTCAAGCTAGCGAATTAAGTATTTGATTATCTTTGAGAGATATACTGATTTGATCGTCGGAGTGCCCCCGGGTGAAAGAACCACCGTCGGAGCCTTCTTTTTCTGTGCAGGATAGCAGGGTACCATCTATTCTGCCTGTGTTCTACAGCTGAATTACTAAGGTGGGCAGTGTGATCGGAAAATCACTTACACAATTTGGCGCCGGCTGTGGGAAGGAAAGACGAATAGATGGCCAGTAACGCACAAAAAGAAAAGGTTGGGGACGACGCTCCCGCTGGGAGTGGCAGGCCTATCGACCTTGACATTGAAGGAGACAACCACAATGAAGAAGCCCGTGACCAGGGGCACGGAGGAAAAGATGTCGGCCAGGAGGCCAACACATCAAAAAAGACGGACCAAAGCGAGTACTATAACGAAGATAACCTCCAGGTATGGAGGGATAGGTGCCTACGGAGGGATGAGGAAGTAAAAGATTTGGCAGACAAGTTGGCAGACCTACAATCGGTCGTCAACTTCATAATGCAAAACAATGTCATACAGTCGTCGTACCCACTGCAGGACATGCCGATCCCAGCAGTTAATACCCAGAAGGGAGGAAGGAAAATAATTCCCGAAGCACCTCAGCACACCAGGAGCGGAAGGCACTCTCACCCGCCTTCCAGGGAAGTTGGACGAGAGGAGCCGAGACAAGAGAAGTCCCAAAGGACATATCACACGAAGGACCCAGAGCCCAGAGAACATCGGCATGTTCAAAGGCAGGCGCTCTGCTTTGACACAACCCATGGGGAAAGATCAAAACGGGCCCACCACAAGGCCGAAAGTAGTGTGCCGAAAAGACTGAAGTCAAAAGATAGCCGAGCTCCAGGGAGGAGTAAAGAAGACTTGAGAAATTACCTCAAGAGGAAGGAACAGAACGCTGAAGCCGAGGTTAACTCACCCGACAAGCCGAGGACACCGTTCTCGGTAGAGCTGGACAAATTTCAGGCACCGAAGAGATTCAGTATGCCGAGGTTTCAAATATACGATGGTAAGTCAGACCCTAACTTCCACGTTGGATTATTCTTAAACTCAATGGCACTATACAGTGGAAACGAGCCATTGCTCTGCAAAGTGTTCCCCTCGTCCTTTGGGGAGATTGCATCAGATTGGTTCCACAAGCTGCCAAAGGGAAACGTGAAGACATAGAAAGGCCTGGCCGAGATGTTCGTGGCCAGGTTCGTGACAAACAAGCTGCAGCCATTGAGGGTGGACGCATTAATGGCTCTGAAGATCAGCAAGGATGAAGGCCTTAGGGCCTATGCAAAGAGATACTACGAGGTGTTCAATCGAATACCCGAATGCAACCAGGAAGTGGCGGTCGTGTCTTTCAAGAACAGCCTGAAAGATAATTGTTCATTACGGAAATATTTGGCAAAGACATTGCCAAAAAGCATGGAGGAGCTCATGGCGAGAATCGAGAAATATGCCAGAGCCGAAGAAGATACATCGGGGAATAAGGAGGTAAAGCAGGAAAAAGAGAACGGCGCGCCGAAGCGAGACCGAGGTAACAATGGATTCAACAAATCCGAGACAGAATTGAGGGGTAAGCAAGCAGTGACGACTGTATTTCGAATTCCCGTCCACAAAGTCCTAGATAAATTCGAAATCAGCCCTATTTCAGGGCACCAGCAAAGGCCCCAGGAGAATACATGGGAAGGAACGTTGGTAGGCGTTGTGCTTACCACAATGAAGAAGGGCACCCAACTCAGGGCTGCAGAGCCCTAAGAGCACACTTGGAGGACTTAGTAAGACAAGGCCATCTGAGGGACCTTGTCGATGAGGCCAGAACAAGAGAGGAACAGGCAAGGCTGCCTCAAGCACCAGCAGCCCCGCCTCCCCCAGCACAACAACCACAGGCAGGGGGACCACGGGTGGTTAATGTGATCCACTCAAGGGTCAACGAGAACGAAGTCAGAGGAGAGACCCAGAGGGTAAGGCATTTACAACATGTCTACCAAGTCGGGGAAAAGAGACATCGGCCAGAGGAGTGCCAAGGACCGATGATAGCTTTTACTGAAGCCGACCTAGAGATGGTCCAGCATCCGCATAATGATGCCTTGGTAGTATCCCTCCAGGTTGGGGAGTGCCAAGTGAAACACATCCTAATAGATCAAGGCAGCTCTTGTGACATCATGTATGTTAGATGTTACAAGGAGCTGGGCCTTCACCCAGACGACATGGAGTAATCGAATGGCCCGATGGTCGGCTTCAATGGAACGCCAACGTGGCCATTGGGTGCTACAAACTTGGAAGTACAAGCCGGCACTAAGAAGATCAGGACAGAGTTCATCGTGATTGACACACCTTCACCATACAACATCATCTTGGGAAGGCCATGGTTATATGCAATGGGGGCAGTTCCCTCAACGTTGCATCAACTATTGCGGTTCCCAACAGAACATGGGATTGAAGAAGTCAGAGGAGATCAACTACAGGCAAAAAATTGTTCCATGGCAGCAATGAAAACAACCTGCAACATACAAGAACCAGGGAAGGCAGAGATTGAAGATGAGGACATGGAGGTCCTAGATGATGTCGGCAAGGAACCGGTCGAGAAGAGTGAGGAAACACTAAAGAAAATCCTCGTCCAGGAGGGTGATGAAGAGCGCTTCTTTCTTCTCGGCTTAGGCTTAGCCGAAGAAGAAGAAAGAGAACTGGAAGCTTTTTTGAGGACAAACATAGAGGTGTTCGCCTGGACACCTTATGAAATGCCTGGCATTGACCCCGAGGTCACATGTCACAGACTGAACGTCGACAGGTCGGCCAAACCTGTAATACAACGAACTAGAAGACCGACGTTGATGCACGTCGAAGCAGTGGAGGAAGAAGTAGACAGACTACTGGAAGCCAAGGCCATTAGAGAAGTCAATTATCTGACATGGCTATCGAACACTGTGGTGGTAAAAAAGAAAAATGGTAAATAGAGGGTCTGCGTAGATTTTACAAGCCTGAATAAAGCCTGTCCCAAAGACAGCTTTCCTTTGTGTAACAACCCTCGTCACTGTTTACCGAATAAGCACTGGTTACCGATAAACTGAACTGATTATGACTGATAAGTGAACTAAATAAATTACTGAACTGACTGACTGAAATTGAAACTGAATTGATTGAGTTTATCTATTGTATTGCATATTCTATCTGTTTGATCAATTGATTATCTGTTTGAGTTTTTATGTTTAAACTGCACATTGAAGGCCTTATCGGCGGCCGAATCGGAAAGCAATTACTGTTTCATGATCATCGTGATTTATGTGATTTTATAGTATTATTATCTGAAAACTGATTAGGTATGTTTAAATTAGATTAAAATAAGCCAAATTGCATGAGTTGCCTTATTTACCATCTCGCCACTTAGTGGCCCACTACCTCATATATATGGAGCATTGTTATACACTTGATCAAAGTTTTCTTCAGCCACATTTTGAGCACACAACCGGCTAGAGAGGGAGAGAGTTAGTCCTCATCTCATTTGGCTTGATTTGGTTTGGAAATTGAAGGAGTTTTGCAACCTTAAGCTTCCTCACTTAGATTACAAGACTTAGGTAAGGATTTTACCTTCTTAATGTTGTGTTTAAGCTAATTCTTGCATGATTCATGCTTCATTGTAGAGTTAAGTCATGTTTTAAGTTTAAACATGTTGAATTGGAACTCAATTGTTGCATGCATGTACTTATCTTACATTATTGAGGTTATTCTTCAAAGATTTTCACATGCATGTCCATGTTAATGTTAAGAACCATGATTTCACCTTGTTTTGAAAAGAATGAGCTCATTAGAGCATGTTTTGAAGCCTTAAATGAATTTAAAGTCTTGCATGTTGTGTTTGAGTTTCATTCTTGAAAAATGGTTTGAGATTGGGTTTGAATTAAACACCCTTGGGCTTTGATTTCTTAAATTGAGTTTTGAAATATGTTATTCTATGTGTTTAAAAGAGTTTTCCAGGAAATTGGCCCAAGAGGATCGAATTTAGTGCATTTAAACTTGAATTTGAACTTAGAGCTCAAATCTGGAACTTCCAGATTTTGGTTGTCCGCTCGAGCGGATGAAGTGCCGCTCGAGCAGGGAAATCGAGCTCCCAACATCTTGCACTGTGCATCAGTCCGCTCGAGCGGAAGAAGTTACGCTCGAGCGGAGGACTAGGTGACACGCTCGAGCGGGCGTCGAGCGGAGATTTCACCTATCCAGTACTTTTTGGTCCGCTCGAGCGGTGAAGTGGACGCTCGAGCGTGGACCTTTGTTTGCTTTTCCGCTCGAGCGGGGAAACCTGCGCTCGAGCGGGACCCTGTTTCACTGAAATTTCTGAAAATGTTTTCTGTGCACATCCTTGCATCCTCATCCCATTCTAGGCATTCTTAGGCCTAGTTTAAGACATCTTAATGAGGATATAGATGTAGAACACACCGAGGCATTTAGGGGTTAAGTTATTACCTTTCCTAATTGTGAAACTTAGAGTGTGTTCAATCTGTTAACTGTTTAGGGTTGGCATTCCGAGGAGACGCTCTAGCCCACTGTAGCCCAGAACTCTGTGAGTAACAATTGTGTAAAGATATGTTCAAATGATCATCTTTTGAATACTGAACTGAACTGTTTACTGAACCGTTACTGAACTGGTATTATTTACTGAATGAATGTATGTCCTTTATTTCTGAACTGTACTGTGGCATCCTTAGCACCTACTGTTTACTGTTACTGTTACAGAGATCTCTGTCGGTTCCCTCGTTGGAACCACTACTGTTTACTGACTGATGGCCATCATTACTGTTCGGTCTTTAAGACCTACTGCTCACTGTACTGTTATGCTAATTGATGTACCACATATGACTGTTTACTGTACTGAACAACTGCTATACCGATTGAAATGAACTGTTTTCATTACTGTAAGGACATTCATTCTAAACCCCTTTACGCTTTATGTTATTCACTGGGCTTTAGCTCACTGCTCATATATATATGTAGGTGTACAGGCACTAGACCAAAGCTAGACGCGTCGGGATCATTCCAGTTTTGTCAAGCCAGCCTATGTGCCTCACTGCGAGGTTCCGAGTTTGCCATGCTATGGCTTTGGGGTGTTTTATTTCCCCCGTCTGTCTCCGTACTGTTTGTATCACTGTATAGACTGTTACCTACTTTACCGTACTGTTATCAAGGGATTAGGTCCCTGTACTGAATGACTGTAAATGTTTGTATAGACTGTACTGCTCTGAATGTATGAATACATGAAAAGTCTTTTTGCATACAGACTGTCACAGCTCATTGGACACTGTTTATTTACTGTATTGGCTTCCGCCGGGCCCTGTACTCTGTTTTTACTGTTTTACTGTCAAGAGGCCTTCGGTAATCTCGGATTACTGGCCGGTTACGGTGCTAAACCCATAGGGCCGGGTTTGGGTCGTGACAGAGTGGTATCAGAGCTATACTTAACCATGAGTTATACCGCACACACGTGTCCAAATGAGCTATAGGGTGTCCTAGAAAAGTAATTAGGGCATCTCATGAACATGATAAGTGTGTGGTTGTGATATGACTGAATATATGCTAATATGTTAAACTGTTACACGAATGACTGCCTATGTTGATAACTGTTCTAACTGCTTATGACTGAAACTGTTATAACTGTTTATAGAAAAATGGATAACGCAAACACTACAAATGAAACTGAATCCTCATCCTCTGAGGCCAGAATGGCCAGACTAGAACAAATGATGTAACTGATAACTGCTAGACTGGACCAACAACAGAACCAACAGCCCCCACCTCCTCCTCCGGTACAGCCGGACCAGAATGTGAATGTGAATGTACAAAATGTGAATGCAAATGATGGGGATATTATTGCTCTTACCCAGAAGTTCAGCAAGTTGAAACCGCCATCCTTTCAGGGAGGCCTTGAACCATTGAAGGCTGAAGCGTGGGTTCTGGAGACTGAGAAACTGTTTGAAGTGTTTCCGTGTTGGGAGGCACATAAGGTACTGTTGGCCACCTTCACTTTGCAAGAAGAGGCGAGAAGGTGGTGGATGCTTACTCGTGATGACAATACTGTTATGACTTGGGCTCAGTTTAAAGTAGCCTTCTTCGAAAAGTACTTCCCTCAGTGTGTCAGGGACAGGAAGGTCACTGAATTTGAACAGTTAAAACAGGGCACAATGTCTGTTGCCGAATATGAAACGAAGTTCACCGGGCTTGCTAGATATGCACCACACATGGTGGACACCGATTACAAGAAAGCCAGGAGGTTTGAAGGCGGCCTGAATGTTGCGATACTGGATCGAATAAATGTACTGAAATTACCGACTTATGTAGGTGTTCTTGACCGAGCTTTGATGGCCGAGTCGAACATCGAAGCTGTGAAACAATTTGAAACACCGGCGTCTGAATGGCGTGGTAAAAAACAGAATTTCAAATTCAAGAAAGGCAAGCATAATCAATCGAACAAAAAGCAAAATACAGGGTCAACGACTACTTCTAGTCAAGGAAACCGTCCCTTTCCGCCCTGTTCCAAATGTGGTAAGAACCATAAAGGAGTTTGTTATAAATTATCTGGTGCTTGTTACAGGTGTGGCAAGGTAGGCCATATGGTGAAAGATTGCCCTTCCACTGCTCCGGGCAATAGTAAAGCTGCAGGCAGCGCCGCAGCATCAACTGTAGCACCAAAGCCTAACCCCAAAGCTACCGGGAAAGAGCCGATGAGGCAGGGCCAAGTGTTCGCCCTAGTACCGGGAGATGTGCAAAATATTGAAACCGTTGTGTCAGGTATCCTCTCTATTTGTGCTCAAAATGCATATGTACTGATTGATTCGGGGTCTATACATTCTTATGTGTCGCATGCTTTTTCACGGAAATTGAATAGACCCTTAGAACCTATGAACTATCTGCTAGCTGTATCATCACCCGTAGGAGGATCCATGACATGTGCTTATATGTATCCTGCTTGTGAGATTATGGTTGAGGACATGCATCTGTTTATTGATTTACTGCCATTGAATATTGATCATTTTGATGTAATATTAGGGATGGACTGGTTACAAACATATCATGCCACCATTGACTGTGTGACAAAACAAGTTGTTTTCCGTCCACCTGGTTTACCTGAATTTGTGTTTAATGGGCTGGAGTAGTACCCCCTCCGTATTTGATTTCCTCTGTGAAAGCCGTTAAATTGATTAGAAAGGGGTGTAAAGGATATCTGTGTTCTGTACTGACTGTATCTACTGATGATAATGTTAAACCTGATGTGAACTGTATTCCTATAGTTAGAGAATTCCCAGATGTTTTTCCAGATGATCTGCCAGGGGATTTGATTGACAGGGAGATTGAATTCACCGTTGATGTGATTCCGGGAACACAGCCGGTATCGAAAGCTCCTTACAGAATGGCTCCAACTGAATTGAAAGAATTGAAAGTACAATTGCAAGAACTGCTAGACAAGAAATTTATCAGGCCTAGTACTTCACCGTGGAGTGCACCGGTTTTGTTTGTGAAAAAGAAAGACGGCTCACTGAGACTGTGCATTGACTACCGTGAACTGAACAAGGTAACTGTGAAAAACAAATATCCATTACCGCGTATTGATGACTTATTTGATCAGTTACAGGGTGCTCAAGTGTTTTCCAAGATTGATCTCAGATCGGGGTACCATCAACTGAAAGTTATACCGGGAGACATTGATAAAACTGCTTTTGGAACGAGGTATGGACATTACGAATTCTTAGTTATGCCTTTTGGAGTTACCAATGCACCTGCAGCATTTATGGACCTCATGAATAGAATCTTTAAACCGTACCTTGATGACTTTATTGTGGTATTTATTGATGACATACTGATTTACTCCAAAAGTATAGAAGAACATGAACATCATTTGAGACTTGCCCTGCAGACCCTAAGAGAACAAAAACTGTATGCTAAATTGTCTAAATATGAGTTTTGGCTTGATCATGTTATGTTTTTGGGGCATGTTGTTAGCAAAGATGGAATTTCTGTTGATCCGCAGAAAATTGAAGCTGTAGTGAACTGGCCTAGACCAACAAATGTAATAGAAGTCCGCAGCTCTTTGGGATTGGCTGGATATTACAGAAGATTTGTTAAAGATTTCTCCAAAATTGCCTTACCATTGACTCAACTGACACAGAAGGGGACATCATTTGACTGGACTGACCAGAGGGGATCAACATTTCAGGAGTTGAAAACTCGACTTGTGACTACACCTGTTCTTACTTTACCCTCAGGTACGGATGGTTATACTGTATTTAGTGATGCTTCTCATAAGGGTTTGGGATGTGTTTTAATGCAGAATGGGAGAGTAATTGCCTATGCTTCCCGACAACTGAGACCTCATGAAAAGAACTACCCAACCCATGATCTGGAACTGGCTGCAGTAGTGTTTGCACTGAAAATCTGGCGTCACTACCTGTATGGGGCGACATGCGAAATTTATACCGACCACAAGAGTCTGAAGTACTTCTTCACCCAGAAAGAACTGAACATGAGACAGCGGAGATGGCTAGAATTGATCAAAGATTATGACCTACAGATTCTGTATCACCCAGGAAAAGCCAATACCATTGCCGATGCACTGAGCCGGAAATCGATTGCAAATTTAGCTTGTTTGCTCACTGGACAGAAAGAGTTGCTTTGTGACCTTGAAAAATCCGAAATTGAAGTTGTTTTGAGAGAACAAGGTGGTACAATAGCTGCTATTTCTGCTCAACCGGCATTGATCGAAGAAATTAAGGAAAAACAGCAAACGAATGACTTCTTGAGGAAGATCATTGACGAAAGAGAATCTAAACCGAGACCGGGGTTCAAATTTGAAAATAATGTACTGGAATTTCAGGGAAGACTATGTGTACCAAATGATTCTGAATTGAAAAGAAGAGTTCTGCGAGAGGGCCACAATTCAAAATTTTCTATCCACCCAGGGAACACGAAAATGTACCAAGATCTGAAACAGAATTTTTGGTGGCCGGGAATGAAGAAAGAAATTGCCGACTTTGTGTCCAAATGTCTTCATTGCCAACAAGTCAAAGCGGAACATCAACGACCCGCAGGCTTACTGCAACCCTTGCCCATACCGGAGTGGAAATGGGAGCATATCACGATGGATTTTATCGTTGGATTACCTCGTTCCAGAAAAGGTATGGATTCTATTTGGGTTATTGTTGATAGACTGACTAAATCTGCACACTTCCTACCTGTCAAGACAATTTATAATGCGGACAAATTGGCTATACTCTATATTGATGAAATTGTTAGACTGCATGGAGTGCCTGTGTCCATTGTTTCTGACAGGGATTCGAAGTTTACATCGAGGTTTTGGCAAAGCCTACAGACTGCATTGGGTACTGAACTGAGACTGAGTAGTGCCTATCATCCTCAGACAGATGGCCAATCAGAAAGGACCATCTAGACTCTGGAAGATTTATTGAGAATGTGTGTCCTTGATTTTCAGGGAAACTGGGAAAGCCATTTGCCCTTAGCTGAATTCGCCTACAACAACAGCTATCATTCAAGTATTGGTATGGCGCCTTTCGAGGCATTGTATGGTAGGAAATGTAGATCTCCGATCTGCTGGGCAGAGGTTGGAGATGGGCCTTTGCTTGGGCCCGAGATTGTGTATGAAACAACTGAAAAAGTGAAACTGATTCAACAGAGACTGAAAACTGCACAGAGCCGACAGAAAAGTTATGCAGATGTTAGAAGACGAGACCGAGAATATGAAGTGGGTGATCATGTGTTTGTGAAAGTGACACCAATGAAAGGCCAGACTCGTTTTGGAGTCAAGGGCAAGTTAGCGCCGAGATATGTCGGACCGTATGAAGTTATTGAGAAAATCAATCCGGTGGCGTATCAAGTTGCGCTTCCTCCTGAAATGGAGCATATGCACAACGTCTTCCACATCTCTATGTTGAGAGATTATCTCCGGGATCCCTTCCATGTGATTGAGCCTACTCGGATAGTGTTGAGTGATGACTACACTTACGAGGAACGGCCTATACAGATTGTAAACAGACGAATCAAGAAACTGAGGAACAAGGAGATCCCGTTACTGAAAGTTGACTGGCAAAACCATGGTGGTGTGTACGCCACTTGGGAAAGGGAAGATGACATGGCTAAAAGATATCCTGATTTGTTCACGCTGAATCCTATTTTTTTCCAGAATGAAGGTAATTCGAGTTTAGAGGACTAAACTCTTTTTAAGAAGGGGAGACTGTAACAACCCTCGTCACTGTTTACCGAATAAGCACTGGTTACCGATAAACTGAACTGATTATGACTGATAAGTGAACTAAATAAATTACTGAACTGACTGACTGAAATTGAAACTGAATTGATTGAGTTTATCTATTGTATTGCATATTCTATCTGTTTGATCAATTGATTATCTGTTTGAGTTTTTATGTTTAAACTGCACATTGAAGGCCTTATCGGCGGCCGAATCGGAAAGCGATTACTGTTTCATGATCATCGTGATTTATGTGATTTTATAGTATTATTATCTGAAAACTGATTAAGTATGTTTAAATTAGATTAAAATAAGCCAAATTGCATGAGTTGCCTTATTTACCATCTCGCCACTTAGTGGCCCACTACCTCATATATATAGAGCATTGTTATACACTTGATCAAAGTTTTCTTCAGCCACATTTTGAGCACACAACCGGCTAGAGAGGGAGAGAGTTAGTCTTCATCTCATTTGGCTTGATTTGGTTTGGAAATTGAAGGAGTTTTGCAACCTTAAGCTTCCTCACTTATATTACAAGACTTAGGTAAGGATTTTACCTTCTTAATGTTGTGTTTAAGCTAATTCTTGCATGATTCATGCTTCATTGTAGAGTTAAGTCATGTTTTAAGTTCAAACATGTTGAATTGGAACTCAATTGTTGCATGCATGTACTTATCTTACATTATTGAGGTTATTCTTCAAAGATTTTCACATGCATGTCCATGTTAATGTTAAGAACCATGATTTCACCTTGTTTTGAAAAGAATGAGCTCATTAGAGCATGTTTTGAAGCCTTAAATGAATTTAAAGTCTTGCATGTTGTGTTTGAGTTTCATTCTTGAAAAATGGTTTGAGATTGGGTTTGAATTAAACACCCTTGGGCTTTGATTTCTTAAATTGAGTTTTGAAATATGTTATTCTATGTGTTTAAAAGAGTTTTCCAGGAAATTGGCCCAAGAGGATCGAATTTAGTGCATTTAAACTTGAATTTGAACTTAGAGCTCAAATCTGGAATTTCCAGATTTTGGTTGTCCGCTCGAGCGGGGAAATCGAGCTCCCAGCATCTTGCACTGTGCATCAGTCCGCTCGAGCGGAGGAAGTTACGCTCGAGCGGAGGACTAGGTGACACGCTTGAGCGGGCGTCGAGCGGAGATTTCACCTATCCAGTACTTTTTGGTCCGCTCGAGCGGTGAAGTGGACGCTCGAGCGTGGACCTTTGTTTGCTTTTCCGCTCGAGCGGGGAAACCTGCGCTCGAGCGGGACCCTGTTTCACTGAAATTTCTGAAAATGTTTTCTGTGCACATCCTTGCATCCTCATCCCATTCTAGGCATTCTTAGGCCTAGTTTAAGACATCTTAATGAGGATATAGATGTAGAACACACCGAGACATTTACGGGTTAAGTTATTACCTTTCCTAATTGTGAAACTTAGAGTGTGTTCAATCTGTTAACTGTTTAGGGTTGGCATTCTGAGGAGACGCTCTAGCCCACTGTAGCCCAGAACTCTGTGAGTAACAATTGTGTAAAGATATGTTCAAATGATCATCTTTTGAATACTGAACTGAACTGTTTACTGAACCGTTACTGAACTGGTATTATTTACTGAATGAATGTATGTCCTTTATTTCTGAACTGTACTGTGGCATCCTTAGCACCTACTGTTTACTGTTACTGTTACAGAGATCTCTGTTGGTTCCCTCGATAGAACCACTACTGTTTACTGACTGATGGCCATCATTACTGTTCGGTCTTTAAGACCTACTGCTCACTGTACTGTTATGCTAATTGATGTATCACCTATGACTGTTTACTGTACTGAACAACTGCTATACCGATTGAAATGAACTGTTTTCATTACTGTAAGGACATTCATTCTAAACCCCTTTACGCTTTATGTTATTCACTGGGCTTTAGCTCACTGTTCATATATATATGTAGGTGTACAGGCACCGGACCAAAGCTAGACGCGTCGGGATCATTCCAGTTTTGTCAAGCCAGCCTATGTGCCTCACTGCGAGGTTCCGAGTTTGCCATGCTATGGCTTTGGGGTGTTTTATTTCCCCCGTCTGTCTCCGTACTGTTTGTATCACTGTATAGATTGTTACCTACTTTACCGTACTGTTATCAAGGGATTAGGTCCCTGTACTGAATGACTGTAAATGTTTGTATAGACTGTACTGCTCTGAATGTATGAATACATGAAAAGTCTTTTTGCATACAGACTATCACAGCTCATTGGACACTGTTTATTTACTGTATTGGCTTCCGCCGGGCCCTGTACTCTGTTTTTACTGTTTTACTGTCAAGAGGCCTTCGGTAATCTCGGATTACTGGCCGGTTACGGTGCTAAACCCATAGGGCCGGGTTTGGGTCGTGACACTTTGCCCAAGATTGACCAATTGGTAGACGCCACATCTGGACGTGGAAGGATGAGCTTCTAGGACGCTTATAGGGGGTACCACCAGATAGCCATGTATCCCCCAGATGAGGAGAAAACAGCGTTCATCACCCAAAAGGCCTGTACTGTTACAGAGTAATGCCCTTTGGGCTGAAAAACGCAGGAGCAACTTACCAAAGGCTGGTAACCAAGATGTTCAGACACTTGATTGGCCAAACAGTAGAAGTCTACATCGATGACATGGTCATGAAGACCAAGGAGCCTAAGGGTCATCTTGCCGACCTAAAAAAGGTATTTGAAATTCTCAAAACATATCGGCTCCGACTCAACGCATCAAAGTGCGCGTTTGGAGTTGGATCTGGTAAGTTTCTGGGGTACCTGGTAACAAGAAGGGGCATAGAGGCCAGCCCAGATCAGATCAAGGCCATCGTAGATCTACAGAGCCCAACATCGGCAAAACAGGTACAAATGCTTACTGAAAGGGCCGCAGCCCTAAACAGGTTCATAAGCCGAAGCTCAGACAAATGTAAACCTTTCTTTAACCTGGTGAAAAAGACCGCGAACTTCCTATGGACTGAGGAATGTGAGGCCGCTTTGGCCGACCTAAAGAAATATCTGACCACGGCCCCAGTCCTCTCAACACCTGAACCTGGGGAAGAGCTGTTTTTGTACTTAGCTGTGTCAGAACACGCAGTAAGCGCAGTGCTAATTCGAGAAGAAAAAGGAGAACAGAAGGCTGTTTATTATGTAAGTAAAACCTTGGCCGACGGAGAAACAATGTATCTACCACTAGAGAAATTAATACTGGCCTTAGTAATGGCCTCAAAGAAGTTGAACCATTACTTTCAGGCGCACAAGATTGTGGTGCTAACAGAGCACCCATTGAAGTCCTTATTGCAACAAGGAGACTTAACAAGAAGAATAGCAAGATGGGCAGTTGCCTTGGGCCAGTATGACCTGGAGTTCAGGCCCAGAACAGCAATTAAGGGCCAAGTTTTGGCCGACTTCGTAGCAGAATTCACGCCTGAATCCATCGAACATCGGGCTCCGTTGAGCCAAGATGAACGATGTCTCAGCAAGCAAGGAGAATCGCAGCCTAAGGCAAGAGAACAAAGGAAGGAAAAACTCAGACCCTGCAGCATCTACATCGGCGACTCCTTCAGACTATTTGTCGACGGAAGTTCAAACCGGCAAGGAGCAGGGGCAGGGGTACTACTGATATCTCCAGATGGAGAAATAATAGAACAGTCCATCCGTTTGGGGTTCAAAGCCTCAAACAATGAAGCGGAATACGAAGCCTTAATTGCAGGGCTAAAGCTGGCGGCAGCAGCAGAAGCAGATGAGGTAATAGTTTTTTGTGATTCACAGCTTATTGTTAACCAGTCAATAGGAGAATTTGCAGCCAGAGATGAAAGGATGTTGACATATGCAAAAGAGGTCATCAGATTGGCAACCCTATTTCAGAACTGCCGACTACTCCAAGTAAGCCGAGATGATAACAGCCACGCCGACGCGTTGGCCAACCTGGCAAGTTCAATGCAGACTGGAAAAACAAGGACGATTATGATTGACTATATGTCGGGCCCGAGCATAGAACCACAGAACACAAAGCAGGAAGCAATGTGTGTGGACATGGGGCCAAGCTGGATGGATGCAGTTGTTGCATTCCTAAAAGAAGGAAAGCTGCCAGAAGACCGCAAGGAGGCACACAAAGTCAGATTGAAGTCGGCAAGATTCAGTCTGACTGCGGACGGACATTTCTACAGAAGGTCCTTCACTGGACCCCTTTTAAGGTGCGTACACCCCTTGCAGGTTGAAGATTTTTTATATGAAATTCATAAAGGAATCTGTGGAAGCCACGCTGGGGGCAGATCACTAGCTCACAGGGCCATTACCCAGGGGTATTGGTGGCCCTACATGCAAAAAGATGCAGAAGCATACGTGAAGAAGTGCGAACAATGCCAAAGGTTTGCACCTTTGATACATCAGCCAGCTGCTGACCTGAATCCAGTATCCAGCCCTTGGCCATTTGCCCAGTGGGGCATGGATCTTCTTGGACAACTTCCCCAAGCAACTGGGCAGAGAAAATACTTGCTGGTAGCAACAGATTACTTCACGAAGTGGATAGAGGCAGAACCTCTTGCCAAAATCCGAGATGTGGACGTCAAGAACTTCATATGGAGAAACATCATCACCAGATTTGGCATTCCAAGAGCCATAGTTGCCGACAACGGAACGCAGTTTGACAGCAAACTCATCAAAAACTTTTGTGCGAAATTCAAGATCAAGAATTACTTTTCAACACCAAGTTTTCCCCAAAGTAATGGGCAAGCAAAAGCATCCAACAAAGTAATTTTGGATGGAATAAAGAAGAGGCTACAGGCAGCAAAAGGAAAGTGGGTAGACGAATTGCCCAACGTACTTTGGGCATATCGGACTACGCCGAGAAGATCAACAGGGGAATCCCCCTTTGCCATGGCTTATGGCACAGAAGCAGTCATCCCACTGGAAGTCGGCATCCCAGGGATCCGAACCCAGGGAGTTGAGAATGGGACTAATGATATACTCTTAGCTCGAGATCTGGATCTTTTAGAAGAACGAAGAGAGAAAGCTGCAATTCAGCTCGCAGTATACCAGCAACAGCTTGCCAGAGCTTACAACAAGAAGGTCAATCTAAAAGATTTTCAAGTCGGCGACCTAGTCTTGAGAAAAGTCGTCGGCAACAAGAAGGATCCCAGAGAGGGCAAGCTTGGCCCAAACTGGGAAGGACTCTACAGAATTACTTCGGTATTAGGCAATGGAGCTTATCGACTTGAAGATAATGAGGGCAAAGCATTACCTAGACCATGGAACACTTGTAATCTGAAATTTTTCTATCACTAGTTGTTCCTTGTTATTTTTTCAACATCATCAATAAAATCATAGCAGAATTCCTTTACACTGATAAAAGATGCGCAATATTATTTCTGAATAATGAGAACCCAAGTGGAACTCAGGTTCACATTGGGGGCAAAGAGAAGAAGAATATGCTTGACACTTGTTGAAATTTGTAGCAATTTACAAGTTGAAGTTAAGCCGAGATTATTCCTTATCTTCACTTGTTGAAATTTGTAGCAATTTACAAGTCGAAGTTAAGCTGATTCCTTATCTTCACTTGTTGAAATTGTAGCAATTTACAAGTTGAAGTTAAGCCGAGATTATTCCTTATCTTCACTTATTGAAATTTGTAGCAATTTACAAGTCGAAGTTAAGCTGATTCCTTATCTTCACTTGTTGAAATTTGTAGCAATTTACAAGATGAAGTTAAGCCGAGATTATTCCTTATCTTCACTTGTTGAAATTTGTAGCAATTTACAAGTCGAACTTAAGCTGATTCCTTATCTTCACTTGTTGAAATTTGTAGCAATTTACAAGATGAAGTTAAGCAGAGATTATTCCTTATCTTCACTTGTTGAAATTTGTAGCAATTTACAAGTCGAAGTTAAGCTGATTCCTTATCTTCACTTGTTGAAATTTGTAGCAATTTACAAGATGAAGTTAAGCCGAGATTATTCCTTATCTTCACTTGTTGAAATTTGTAGCAATTTACAAGTCGAAGTTAAGCTGATTCCTTATCTTCACTTGTTGAAATTTGTAGCAATTTACAAGTCGAAGTTAAGCCGAGATTACTGTTTCTCTTCGCTTGTTGAAATTTGTAGCAATTTACAGGTTGAAGTAAAAGCTAAGTATATTGTTTAAACACTTGTTGAAATTTGTAGCAATTTACAAGTAGATCATTGTTTAGCACTTGTTATAACTTGAGAAAAGTTTACAGTATATGTTAATCCTTGTTGAAATTTGTAGCAATTTACAAGTAGGTTAAACCGAGATCACTGTTTAAACACTTGTTGAAACTTGAGAAAAGTTTGCAAAGTTAACATTGAATAGTATATGTTTTACATTTGTTGAAATTCATGAAAAGTATACAGGTCAGTATCTTGCCGAAATAAAACTTGTAGTTATTATACCCGAGGTATGTAACCCCGAGAAAATTGCACAAAGGAGGCAAAGTATGAAAGGCATGCAAAATATTCTAAGTATAGAATCATACAGAAGTAATCCAGAGAGAAAAAAGGCTGAAGCATTCAGACAATACAGTTATAGTCTTTCATTAAAGAGGGAACAATCCAAGAGTAACTATTCAGAAGAGGGCACATCGGCCATACAAAGAAACTCATATTGTCCAAAAAACAAAAGAGTACAAAAAACATGAAAGTTATGATTCTTCAGCTTCAGGAGCAATTTGGGTTTGGACCTCGGCAGATTCTTGAAGAACTACTTTGGCAGCCTTCTCTGCCACGATCTCGGCATCAATTTCGGCAAGTGTTTGATCAAGACTTTTTTCGGTTGGAGGAACGTCAGATGATGCCTGCTCAGGAGTAGCCTCCTTGACAACCTCCTCATCCTCCTCATGAGTCAAGTCTAGGACTTGATTATCCTGAAGAGGAGACTTGGTCTCACTGGCGTCTTTAGGCTTCCTTACTAAAGCCTCATTATCATCCTTATCCTCATCCTCAGATTCGGATTCAGATTCATCTTCAGCTTGACTTGGAGGTGGAGGAGGAGGGAATGGAAGAGGAATAGTGTCGGCTTGGCGCAATGGTGAATCATCAGGAACATTGAGCTTTTTGGCCAGGGACATCCAACCAAGGGAGAAGCCCCTGTTGCACGCCTGCCTAACTTGTAATTTGTAATCCTCAGTGACGTCGGCCATGCCCTGGGCGTAAGCCTTCTCATCAGCTTGTTTTATTTCAGCTTTTTTAGTAGCCAAGGCCTCCTGAAGCTCCTTCTCGGCCTGGGCCGCTTTTTCCTCGGCCTCTTTCAGTTGGGATTCAGCAACTTTCTTGATAGCCTCAGCAGCTTCAGCCTTCTCAAGGGCTAATGTTGGGCTTTAGTGGCAGCCTCGACCTGATCTTCTAGCTTCTTCATTTTTAATTGAAGATTTTTGTTGGCCTTTTGAAGGGAAGAAAACTCCTTCTTCATCTCGGACAACTTCTCTCGATTCTTGAAAGATTGCATTGAAAACAAATGGGCATGCTGGATGGCCTGAAAGAAAACAGAAGTGTTAGAAAATATTTTAAATGCGAAGTAGAATGGAAGAAAAAGTACCAAGCAGGAACACTTACTTGAACGGAGTGCTGGAGCATTAGGGCATAGTTCTCATACTCACTATACCCGGCATTCCGCTCCAAATCACTAGGAAGGAGCAGCACCGTATTGAGGGCAACGCCGACGTTAATATCATCGGCACTTTCACTGGTCATTATGGGCCTATCTTCCAGAGTAATTTGAGGAGCCCAAGGAACATCAGATTTTTTGGACCCCGAGGACGTCACAGACGATGACCTCGGCTTCTTTGATTGTGTGGACTCTGATGGCTGTGCTTCAGCAGACCTTTTTGTGGGAACAGAAGCAGTCTTCCCGCTCCCAGCCAATTGTGAAATTGGCAGGGCATCCTCAGTCTCAACTACAGTGGCTTTGGCCCTTGGCTGAGCCTTTTTGGTTCTCTTCGGCTTTCGTGGGGGCATGCTCTATGTTGGCTGAGCGTCAACATCAGTTGGGAGGTCGGCTAAGAGATCTGTGACAATCGGCTTTGGGCGACCCATCTCAGCAGTTTTGACAAGTCTTCGCCGACGTTTTCGTTCAAGTATGGGGATCAAGTATGGCGCCGAGGTAGATGGCTGATTGGTTGGGTCAGATGTTGACCCTTGATCTGTTCGAGATGTAGAAGCGGTTTGAGTTGTGGCAGTAGGAGGAGAAAGGCTTTTCTTCTTTCTTTTGGGGACGTCGGGCAAAATCGATTTGTATGTTGGAATAAAGTTAAGAAGAAGAAGCGCTTTCCTTTTGTGAACTGGCAAGTCCAGGAGTTTTTTCAGGTCCTTGCTGGGAACGTAAGATTGGCGAAAGTTTTTCGGTGGCTTGCGAACGTCTGCAAGAAGAAAACTGACGTTAGAAACAGATAAGATATTGAAGACTTGAAAAGAAACCACTAAGTATTGATACTGGGCTCTTACCCTTGCCCTCTTTAACTGTTTGAGAAAGAGGGTAGAGATGGGCATCCTCGTCTGGGGCAAACTCCCAATTTCCAGAGGTAATGAAGTAGTCATCTCCAGCCCCCTTGTTGGAGTCTGGGAGGTCGGCTACGATTTTGAATTCGGTGGACCTCGGCTTGAGGTAATAGACGAAACCTTTTTCTTTCAGGTTAAGGGCACACATGGTATAACAAAATTGGATGTCGGCAAGGGTGATCCTAACGTTCTCCTGCCTAGCTAAGGCTATAATGCCATTAATCACTCGATAGGAGTTGATAGTAAGTTTCATGGGGTTCAACCTGTAGTAGTGGAGAACTTCACGAAAAAGGGGATTAAGTGGAAGCCGAAATCCACATTCAGTAAAGGCAACAACGGGAAAGGGCATCGTGTCATCTATGGGCATGATAGAGTCGTCATCCCCAGCCAGCCTCAGATGGACGTCGGCAGGAATGGCGAACTCTTCCCTAAAGTATTCGAGTTTGGTTGGGGTATCTGCCCTATGTCTCCACATCCCCATGATATCGGCGTAAAGGAATTCTACTTCAGAAAGAGGATGTTCTTTAAGGGTTTTTTTGGGACCTCGGCTCTAGCCTAGGTGAATATTGGTAGGGATTGTTTCAGTTTTTTCCTAAGAATTGGTAGGTTCTACAGACAAATCCCAAACCTAAATCTATGAAAGTAAAGATTGGGGGCACAGATCTGGAAGGAAACACAGAAAACACGAAACAAAGAACGAAGTTTCAGAATCAAGAACAGAGGTAGGGTTCTCAAAAAGCATAAAAAAAAAATACAAGAAATACAGGCTCAAGAACGGTGGCAAGAAAGTGGTGAAACAGTGCAGAGTATACAAGACATGAGCGAAATCATGGAATAGTCTCATCCAGATGAATAGTTCAGTAAATCAAAGGTTTAAATAAACCAGTAATGGCAGCAAGTAAGCAAAAGAGCATAGAAGAATTGAGAATGAAAGGAATAGAAGCTTACCAGGAAAAGTAGAGCCGGTATGAAGGTAGCCGAGGTCAGGCGACGGTTGCGGACACGACGGAACGGCGAAAACTTCGCTGGAATGAAAGAATGACACAGTTGCAGAGCTTGGAGCTTGAGCAATGGCGGATTTGCGAAAGAGTTTAGAGAGAGAGAGAGAGAGAGAGAGCAAGTAGATCGAATGCAAAAGTAAAGAAACAAAGGTAGAAAGGAAAGTTTTTGTCAAAAACTTGAAACGGCGGCAAAACAGGGCATTTAATGTGCCTGGAGCAACACACACGTCAGACGGCGCAGACAGGTGAAAGACGGCTTACGAGCGCGTCACAGGCACGAGCTAATAAAGATGGAACGCGTAAGGGGAACGGTTGAGAAGTGATGCATGACAACTCATGCGCGTGGGAGAGTTCATTTGAATTCTTGCTCTTGAAAGAAGACATGTCGGCCTGATGAACATGATCTCGGCTGAGGGGATCATAGCCGATGTAATGAAAGGAAGGGACGGTATAGGTTCCATCACCTCAGAATGCCGAGGTAATAGAACCTAGGGGGCAGTTGTGGGGATATATTTTCTGAGTACCAACACGTGGCAAGGTGACACCGACGTGTCAGCCGAGGTGCCACGTGTCCTGGTCGTGACGCCGAGGTGATCTCGGCAAGGCCGAGGTTATCTCCGAAGATATCGGAATTCAAGATAAGTGGATATGGACAAGAGTCCTAGATTGAGAAAAGACTTCAGTTTGGGTAAAGATGAAACTCTTAGAGAGTTTATCCCAATCCTACTGAGACTCCAAGATTAGCAGTAATCCTAAGTCCATTGGAGCTGAGCTTCCATTTGGACTAGGATTGAGGTGGCTATAAATAAGAGACACCCCCATGGGTCTAAGGTATGTTCTGATATACTCAAGCTAGCGAATTAAGTATTTGATTATCTTTGAGAGATATACTGACTTGATCGTCGGAGTGCCTCCCGGTGGAAGAACCACCGTCGGAACCTTCTCTTTCTGTGCAAGATAGCAGGGTACCATCTATTCTGCCTGTGTTCTACAGCTGAATTACTAAGGTGGGCAGTGTGATCGGAAAATCACTCACACACTATGAAAGAAGTATTATGCGAAAATCAAGCAAGAAAAAGAAAAATAAATAAAAGAATACAATGAATGTGGAGTAAAAATTAAAGATCAAAACTCCAAAAGCAAGAAAGCAAACAAATAAACAGAGTTTTTTTTTTAAATATTCTATAAAAAATAAAAAAATAAAAAATAATTTAGAGAATTAACCGATTTTTCAAACTATTTAGGAAACTAACCTACATTTTGAAATCGCATTTTGAAAATGCGATTTCGAAATTGAAATCCATGTTATCATAAATTGCATTTTCAACATGTGATTTCACGATGAAATTTCATTTTCAAAATACAATTTTAAAAAATAGGTTAGTTTCCCAAATAGTTTGACAATGGGTCAATTCTCTAAATTGTTTTTTTTTTTTTTAAGAATATTTGTTTAAAAAAAACTCCAAATAAGTATAATAGAATATTTAACAATAAATATTTGAAAATTTGTAACAAAATTTTATAACTCTCATTTTTGCTAAGAAAATTATATTTGGTACTAACTAAATAAAATGTTTTTAAAATAGTTTTTTTTTTTAAATTTGAAATTAAAACTATAGTAAATTTATGTAAGAAAAATTGCTAACCACATTTTTTTACTTAATGTATAATATTTATATTGACTACATTTTTTAGGTATTTATATAGAAGTAAAAAAAAAATCATTAGGAATAAATTTTTCCTTAATTTAGTTATAAATTTTACCCGTACATTATTTTTAAATTTTGAATAAATTCAAACATAAAATAATTTATTGAAGATACTGTATTTATTATATTTCTTTTTTCTGTATGCAAAAAAAAAAATTATTTAAAAATCACAATTCACACACACATATATATATATATATATAATTATAAACACAACCCATGCATAGCACGGATGGAATACTAGTTATTATCATAAAAAAAATTATTATCATGAGGTCACATTTTAAGTGAATATTGATCATTGATATAAAATTCTGAAAAACTTTCTGATTTTTTTTTACTTGAGATTGTAGCATTTTGCAATGGTAACGTAGTGTGATGACGTGTAGTTTGCTAGAAAATTTACCCGAAAGGGTTGATGATCTTTTGGCCGTTAAAAGAATAGGATTCTTTCATATTTACAAAAAAAAAAAAAAAAATTACTTCACCTTCCCATTTGTGACATATAATTAAAAAAATATTCAAAATGATGTTATAAATTTATATTTATTTTAAAAAGACGTGTCAAAATAATTTATTATTCTATAAAAAAAATAATTAACTTTTATTATTATTATTTTCACTGGTAGCATGAGGCTGACAATACAAAATGCCTTAATCTCCTAACTAAGGATTTTCTTTGTCTGTCCCAAAATATTTTAAACTGTTAGATTATATAGGACTAGAAAAAATAATCAGAAAATTATCAAGAATTTATAATCTAAGATCATGATTAGAATTTATGGATATTTTACTGGTTTCCTTTTGGGTAACTTTCTGTTACATTATATGAGAATCTCTTAAATTACACAGATACATGATACATGATTCAATAAGTAAAAGTACATTAAGACTGCAGGGGGGGGGGGGGGACAAATTTAGAGACTGCCTAGGTCATAATTTACCTCTTTTTTTATAAGAGTATAGCTCAAGACCACAATGCAAGCAAGTGCAGCCAGTGTAGCAAGTGCAGCAACACAGCAAGAGCACCACAGCAGTAACAGAGGATAACTTCTCTGTACAACTAATTCAGTTAGAATAATATTTACATGTATAGAGTGTATGAGTGTTGGTTAGTAGTTTGTTAGATTAGTTAGATCTTTTGTATAAATACTGATGTAGTATCTCATTATCAAATAAGATTGAAGATTTCACATTTCTTGTCATGGTATCAAACCCTCTACACTCCAACGAGTTATGATCATTTTCTTTCTTCTTCTTTCTTTTCTTCTTGCTTCTATTTCATTATTGAGTTCCAGTTCTTGAAGCTGCTACAATGGCGACTAGATCCTCTCTTCCTCCTAGCCTCACACTTCTAATATCAATTCTCAATTCTTTTGTTACTGTCAAATTAGATTCCATAGATTATATTGTTTGGAAAACACAACTACAGAACATACTTCGAACAAATCTGCTCTGCTATGTTGATGGTACTCTAGATTGTCCACCTGCAACAGTTAAAGATTCTGAGGGAAAAGATGTAATCAACTTTGAATTTCTGAGTTGGACATAGATTGATTCACACTTATTAAGTTGCATTACAGCAACCCTAACTCCCTCAGTATTCACTTTAGTGTTGCACTGCAAAAACCATCATAAAGTCTAGATCTATCTTGATAAACGCTTCACATCACTTTCCAGGTCTCACATCCATCAACTTAAGAATCGACTAAATGGTGTCAAGAAGAAATATGAATCCATGGAGGATTATCTTCTCCAGATCAAGAGTTTTGCTGATCAATTGGCACTTGCTTCCTCTTTAGTTGAGGATGAGGATCTAGTCTTGATCACTCTGAATGGTCTGCCATCAGAATATAATGCTTTGAAAGTAGCTATTCGACCAAGATCAAAAGCTATTACTATGAAAGATCTTTCGTCTCTTCTCTGTTCAGAGGCTTTACATATTGAAGTTGATCCAAAAACTTCTTCTTCTGATCTTACAGTTGCATATACTGCCATGAAGACTGATAATCACAACAGGTTTTCTTCAAATCAGTTCAATGGCCGTAGCCAAAGATCATCATACAGAGGTTCTTTTCATAGGGGAACTTGTCGAAATTATAAGAATAATTCCAGTCGAGGCAGAGGTGGAAGATTAACACATCCACAATTCCAGTCATATCAGTCATCATATCCAAATGCTTCTTCTTTTAGTTGTCAATTTGTGGCAAACAAAACCATACTGCCTTGGATTGCTAGTACATATTGGATACCTCATATCAATCACAAGCACAAGCTCAACCTCCACATTTTTCTCATGGCAAACCTACTTATATTGTCTCATCATTATCTCCTTCCTCAAACTGGTATGTCGCTTATGCTGCCTCAAATCATGTGACTCATGATCTTAGCAATCTGCAAAACTACACTCAGTATCATGGACCAGATCATGTGACTGTTGGTGTCGCAATCCGCGAATCATTCATGCAGTTCAGTCATTCAACATATTAGATGATAATAGTTTCATTCACAGGGTCATACTTTTCATTGGTGAACGTCAATCAATAATAATAATGTCCATCGGAACTCCACAATGTTAAGAGGTAGTCAATCCTTACTCAACGTCCCAAGCAGTTCCTATCAATCTAACAAATGTTTCACGAACAAATAGTCATACAATTTTTATATTTCAACGAAGTCATGGTTCAAACTGTACATAATAACCTATAACACATTCAACCACAGTAATTCCATTCCCAATTTCACAATTTCCATAAGTGATCACTAAATGACAATAGTAGTAGCCATTAGAATTCTGACATTTCAAAACGTATGCAGTAGGGTAACAATTAGTCTTGGTAATTTAATGTCATAAGAAGAGTCCTTGACAAAATCAGTTCAATGTTATAACAAACAATTTTCTCAATCTTACTCCAATTCCCAAGTAGTTCTTAACAATCTAATAGATATCTCCAAAGCAAATATGTATACAATTTATTCTTTCGTAGATTTCATGAGCAAAATTAGAGTAAACATCATCATTCCATCACAATTGTCCAAAAGTAGCCATGGGTTAAATAACTTCACATCACAATCAATTATAATATGTTCCCATATCCATCCGTTTCCAGTAGAGTTCAAAATATCAATCATGACAAGTTATATTCAATTGTCTAAGTACAGTGTAACCAACCCAGTAAATTCTCAAAATTTAAGATTTGTATACATACTGAAGCTCGTCATCAATGCTTGCATAATTCTTCTGGATATAATAAAATCAAACATTCAATTGTCACAGAAGACGTCTTCAACTATGATTCGATAATGTAGCACCATAGAGTGACAGATTATCAGTCATTCGATTTTTTATTTTTATTTTTTTCACACATGGTTCAGAATACATTAGGTTAGACAAATCAGTCAGTGATTACATAAGCCACGAGTGTCACACAAGTGAGTAGGTCATGCAGTTTAACCATTCCATATAAGTATATAATAGCAACCACATTTACGTTATCGTAGATTCCCATAGGCACTCATCAGTCGAACAATAACAATACCCATCCAAAATTCATATTTTTGAAGTACACAATCTGGTAACAAGTAGTCTCACTCCCATTCATTCTTGTAAATCAGCGTTACAACTATAACAACCCCGACTTGTGATTAGCCTTTAATCCATGATTAATTATGCCTAAGAAGAATTAAGATGAAATTATGAATTTATTTGCATGTGTGTACAACATTATTTGTGTTTCTATCTGTCCATCATAAAAATATCTGTTTGTTGTTATGTTCTGTTTTGTGAATTAAAGGCCTTATTGGCATCCGATCACGAAATTGACTTGAATTATGTGTTAGTTAGAATTTTTAGAATTTTATGATAGGTTTAATTACTATTTGATTCGGAACGAATTAAATTAGAATAATTAATAGCAATTAATTAGCCACTAATGATATTCTCTAATCAAGCCTATATAAGGCCAAGAAATGACTCAAGAATATTATATACACACTCATTTCCTCATCTCTTGAGCCTACAAATGTGTGTGTGAGAGAGAGAGACAGAGACCAAGAGGGAAGTGATCAACAAGGGAATTGCTAGAGAACTTGGAGGTTTTGGCTTGGGACTTCAAACAATTAACTATTTAGAGTGTAATTGATCATCTAAGGTAAGAATTCAACCTTCAAGTTTTGGGATTCAGTCACTTAGCACATGAATTCAAAGAATTAAGTAGTGTAATGCTAGAATTGAGCTAAAATGAAAGAATATAGATCATACCATGCATGCATGTCTATATCATGGCATCTTGAGGAAGTTTTCAAAGAATTCTCTCACGCATGTTATCATTCTACCTTAGTTTTGAGAATTCATCTTATTTTCCATCAATTTGTCTCATTTGATCATGTTTTGAAAGCTTTAAACTTGCATCTTTACATGCAAGATGTGTAATGTTATGATTTTCACCATTTCAAGTTTGGTTTAATTCAATTGGCAAAGCTTTTGGGCTTGATTTTGCGAAATGCTTTTGAATTCACCATGCTTTATAAGTTTGTACAAGTTCCCTTCAGTTTTTGGCCCAAAAGATCATGAATTTTAGCTTTGAAGTCAAGTCTTGAGCTACGGAATGCAATCTGGAAATTCCAAATTCTACTTCTTTCGAGTGATGGATTCTCCGCTCAAGCGACCACTCTGTGATCTTACACTTCCGCTGGAGCGACCTGAATCTCACTCGAGCATGAAATGTAAGCTCCCAGAAGTTTCACGTTTTTGTAGACCGCTCGAGCGACAAGAGTTGCACTCTAGTGAGGACCTGAGTCTCAAGCTTGAGCTTTCGTCGAGCGAGAAAATCACATAACCAATACTTTTTCAAAGTTTACAAACTGTTCGAGCGAAGGAAGTTGCGCTCGACGGGGCCCCTGTTTGCAGTATTTTTGACCAAGTATTTTCAAATACATTTTTGCATCCTAATTGCATATTAGGTATTCCTAAGCCAAGATTAAGACTCAATAATGAGAATAAAGGCTGATAACACGCTAAGAATGGAACATAATGAGTAAAGTATATCTTGAGCGCATGTTTCAAATGTATATCTGTTATGTGTTGTGTAGGTCACGCGCCGTAGGCTATTCGGTTATTTCTTTTGTCCATCTACTTTGGAGCCATCTATGAGTAATAACTTTGTAAAGCTATATTCAATTTATAAGTATTTTCTGAATAATATAAGATGATCTGTTTTCTGAAATATTATTTTCTGTATGACTAAATGGTTGTCCAATATTTCTGAAATGTACTCGTTGCATCATTAGCTTCAAATGACATATATTATCTGCTCTGTTATATCCTAATTATGGGCCAACTGTACGTCTCATGAGCCAACTGTTATGGATCCTTCTGTATACGTCCCTTTTATGGGTCAACTGTACATCTGATGAACTAACTATACCGTCTCCATGCATGTAAGTCAACTGTATGCCTCTATGGCCGTCCATTTATGGGTCAACTGTGTAACTACCCCGACTTGTAATTAGTTGGCTAACCACGATTAATTATGCCTAATAAGTAATTAAGGTGAAATTCTGAGGAAATTGCATGTGTGTTGTATTATTTGTGCTCATATCTGTCTAATGTAGAAATATCTGTTTGCATTTTTGTTTTGTTCTGTTAATTGAAGGTCTTATCGGCATCCGATTACAAAATTGACTTGGTTTATGTGTTATATGGAATTTTCAGAACATTATGGTTGGTTCAATTGAAATTCGATTCGAAGCGATTAAATTAGATTAATTAATATCCAATTGAGTAGCTTAAGCACTAACTTAATAAAGCCACTAATTAAGCCTATATAAGGCCTATACACACCAATTGAGCCACCTTTTTCTCATCATCTTTGAGCATTCAAGAGACAAACGTGAGAGGGGGGGAGATAAGAGAGATTGAGCTCAACCAAAGAATTTGCTAAAATTGAAGGGATTAGACTTAGAACAACAAGAATCAAGCTTCTAGTTCTCACATTGACAAGCTAAGGTAAGAATTCAAGCCTTTGATCTTGTTCTTGATTTGGTGAATTTATGAATTCTAGAGAATTAAGTGGTTTATTGTGAGACGTGAGCTAGAAAGAAGGAACATAGATCATGCCACGCATGTATGTTCATTTGAGCACAATTTGAGGTTGTTTTCAAAGAATCTCCTCTTGCATGTCCTTATCTTGATCTTCTTCTAAGAATTCAACATGTTTTTAACTTAGACACCTCTTTGGATCATGTTTTAAAAGCTTGGAACTTGCACCTTTATATGCATGATATGTGATGTTATGTTTTCAAAGATTTGGGTTTTGTTTTGGTCAATTGACAAGATTTTGGGCCTTGATTTTGTGAAATGATTTTGAATTCACCATGGTTTCACCATTTACAAGTGTTTTTTATAGTTTCCTCAAGCTTTTGGCCCAAAATACCATGTTTTACAACTTCGAATTTGAGTTTTAAGCTAAGAAGAACAATCTGAAAATTCCAAAATTCGACTTTCCGCTCAAGCGACAAATTCTCTGCTCGAGCAACTACTCTGCGATTTTGTAAATGCTTGAGTGACAAGAGTTACGCTCGAGCGAGGACCTGAGTCTCACGCTCGAGCGTCCGTCGAGTGTGAAAATCACACAACTAGTACTTTTTCAAAGTTTGTAGACCGCTCGAGTGAAGGAAGTTACGCTCAAGCGGCCCCTTACATGTTTACATGTCTGCTCGAGCGAGGAAAGTTACGCTCGAGCGAGACCCCTATTTTTAGCAAGTTTGGTTAAGTGTTTCCAGGTGCATTTTGGCATCCTTATTGCGTCCTAGGCATTCCTAGGCCAATATTTAGACACAATAATAAGAGTGGAGGCTAGAAACACATTAAGAACAAAATGAAATGAGTCATGTACAATCCAAACATGTGTTTCAGTATATGTATCTGTTATGATTGGTGTAGGTCACGCGCCGTAAGCGGTTGATCCATTGGTTTACTGCCAAGCTATCTGTGAGTAATAACTTAGTAAAGCTATGTTCGATATGAAATACTTTATGAACATTATGATATGATATGACCTGTTTTTGAATGATACAAAAGGCTATGATGTGATTACATGAATGATGATCCACTTCTTTGAAATGTAATTGTGGAATCCTTAGCAAAGGCCCTCGCCCAGGGGACATAATACTGTGGCTTATGGTCATGAGGCCCTCGCCCGGGGGAGACAATACCGTGGCTGTCACGACCCAAACCCGCCCCTATGGGTTTAGCATCGCAACCGGCCAGTAATCCGAGATTACCAAAAGCCTGCTTAACAGTAAAGACAGTAATACAGAGTAAAGGGCTGGCAGAAGCCAAACAGTAAATAAAAAATGTCCAATAAGCTGTGAAAGCCTGAATACAAAAAGACTTTAATGTACAAGCCACATTTAGAGACAAAACATATATATACATACGTCATATATACACCTGACATCCAGGTGAGGGACCAAATCCCTCCAACATATCAGCACAGTCGAGTCTTAAACATTTAGTACAAAATAGAAACAAAGGGTGAATCTGAACACCCCAAAACAGCCGTGGCTCGAACGAGCTTGGAACCTCGAGGCGAGGCACAAAGGTTGGCTTGACAAAACAAGAGCTAACCCGACGCTCCTAGCTCCGGTCCGGTGCCTGGACACCTACATATATATATATCTATAAATAGTGAGCTAAAGCCCAGTGAATAACAAATGCGTAAAGGGGTTAAAAATGAATGTCCTTTCAGTAATTAATACAGTCAATTGCATCAGTAAATCAGTCATTTAGAACCATAGTAGTCATATGTGGTACATCCAATAGCAAAACAGTACAGTAGGTCTTAACAGACCTAACAGTCAGTTGATGGCCATCATAACAGTAAACAGTAGTAGTTCCAAACATGGGAACCGACAGAGATCTCTGTGATAGTAGCAGTAGCAGTACAGTAACAATAAATTGCCTTGGATGCCACGAATACAATTTATAAATAGGACAAATATTCATTCATTAAACAATAACGTTTCAGTAAGCAGAACAGTTGATCATTCAGAAAATAATAATAATTGAACATATCTTTACAACACTATTACTCACAGAACACTGAGCTACAGACAGGCTATTGTGCGTCCTCGGATGCCAACCCTACAGTTGCAGAACGAACACACACTCGGGATTAATAACTTAGCCCCCAATTATACTGGTGTGGTTCTATAATATTATCCTCATTAAGATGCCTTAAACATGGCCTAGGAATGCCTAGGATGGAATGAGGATGCAAAAATGTACTTCAAAACACTTTTCAATTTGTTGCTGAAACAGGGGTCTCGCTCGAGCGTGGTTTTCTACGCTCGAGCGAGCTTTCCAAAACAGAAGGGTCGCTCGAGCGTGGACTTCCTCGCTCGAGCGGTCTGTAAAAATGCAAAAAGTGCTGGATGTTAAAAATCCCCGCTCGACGCTCGCTCGAGCGTGGGACACAACTCTTCACTCGAGCGTAGGTCTCGTCGCTTGAGCGTGCGTCTGCATGCACCAAAAATCTGAGAGCTTGCAATCTACGCTCGAGCCAACATTCCTTCGCTCGAGCAGAGCTCTGAACAAAAGATGGGCGCTCGAGCGTGGAATCCTTCGCTCAAGCGTGGAAGCCAAAATCTGGAATTTCCAGATTTGCCTCCCAAGCTCAAACCAAGCATTCAACACATCAAAACTCAACCTTTTGGGCCCATTTTTTGGAAAACACTTGAAAACCCATACTACAACATATTTTGAAGATCAATTTGTAAAATCAAGCCCAAAGGTAAGCCAATTGAACACCAATTCAAAGAAACTTTCATGAATTATGTAAAAACATAACATGCATGACCTCTTATGAACTCTAGTGCTCTAAAACTTGATCAAATGCAAGATTAAGTTCAAAACCAAAGTGAATTCATGGGCTACTACCAAAATGTGAACTTGTATGTAAGAATTTTCATGAAAACAACCTCAAAATGCAAGACTATGTACATGCATGCATGAATTAGCTCACACTTCAACCCTTCAATTTATTCTTGACTTTAAACTCCAAATTTTCATGAACTAGGCATGAAACAAATTAAATTCAGAAGTGAGAAGATGAATTCCTACCTTAGGTCTTGAATTCTAGGTATGGAAGCTCAAATTTGCAAAACCTCTTCAATTTCTCTAAGTTCGAGCAAAGTCCTTCTTGATGAACTCAATTTCTCTCACTCTCCCTTTCTCACTTGGTTTGGTCTAGAGGATGAGCACAAAGATGCATCAAATATGAATAAGACATAATGAGTTAGTCAATCCACTCAATGGCAAAAAGGTAATAAACATCGGTTCAATTAATTTAACAATAATACTAATTTAATCATTCCAAATTGAATTCTAATTAAACCTACCATAAAATCACATAGATCCTAATTAGTATAAAATACTAATCAATTTTTGATTCGGTCGCCGATAAGGCTTTCAATTCGCAGTTCGAATTTAAAACATGAACAGATCATTTAACGGCAAACAGATATAAATGCAACTAATGCAATACATTCATATAAACAGATCAGGATTTCATTCTAATCAGTTACTTATCATGCTTAATCATATATTAGCACTAATCAGAGGTGAGGGTTGTCACAATCTTCCCTCCTTAAAAAGAGTTTGGTCCTCCAAACTCGAATTACCTTCATTTTGGAAGAATACTGGATTCAGAGGGAACAATTCAGGATACCGTTTCAATATATCGTCTTCCCTTTCCCAAGTGGCATAAGCGCCACCATGGTTTTGCCAGTCTACTTTCACTAACGGAATCTCTTTATTCCTCAACTTCTTGATTCGTCGGTTTACAATCTGAATAGGCCGTTCTTTATAAGTGTAGTCATCACTTAGCACTACACGGGTAGGCTTAATAACATGAAAGGGATCCGAAAGATAATCCCTCAACATTGAAATATGAAAGACATTATGCATATGCTCCATTTCAGGAGGAAGCGCTACTTGATATGCCACTGAATTAATCTTTTCAATGATTTCATACGACCCAACATACCTCGGTGCGAGTTTACCCTTAGCCCCAAAACGAGTCTGCCCTTTCATTGGTGTCACTTTAACAAAAACATGATCACCCACTTCATATTCCCTGTCTCACCTTCGGACATCTGCATAACTTTTATGTCGGCTCTGTGCGGTTTTCAATCTTTGTTAAATCAGTTTCACATTTTCCGTAGTTTCATGCACAATCTCGGGCCCAAGCAAAGGCCCATCTCCAACTTCTGCCCAGCAAATAGGAGATCGACATTTTCTGCCATATAAAGCCTCGAAAGGCGCCAAACCAATGCTCGAGTGAAAGCTGTTGTTGTAGGCAAATTCAACTAACGGTAAATGATTTTCCCAATTTCCTTGGAAATCAAGAACACACATACGCAGTAAATCTTCCATAGTCTGGATGGTTCTTTCTGATTGACTATCTGTCTGAGGATGGTATGCACTACTCAATCTCAGTTCAGTACCCAATGCAGTTTACAGACTTTGCCAAAATCTCGACGTGAACTTCGAGTCCCTATCAGAAACAATGGACACAGGCACTCCATGCAATCTAACAATTTCATCAATATAAATTGTAGCCAATCTGTCCGCATTATAAATTGTTTTGACAGGTAAGAAGTGAGCAAATTTAGTCAATCTATCAATAATAACCCAAATTGAGTCCATACCTTTACTAGAGCAAGGTAATTCAACAATGAAATCCATAGTAATATGTTCCCATTTCAACTCCGGTATTGGTAAGGGCTGAAATAAGCCTGCGGGTCGTTGATGTTCAGCTTTGACTTGTTGACAATGTAGGCATTTCGATACAAACTCAGCAATTTCTTTCTTCATTCCCGGCCACCAAAAGTTAAGTTTCAAGTCTTGATACATTTTTGTATTTCCTAGATGGATAGAAAGTTTTGAATTGTGGCCTTCCTGTAAAATTCGTCTTTTCAGTTCAGAATCATTCGGTACACACAACCTTCCCTGAAACTTCAATACATTGTTTTCAAATTTAAAGTCCGGCCTCGGTTTGGATTCCCGTTCATCAATGACCTTTTTCAAAAAGTCATCTAGATGTTGTTTCTCTTTAATCTCTTCAATAAGTGCTGGTTGAGCAGAAATAGCAGCCAATGTCCCACCTTGTTCTCGTAAAACAATCTCAACTTCAAATTTCTCAAGATCACATAACAGCTCTTTCTGTCCGGTGAGTAAACAGGCCAAATTCCCAATTGATTTTCGACTCAATGCATCGGCAACGGTGTTAGCTTTCCCCGGATGGTACAAAATTTGCAAGTCATAGTCTTTTATCAGTTCTAACCATCTACGCTGCCTCATGTTCAACTCTTTCTGTGTGAAGAAGTATTTTAAACTCTTGTGATCGGTGTACACCTCACATGTTGCCCCATAAAGGTAGTGACGCCAAATTTTCAATGCAAAAACCACTGCAGCAAGTTCTAAATCATGAGTGGGGTAGTTCTTTTCATGTGGCCTCAGTTGTCGGGAAGCATATGCAATAACTTTACCATTCTGCATTAAAACACATCCCAAACCTTTATAAGAAGCATCACTGAAAATAGTAAATCCATCCGTACCTGAGGGTAGGGTAAGAATCGGTACAATCACAAGTCGAGTCTTTAGTTCCTGAAAAGCTGATTCCCTTTGGTCAGTCCAGTCAAATGATATTCCCTTTTGAGTCAACTAAGTCAATGGCAGAGCAATTTTGGAGAAATCTTTCACAAATCTTCTGTAGTACCCAGCTAAGCCTAAGAAACTTCGGACTTCAGTGACATTAGTCAGTCTAGGCCAATTCACCACTGCTTCAATTTTCTGTGGGTCCACTGTAATGCCATCCTTACTAATCACATGTCCCAAAAACATAACATTATCAAGCCAAAATTCACACTTTGTCAGTTTAGCATACAGTTTCTGTTCTCTTAAGGTCTGTAAAGCAATGTTCAAATGACATTCATGTTCCTCCTTACTCTTGGAATAAATTAACATGTCATCTATAAATACAACCACGAATTCATCGAGGAACGGTTTGAAAATTCTATTCATAAGGTCCATAAATGCAACAGATGCATTAGTAACTCCGAATGGCATAACAAGAAATTCATAATGTCCATACCTCGTTCGAAAGGCAGTCTTTTCAATGTCCTCTGGTTTGACTTTCAGCTGGTGGTATCCGGATCTAAAGTCAATTTTGGAGAAAACCTAGGCACCTTGCAACTGGTCAAACAAATGATCAATACAAGGCAATGGATATTTGTTTTTCACTGTTACCTTATTCAGTTCACGGTAGTCAATGCAGAGTCTTAGTGAGCCATCTTTCTTTTTCACAAATAAAACTGGTGCGCCCCACGGCGAAGTACTGGGCTTGATGAACTTCTTATCTAGCAATTCTTGTAGCTGAATTTTCAGTTCTTTCAGTTCGATAGGTGCCATTCTGTACGGAGCTTTGGATACTGGCTGTGTACCCGGTAATACTTCAATAGTGAACTCTATCTCCCTATCAATCAAATCCCCTGGCAAGTCATCTGGAAAAACATCTGGGAATTCTCTGACTATAGAAATACTGTCCACATCAGTTTTAGTATCAGTAGGTACAGTCAATACACAACATAGATATCCTTTACACCCCTTTTTAATCAATTTAAAAGCTTTCATGGACGAAATCAGATACGGGGGAGATACTACACTAACTCCGCTAAACACAAATTCAGGCAATCCAGGTGGATGGAAAACAACTTGTTTCGTTACACAGTCTATGGTAGCATGATATTTTATTAACCAGTCCATGCCCAATATTACATCGTAATGATCAATGTTCAAAGGCAGTAAATCGATATACAAATGCGCATCCCCAATAACAATTTCACATGCAGGATACACATAAGCACAAGTCATGGATCCCCCAGCAGGTGAAGATACAGCTAACAAATAGCTCATGGGTTCCAATGGTCTATTTAATTTTCGTGAAAAAACATGCGAGACAAACGAATGTGTAGACACCGAATCAATCAGAACATAAGAATTTTGAGCACAAATTGAGAGTATACTTGACACAACTGTCTCGGTATTCTGCACATCTCCCGGCACGAGTGCAAACACTCGGCCTTGCCTTAAAGGCTCCTTTCTAGTGGCTTTGGGGTTGGGTTTTGGTGTGACGGTTAATGCTGCGGCGCTAGCTGCAGCTTTACTATTGCCTTGGGAAGTGGAAGGGCAATCTTTGACCATGTGGCCCACCTTGCCACACCTGTAACAAGCGCCAGAGATTTTATAGAAAACCCCTTTATGCCTTTTTCCACATTCAGAGCAGGGTGGTATGGAATTGTTTCCTTGACTAGAGCTGGTCGTTGACCCTGTATTTTGCTTCTTATTCGATGAGTTATTTTGGCCTTTCTTAAACTTGAAGCCCCGTCTCTTATCGTGACACTTGGTTGCGGGTGTTTCAGTCTGTTTCAATGCTTCAATATTCGACTCAGCTATTATTGCTCGGTCAAGAACATCCACATATTTAAGTAACTTCAAAACATTGATTCGATCAAGTATCTCGACATTAAGGCCGCCTTCAAACTTCCTGGCCTTTTTATAATCAGTGTCCACCATGTGTGGTGCATATCTGGCGAGTTCAGTGAATTTAGATTCATACTCTGCTACCGACATAGTACCTTGTTTCAACTGTTCAAATTCAGTCACTTTGCGATCCGTGACACACTGAGGGAAGTATTTTTCAAAGAAGGCTTCTTTAAATTGAGCCCAAGTCATGGTATTGTTGGTGTCGCGAACAAGCATCCACCACCGTCTAGCCTCTTCTTGTAAAGTGAAGGTGGCCAGTAATACTTTGTGTGCTTCAGAACACGGGAATACTTCAAACAACTTTTCAGTTTCCAGAACCCATGCTTCGGCCTTTAATGGTTCAAGGCCTCCTTGGAATGATGGTGGTTTCATTTTACTGAACTTCTGTGTCAAAGTAATTATATCATCATTAACATTCGGTTCTGGCTGCACTGGAGGAGGTGGAGGCTGTTGGTTCTGTTGTTGCCTTAGGGCTTTAGTCAACAGTTCCACTGTTCTTTCTAACCTTGTCATCCTTGCCTCGGATGATTCAGATTCATCAGCATGCCTTGCATTGTCCATTTCACTATAGGCAATATAGTAATAATAAACATAGGAAGTTGCTGACTTAAGCACATTAACACATTAGCACATATATTCATATCATGGCCACACACACTTTCTCATGCTCATGCGATGCCCTAATTACTTTTTAGGACATCCTATAGCTCATTTGGACACGTGTGTGCGGTGTAACTCGTGCTTGGGTATCGCTCTGATACCACTCTGTCACGACCCAAACCTGCCCCTATGGGTTTAGCATCGCAACCGGCCAGTAATCCGAGATTACCGAAGGCCTGCTTAACAGTAAAGACAGTAATACAGAGTAAAGGGGCTGGCGGAAGCCAAACAGTAAATAAAAAATGTCCAATAAGTTGTGAAAGCCTGAATGCAAAAAGACTTTAATGCACAAGCCACATTTAGAGACAAAACATATATATACATACGTCATATATACACCTGACATCCAGGTGAGGGACCAAATCCCTCCAACATATCAGCACAGTCGAGTTTAAACATTTAGTACAAAACAGAAACAAAGGGTGAATCTGAACACCCCAAAACAGCTGTGGCTCGAATGGGCTTGGAACCTCGAGGCGAGGCACAAAGGTTGGCTTGACAAAACAAGAGCTAACCCGACGCTCCTAGCTCCGATCCGGTGCCTGGACACCTATATATATATATATATATATCTATAAACAGTGAGCTAAAGCCCAGTGAATAACAAATGCGTAAAGGGGTTAAGAATGAATGTCCTTTCAGTAATTAAAACAATCAATTGCATCAGTAAATCAGTCATTTAGAACCATAGTAGTCATATGTGGTACATCCAATAGCAAAACAGTACAGTAGGTCTTAACAGACCGAACAGTCAGTTGATGGCCATCATAACAGTAAACAGTAGTAGTTCCAAACATGGGAACCGACAGAGATTTCTGTGATAGTAACAGTAACAGTACAATAACAGTAAATTGCTATGGATGCCACGAATACAATTTATAAATAGGACAAACATTCATTCATTAAACAATAACGTTTCAGTAAGCAGAACAGCTGATCATTCAGAAAATAATCATAATTGAACATATCTTTACAACACTGTTACTCACAGAGCACTGGGCTACAGACAGGCTATTGAGCGTCCTCGGATGCCAACCCTACAGTTGCAGAACGAACACACACTCAGGATTAATAACTTAGCCCCTAATTATACTGGTGTGGTTCTATAACATTATCCTTATTAAGATGCCTTAAACATGGCCTAGGAATGCCTAGGATGGAATGAGGATGCAAAAATGTACTTAAAAACACTTTTCAATTTTTTGCTGAAACAGGGGTCTCGCTTGAGCGTGGCTTTCTACGCTCGAGCGAGCTTTCCAAAACAGAAGGGTCGCTCGAGCGTGGACTTCCTCGCTCAAGCGGTCTGTAAAAATGCAAAAAGTGCCGGATATTGAAAATCCCCGCTCGACGCTAGCTCGATGCTCGCTCGAGCGTAGGACACAACTCTTCGCTCGAGCGTAGGTCTCGTCGCTCGAGCATGCGTCTGCGTGCACCAAAAATCTGAGACCTTGCAATCTACGCTCGAGCCAGCATTCCTTCGCTCGAGCGGAGCTCTGAACAAAAGATGGTCGCTCAAGCATTGAAGCCAAAATCTGGAATTTCTAGATTTGCCTCCCAAGCTCAAACCAAGCATTCAACACATCAAAACTCAACCTTTTGGGCCCATTTTCTGGAAAACACTTGAAAACCCATACTACAACATATTTTGAAGATCAATTTGTAAAATCAAGCCCAAAGGTAAGCCAATTGAACACCAATTCAAAGAAACTTTCACGAATTATGTAAAAACATAACATGCATGAACTCTTACGAACTCTAGTGCTCTAAAACTTGATCAAATGCAAGATTAAGTTCAAAACCAAAGTGAATTCATGGGCTACTACCAAAATGTGAACTTGTATGTAAGAATTTTCATGAAAACAACCTCAAAATGCAAGAATATGTACATGCATGCATGAATTAGCTCACACTTCAACCCTTCAATTTAATTCTTGACTTTAAACTCCAAATTTTCATGAACTAGGCATGAAACAACTTAAATTCACAAGTGAGAAGATGAATTCCTACCTTAGGTCTTGAATTCTAGGTATGGAAGCTCAAATTTGCAAAACCCCTTCAATTCCTCTAAGTTCAAGCAAAGTCCTTCTTGATGAACTCAATTTCTCTCACTCTCCCTTTCTCACTCGGTTTGGTCTAGAGGATGAGCAAAAAGATGCATCAAATATGAATAAGACTTAATGAGGGTGGGTTTTTGAGTCAATCCACTCAATAGCAAAAAGGTAATAAACCTTGGTTCAATTAATTTAACAATAATACTAATTTAATCATTCCAAATTGAATTCTAATTAAACCTACCATAAAATCACATAAATCCTAATTAGCATAAAATACTAATCAATTTCTGATTCGGTCGCCGATAAAGCCTTCAATTCGCAGTTCGAAATTAAAACATGAACAGATCATTTAACGGCAAATAGATAGAAATGCAACTAATGCAACACATTCATATAAACAGATCAGGATTTCATTCTAATCGGTTACTTATCATGCTTAATTACAGATTAGCACTAATCAAAGGTGAGGGTTGTCATAGTGGCCCAGGACCTCGCCCGGGGAAAACAATACCGTGTCACAGGCCCACACCCGGGAGGAAAGAATACCGTGGCTCATGTATGAAATATATTACCCGGTACCGGAGGTTCCAATGTGGAACTTAATAAGCTTGACCAAAGAGATATGTTTGATGCTAACGGATACACCACTCATGATATGAATATGTTTATGATTTTGTTTCTGTTACGAATATGGTTATGCTTCCATTCAATAAGAGATTTGAAGTTATATTTGTGATGAACATCATTCATTTAAACCCTTTACTCTGTTATTATTCACTGGGCTTCCGCTCACTATTTATATTATGTATGTAAGTGACCAGGCGCATGACCAGGCTCCGAATTGAGGACCTGGTGTATCAGTTTTGTCAACCAGCCATTGTGCCTCCGAGGTGTTTCCCTTTTGTAAACGAGTCAAGTTTAAATGGCTTGAGTTTAAGACCTTTTATTCCTTTGGGTGTAGAACAAGTTTTCTGTTATCTATATATTGGGCTAAATCCCTTTTGGCTATATCTATCATGAATGTGACAAAGACTACTGTATTATGACGTCACGTATATATGTATAAAGTTTCAAAAAAAAAAAAAATTTCCCATATATGTCTCCACAGCTCAATGGACTATGTATGTTTCTATATTTTCTTTCGTAGCCCCTAATTATAAGTTATTATGTTCGGAGGCCTTTAGTAATCCAGGAATTTCTGGCCGGTTATGGTGCTAAACCCATAGGGGCAGGTTTGGGTCGTGACAAAGTGGTATCAGAGCACATGATTATACCACACACATGAGTCCATATAAGCTATAAGGTGTTCTAGTAAGCATTAGAGGCATCTCATCTACATGTGTGAGTATGTAACTAATGTCTGTTACTGTGGAAACTAAATCTGACCATGAATACATGAAATAGAAATGAATGGTCGTGATTGAATGATCTAAACGTAGTAAAAAGAATTATTAGCCTATGTTTATTATTGCTTTGTTTACCTATAGAGACATGGAGAATACAAGAGGAAATGATACAAGTGAGTCTTCTAAGGCCCGAATGAATAGAATGGAACAGATGCTTACAGCCCTAACCGAGGCAATAACACAACAACAGAGACGACAACATTTGCCTCCTCCGCCTTCGCCGGTACAAGTTGAACCGGATAACAATGACATTATCAACTTGACCCGGAAGTTCATGAAAATGAAACCACTAACTTTCTTAGGTGGCATTGCGTCGTTGAAGGCAGAAACATGGCTGCTTGAGATGGAAAAATTACTTTAGGTCTTTCCCTGTTCTGAGACTCAAAAGGTTCTTTTGGCCACCTATACCTTAAAAGATGAGGCTCGTAGATGGTGGTTGTTAATTCGAGGTAGTAATGGGAATATGACATGAACTCATTTCAATGAGTTCTTTTATGACAAGTACTTTCCTTAATGCTTCCAGGATCGAAAAGTTTCCGAATTCCAAGAACTCAAACAAGGCAGGATGTCAGTGGCCGAGTATGAGGCCAAGTTTACCGAATTGGCGCGATTTGCTCCGTATATGGTGGATACTGATTACAAGAAGGTGCGAAAATTTGAAGGCGGCTTGGATTTGGAAGTGTTTGACCAAGTAGGTGTTTTGAAGTTGCCTACATATGTGGAAGTTCTAGATAGAGCAATAATGGCAGAAGCCACCCTGGCAACAATGAAACAAGCCACGGCACCAACCACAGAATGGAGAAGTAAAAGATCCAGATTCAATTTCAAGAAGGGCCGGTCATTTCCAAAAAAAAAAACAGAATACGGGATCTTCCAGCAGCTCTAGCCAGAGTAGTGGCTCTATTCCAAACTGTCCTGATTATGGAAGAAAGCATAGGGGAGTGTGTCACCATGTATCTGGCACCTGTTACCGATGTGGCAAAGTTGGCCATATGATAAAAGATTGTCCACTTGTGCTCGAGAATGCCAATCGCCCCACAGTAAGTTCAGTTGGGTCCGCTTCGATGGCCAAGTCAAAAACTAGAACTAATGTCAGGGGTAACACTGGGAATGAAACGTTGAGGCAAGGAAGAGTGTTCATACTAGTGCCCGGAGATGTATAAAACACCAAATCTGTGGTGTTCGGTATAATTTCCATTTGTGTCCAAAATGCATATGTCTTAATAGATTCTGGTTCTACACACTCATTTGTGTCGCATGCCTTTTCTTGGAAATTAACTAGACCCTTAGAATCCATGAATTATTTATTGTCTGTATCTACACCATCTGGGGATTCTATAGTATGTGTATATGTGTATCCAACATGTGATATTGTGATTGGTAAAGTGACGTTGTATGTTGACTTATTGCCGTTGGCAATTGAACATTTTGACTGTATATTGGGTATGGACTGGTTAACGAAGTATTGTGTGACTATTGACTGTGTGAATAAATCTGTTGTATTTTGTCCACCTGGCTTACCTAAGTTTGTGTTTATTGGGAATAGGATAGTTCCTCCCCCATACCTGATTTTTGCCATAAAAGCTGTTAAACTGCTTCAGAAGGGATGTAAGGGTTACATGTGTTGTGTTTTGACTGAGATTCCTAATAATTCTAATGTGGAAACTATTCATGTTGCTTGTGAATTTCCCGATATGTTTCCAAATGACTTGCCTGGAGACTTAGTTGATAAGGAAATTGAGTTCACTATTGAAGTAACATCGGGAGCACAACCTATTTCCAAGACCCCTTACAAAATGTCAACCTCAGAACTGAAAGAATTGAAAACCCAACTTCAAGACCTGTTAGACAAGAAATTCATCCATCCGAGCACTTCACCTTGGGGTGCTCCAATTTTGTTTGTTAGAAAGAAGGATGGGTCCTTGAGATTATGTATAGATTACTGGAAACGGAATAAAGTAACTATCAAGAATAAATATCCATTGCCCCGGATAGATGATTTATTCGACCAACTTCAGGGAGCCCAAGTATTTTCTAAAATTAACTTCCGATCAAGCTATCATCAGCTAAAAATTAAAGCAGAAGATATAGAGAAAATAGTATTCAGAATTAGATATGGGCATTATGAATTTTTGGTCATGCCATTTGGGGCAACAAATACACCAGCAGCTTTTATGGACCTAATGAACAGGGTTTTCAAATAATATATCAATGAATTTATCGTTGTGTTTATTGATGATATCTTGATTTATTCTAAGAACATGGAAGAACATGAGAGTCACTTGAGAACTACTCTACAGATTTTGAGAGAAAATAAATTGTATGCAAAATTGTCCAAATATGAATTTTGGCTTGATACCGTGACATTTCTGGGACATGTAATCAACAAGGATGGTATCTCCGTTGACCCATAGAAAATTGAAGCCATTGTAGATTGGCCAAGACCAACAAACGTGTCAGAAGTTAGAAGTTTTCTGGGGCTTGCAGGGTATTATCGTCGGTTTATGAAAGACTTTTCAAAACTTGTTATGCCATTAACACAATTGACACAAAAAAATGTACCCTTTGATTGGACCGATCAGCGAGAATCAGCTTTCCAAGAACTAAAGACTAGACTAGTAACTGCACCTATCTTGACATTGCCTAACAGAACCAATGGGTTTCAGATTTACAGTGATGCCTCCTACAAAGGGTTGAGATGTGTGCTAATGCAAAATGGGAAAATAATTGCTTATGCCTCTTGGCAACTCTGTCCTTATGAAAAGAATTATCTAACTCATGATCTTGAACTGGCAGCTGTGGTGTTTGCTTTGAAAATTTGGTGTCACTATCTGTACGGCACAACTTGTGAAGTGTATACCGATTACAAAAGTTTAAAATATTTCTTTACTCAGAAGGAACTGAACATAAGACAGAGAAGATGGTTGGAATTGATAAAAGACTATGACTTGCAAATTCTGTATCATCCAGGGAAGGCAAATATTGTTGCAGATGCATTGAGCCGGAAATTTATCAGGAATTTGTCATGTTTTCTCACAGGTCGAAGAGAATTGTTGTGTGACTTGGAAAAGAATGAGATTGAAATAGTGTAGCGTGAACAAGGCAGGATCTTGGCCGCTATTTCTACTCAGCCTGCTATTATTGAAGAAATCAAGAAGAAACAATGTGAAGATGAGTATTTGAAGAAAATGATTGAGGAGATTGGCTCAAAATCGAAGCCGGGATTTGTGGCTGAAAATGGTGTGCTGAAATTCCAGAATAGACCTTGTGTACCGAACCATTCTGATTTGAGAAAACGTGTTATGACTGAAACCCATAATTCCAAATTTGCTATGCATCCAGGGAACTCAAAGATGTATCATGATTTGAGACAAAACTTCTAGTGGCCTGGAATGAAGAAAAGCATTGTTGACTTCGTGGCTAGATGTTTACATTGCCAACAAGTTAAAGCTGAACATCAACGATCCTCTAGATTACTTCAGCCGCTTCCAATATCGGAATGGAAATGGGAGCATATTTCCATGGATTTTATTATAGGGTTGCCTCGCTCTTCTCGAGATATGGATTCTATTTGGGTCATTGTTGATCGTTTAACTAAATCTGCTCACTTTTTACCTGTCAAATCTTTGTATAATGCAGATAAGTTAGCTAACTTATATGTTAATGAGATTGTGAAATTACATGAAATTCTAGTGTCCATAGTATCTGACAGAGACCCAAAGTTTACTTCGAGATTCTGGCAGAGTTTGCAACAAGGTTTGGGAACTGAGCTGAGATTAAGCAGTGCTTATCACCCACAGACAGATAGCCAATCTGAACGGACCATTCAAACATTGGAGGACATGTTACGGATGTGTGTGTTAGACTTTCGAGGTAATTGGGAGACTTTCCTTCCTCTGGCCGAATTTGTGTATAACAACAGCTTTCATTCAAACATTGGAATGGCTCCTTATGAAGCTTTGTACAGTAGGAAATGTCGTTCTCTGATTTGTTAGGCCGAAGTAGATAACAGACCTTTATTGGGACCAGAACTGGTACAAGAAACAACTGAAAATGTGAAATTGATCCGACAAAGACTGAAAACTACACAAAGCCGCCAGAAAAGCTATGCCGATGTCTGAAGAAGAGACAGAGAATATGAAGTCGGGGATCACGTATTTATTAAAGTGACTCCAATGAAAGGCCAGACACGCTTTGTAGCGACTCTGATTTTTTGTAAGTAATTATTTATTATTATTACTTTATTTTATTTTTGGCTTTATTAATTACGTGGCTACATGAGAATTTAATGTGGTATTTAATTAATTTAATGTGTTATTTAATTATATATAATTAATTCAAATATTTATATATTTATATTTGTTACATAAAAAAGAGGTGTTATATATATATATATATATTTAATCTTATATTTATATTTATATTTATATTTATGTTGTATTTATATAATATTATATAATAGTCAATTAGATTATATGTATTATATAATAAAATATATATTAGGATAGATGTGCCATTAGGAAGCAAAACAAAAACAAAAACAAAAAAAAAAACAAAAAAGAAAAGAAAGCAGTCATGAGAGAGGGAGAGAGAGAGAGAGAGAGAAAGAGAGAGAGAGAGATTAATTAATCAAGAGAGAGCCGAGAAAGAGGAAAAAAGAAGAAAAAGATTGGGGTTTTATTTTGGTGGCTCCATTAATTCTCTAAGTGATCCTTTGATCTTTAGAAAAATATTGTGAGTACAAAATCTACTTTCCTTAATTTATGTTTAATTCGTTATTTTTATTTATTTATTTTTATTTATTTGATATTGAATTGATTTCATATTTGCATGTAGATGGTTGATTGTTTTTAATTATTTTGATTAGTTGTGTAAGTAAGGTTTAGGGTTTTTAAATGATTGATTGTTTTTAATTATTTTGATTAGTTTTATATGTAAGGTTTAGGGTTTTTTGATGATTGATTGATTTTAATTATTTTGATTAGTTGTGTATGTAAGGTTTAGGGGTTTTTTATGTATTTATTTTATGGTTGTAATCACACTCATGATTATATGAAATTGAAATAAACTTAAAATCCATAGATATTGGTTAGATAATGGATTGATTCGTTGTTTTTATTTATTTATTTTTATTTATTTGATGTTGGTTTGATTTTGTATTTGCATGTAGATGATGGATTGATTTCATTATTTGGTTAGATGTGTATGTAAGATTTAGGATTTTTATATGTATTTATTTTATTATTGTAACCATACTCACGAATATATGAAATTAAAATAAATTAGGAACTCATAGATAAATTCCTTATACTCCACCATGACTCCATAGATTGTTGTTTTATTTGAGTGTTGGTGAGAAAGAGTGTATAAAAAAAAGTGAGAATTATGAGATTTATTTGCATGCCTTATGCTTGGCATTGTTATGTTTGTTCTCATGAGTAGATGAGAAATTGTGTATATATATATTGTTGCCTCGTTCTCATGAGTAAACAAGTGCTTTGATTTATGCACGTACGTATATGCTAACCATCCGGGGAGTGTGGGTCAAACTCGGGACAATATTCTCGTGCAAGTTTGACTTCGAAGTGGTGTTAGGTATACAGGAGGCACATGGGATATATGTTTAGGCTAGAAGTGGAGGCCGAAGTAGTGGAGTTAAGGTACAAAGAATTTAATTATGAGTTTATTTGTGTAGTGTGAATTGAATTGATTTATACATCTTGAAAAATAGTAAACGACCTCGATAAATTATGAAATTTGAGCAGAGGTAGGTATACGCGTGTAGACCGCCCGAACGTCACGGCTCTGCGCGCGAAGGCGCGAAATCATTTTTGTTCATTAGCTACTACAGTTCGGACTCAATCTCACGGTTCTGAATCTAATCTTGCAAAGTGCAATACAAGATTGATAAATCACCAAAGAGTCCAAATCCGACAAATTGTTTTAGAAAACTGATTTTAATAAAGAAGTGCCAAACATGGATTGCTTTGCCAGATACAGAGTTGCCACCTAAATATTTTGTTTTGAGAAATTTAGGAAACCCTGACTCGTGCCTAAGTCCACGTGTCCGTCATCACCGAAGTTGCCTCGGCTCGGGAACTTGGGTACGAGAGGGGAAGGTCATGCAATGAGCACCCCCGCTCGCCCGATCAAAGATCGGCCTTTACTAACATGATATATTGTTTTTGAAAACACATGCGTTCTTATTCCAGTTTATTAACCTAGAATTACTATGTGATGCGCGCAGCATACAAGTATAGACTAGATCGCCTAAATTGGAACAAAACATCTCATGTTTGTTTGAAAATGGTTTGAAGGTGCTACTCGCAAGTAGGCTAAAACGTGGATTTTGCCACCCTCAAGTGGGCTTAGGAAAACATGATTTTGCCACTTCGAGTGGGCTTAAAACTCGCATTTGATGAATTGTCCCAATTCAAGCACTCCAACCTTCATCCACAAGCATTCATGCAGTTATATCATTTAAGCAAGTAGCCTCATGGCAAACATGCTAAACATGGCAACATACACATGTCATGCAGTAGGCTAAAGCGTAAACACTCACAGTGTACTCTGAGCCAAAACAGAGAACTAGTTAGAAATCATGCATGATCCTAGTTCATGTTAAGATGTCTAATGTAACACATGCAAAAATGCAACTAGAAATAGGCTCGGCTATTCTAAGATGACATATGAGATGCAACTTGATAACATGCTGTTGAATACGTATTCAAGTAAATGTATTAAAATACAATGCGGTTTGTATGATGCGCCGAGCCCGGTACATGCAAGACAGATGAATGATGCACGCATACAAGCATAAGGATGCTAATTGAAATATGCCCTAAAACTAACCATCAAAAGTTGATAAGTAAAAGGGAGAAAGACGTGGGGTTGGAAGACATTCACACCCTCACGCACACTTATTAAAAAATTCGCCCTCTCAACGGAGGGTCCGAATGAATACGCTATGCTAGCTACGCTAAGCTAAGCAACTAATCTAATAATCTAATTAGACTAATTATTACCTAATCAAATTGAATAACTAGCTAACACTAAGCTAATTATTACAACACGTTAACTAATTAACAAATTAACTAGTTTAATTACAAATTCAAAAGCTAACTAATCAAGTAAAGCTAATTACAAATTACAAAGCCTCAGCTCAGTTCTAAGAATTCGAAGATGCATGCTCGATTGCCTTGCTCGGAAAGCCGTTACCATGCCTTGTGTTGCCTCTATTTGCACTGTTTTGAACTTTTGAAAATTGTGCCAATCTCCACAGCACTTCTGATCCACTTCATGGACATGCTGAGAGGTCATCGGCCAAGAGGTATGTCCATCGGCCAAAGGATAAAGGTCATCGACCAATTTTGAGGCTATCGGCCAATTATTGATAGCCGATTGGCACACCAGAGAGCTGATCGGCCACTTCTTCCTACAAACTTCCCTTTCTGCTACAACAGAACACAAACAGAGGCATGGCAATGTATTTGCAAGAAAATGTGTGTGCCACCACACCCCTTATCATGTTCAATGCTCAAAGGTGTGTAGTGCTCGACTCTCGAGCTATCAATCACACATTTCGATACATGATGGCCAAAGAGGCCAAATTGCACAAATGAATGCATAAAAACACATAAATGCCTTAACCTCTATCATGTATGATCAAGAGGGTCGGCGACCGAGAATTAAGGCACGTTTCGTCACTTCAAGTACGAAACGTCCTTCGTTTCCCGTGTTTGGACTAACTCCTTATCCAAACACAATGCAAAACACACAACATGGAAATGTAATGCAACTCAACATAAGCATGCCAAATGCAATGCAACTCAAGCATGCAAATGTCATGTAATGCAACAAGCATACCAAATGCAATGCAACCTAAACATGCAAACAACATTGCGAACAACCATGCAACAATGTTATGCAATGCAACTAGCATGCAACAACATGCAATGTACCAAGCATGCAACAACATGCAAACCACATACTCAATGGACTTAAACCAAAAGTGGACAAATCTCAATCATGCCCAAATCAACGGCCATAACACCAAAACAAAGGCACCAAAAAGCAAGACATGCATGCACACACATTGGTCCATAAGCTAGGTAACAATGCACAACTCTTAGAGGCATTCAAAGAGTGAAAGACGTGGGAACATGGCAGTCCTATATGCTCTGAAATGTCATGTTAAATGATGCCAAATCATCCTAACAACATAAGCATGGCATGCTAGAAGGCTCAAAGCTTGAAGCTAGCATAGGTACTTGCACTATAACTATGCAATACATGAAGCATATGGCCAAGGCTACCCAAAACAGTCCTAGAGCATGCCAAAATGAGACTAAACATGCATGAACCAAGGCTAAAACATACTAGCATGAAGGGCATAAGGCATGAACTATGCAAGGCCAACAAAGGGGATTGCACTACACCCAACAAAACCAATCATGAGATGGCTTCACCAACAAAAATCAAAGCTATATTATGGCAAAACAAGATCAAAAATACACTAAAATGATAGCCCAAAGGCCTAAGCATGGTGGCATGCATAACGACCCATTCTTAAGGCATGAAACACCAACTCTTCAAAGCATTGAAAGAGTGGCAAGTGTAAGTGTAAGACCACACTACATGTACTGAAATCACATTTCAAATGATGCCAAATCATGAAAATAGTCCAAGTAATGCATGCTAGTGGCTTGGAAACTCAAAGCTAACAAGCTAGAATGCACTATGGCTATACAAAGCATGGCATGCATGACCAAAAAACACAAATAAGAGCTTAAGCATGGTAAAACAAGGCTAAAAGCTTCTTAGAGTCGAGCCAAAACATGCAAGAATGATGGTCCAAACACATGATGCATGTTATGCTAGCATGCAAGATTGCACTACAAGTATGTGAAGCATGCAAGATGCTATCAAACCAACCTAAAAAAGAGTTGAGGCATGCTAAAATAACACCAAAAACTTGCTGAAATAGAACCAAAACATGCTAGACAAACATGTTACTTTGATGAGCCATCTATACAAGCATACAAGACACAAGAAGAGGGGATGACCCTCTCCTATTTAAAACCTCAAAATACACTTTCCACCACTGAAATTCCTCTGGAATTCAGTGGTAGAAAGGTCATGCAAAGACAAAAACAAGAGCCTAAAGGGGTGGCCCAAAACAAGGCAAAACAAGGCATTCAAGGGGGTAGATCACCCCCAATACCAACAAGACCTTAAACAATCATTTCAAACACATGAAAATGAAGCTTTTTACAGTTAAGAGTTAATCCAAAATAAGCATGCAAATAAGGCCAAGTAAGTAATGAAGACAAAGCTTAAAAGAGGGTTAAAGACTCACCCTTGTAGAACACCTTCAAGGAGGCAACTCCAGCAACTTTCTAAGCTAAAAACCAAACTTAGAGTTCAAACAAAACCCTCAAGTCCCTCAGCAACAAGAGTATGGTGTTCTAGTAGGTGCTTTAGTGCAAAAGTGTAGAGAAATTATACTTTTGAGCACAAATAAGTGCAAATATAGAGAGAGAGAGAGAGAGAGATGAAATATATGGAGAGATATATAACTTATATCTCAATTTTTTTCAGAACCTCTGGAAAGGGAGAGGGGTCTCCCTTCTCATAGAAAATCAAATCTCAAGCTTGTTGAGCAAGCTTGAGTCTTGATTCCATCCCTCCATACACGTGTATGGAGGATGAGATCTGTGCTCACCAGGTGTCACAGCTAGCATGAAAATATCTGCAAAAGCAGGTGGAAAAGTCTCGGCCAAAAGATATGGCCAATCGACCAAAATGAGTGCCGATCGGCCAAAAAGAGTGCCGATCGACCACAACTTATGGCTGATGGCAAGGAAACAAGACCGACAAGCACAAGGCTTGGCCAATGGGTTGTAGGGATGGCCAACAAGCTATCCTCTTCCCTCAGAAACAAAACTACAAGTCCTTGGTCTACAACCAAGCACAAAACAGACAAGTTGAGAGATCCTAAGGCAAGGCGCGCGGCCGAGACCTTCGGGAACTCAAAACGAACATGAGTATGGATGATCATCGAGTGCTTAAACGATGACGTCCAAGTCTTGAGGACAGTCAAAAATGGGGTGTCTACAACATGATTCTAGACAACTTTTATGTTTTAACATTTTATTAAAAAGATCGATTAGAACTTATAATCGGATAATCTTGGTTATTGTAATTTTGATTCATTTTAGCAATGCAGATTTTAGAGGATGTTTTAATCCACAGAACGAGCTCATTTTTATTGGTTTCGCATAAATTGCGTAAAACATTATTCTGAACACTTTTCGTGTTTTGAACTTTTCCGAATAAAATCATCTTAGGATAGTTTCTTTTCATTTTCAACTTCCGATTTTTCGGTTGAATTCCATCTAGGTTCTTCTATCAAGTTTTTCTCTCAACCTATCTTTTAGGAAATTTGATTCTGTGCAACTTTTGTTCTTTGAGTTTTGGTCAATTCGAATTATTTAAGCATGAAATGGTAAATTTTTATACTTCTTCAGCAAGTTACTTATGATTAAATTATACTAACTTTATTTTTTAGCATGATGGTGGGTCTTACTAACTTTTTATGCAGGACTAACCTGCCATATTTTTATTTTCATTTTGTTTATTTTATACTCAATTTATATTTCGTTGTGTACGAGCAAGAAACTAAATGCCACTGTATCTCGAGAAACTATCCATTCGTCTCGGTGCGGATGGAACTATTTGTCTTGTCCCGTAACAAGAATTAAATTTATTTTTGTTTGTGTCAGGTGGACACGTGGGTGTTAAATCTTGTACTCATACCAGTATACCTGTATACTGACCCATTTTGTCTTTTGGCAACTCGAGTGCGTTCTGTTTGAGCACAGCCGAGCTTCCTTTGTAGGATTAGTTGGGACTATGGCGGTGACAAGAAACAATCATGATCGTAAGACATGTCTCTTGGATTTATTTTGTTTTTTTGAGCTTAGGGTTGATATTAGTTTATGTATTTATTTTTATTTTTTTTATGACTTTGGTATTTGGATAATTTGGCATGGTTTGTAACCTTACGTTATCTAAGTTATTTTGACTATTTATTGTTACTTTAATGTTGGAGGTATTTGTTAGTTACGAATTTATGGTGGATGTTTGGTTGGCATTTTATTAGTTTTTTTTTTATCCCTTGTAATCTTTTGAGCATGAAATTTACTTAAACCCTTTGGAGACGTGAACGTTTAGTTTAGATTTTGTTTCACCCCTAGGATTTGGATGATGGAATATTGATTAGGGTTTAGTCCTAATTTAATATTTAATTGTCCAAATTTTGGGGCGTGACACACTTTGGTGTGATAGGAAAATTGGCACCGAGATATGTTGGACCCTATGAAATCTTTGAGAAGATTAATTCAATGATGTATCGGGTAACTTTACCACCAGTCATAGAACATTTGCACAATGTTTTTATGTCTCTATGCTTCGGGATTATTTGAGAGATCCACTACATGTGATTGAGCCAACTCATGTACTTCTAAAAGATGATTATACATACGAGGAGAGGCCAACACAAATTGTGAATCGCCGAATCAAAAGATTGAGAAACAAAGAAATTCCATTAGTGAAGGTTGATTGGCAGAATCACGAAGGAACCTATGCTACTTGGGAGATAGAAGAAGACATGATGAAAAGATACCCTGACTTATTTCCATTGAATCCGGTATTCTTTCAAAATAAAGGTAATTCGAGTTTAGAGGACCAAACTCTTTAAGGGGGGAAGACTGTAGCAACCCCGACTTGTGATTAGCTGGCTAACCATGATACCTAATAAGTAATTAAAGTGAAATTCTGAGGAAATTGCAGGTGTGTTGCATTATTTGTGCTCATATCTATCTAATGTAGAAATATCTATTTGAATTTTTGTTATGTTCTGTGAATTGAAGGCCTTATCGCCATCTGATTACGAAATTGACTTGGTTTATGTGTTATTTAGAATTTTTAGAACATTATGGCGGGTTCAATTGAAATTTGATTCAGAACGATTAAATTAGATTAATTAATGTCCAATTAAGTAGCTTAAGCACAAATTTAATTAAGCCACTAATTAAGCCTATATAAGGCCTATACACACCACTTGAGCCACCTTTTTCTCATCATCTTTGAGCCTTCAAGAGACAAACATGAGATAGGGAGAGATATGAGGGATTGAGCTTAACCAAAGAATTTGCTAGAAATTGAAGGGATTGGACTTAGAACAACAAGAATCAAGCTTCTAGTTCTCACATTGACAAGCTAAGGTAAGAATTCAAGCCTTTGATCTTGTTCTTGAGTTGGTGAATTTATGAATTCTAGAGAATTGAGTGGTTTATTGTGAGAAGTGAGCTAGAAAGAAGGAACATAGATCATACCATGCATGCATGTTCATTTGAGCACAATTTGAGGTTGTTTTCAAAGAATCTCCTCTTGCATGTCCTTATCTTGATCTTCTTCTAAGAATTCAACATGTTTTTGAGTTAGACACTTCATTAAATCATGTTTTGAAAGCTTGGAACTTGCACCTTTATATGCATGATATGTGATGTTATGTTTTCAAATATTTGGGTTTTGTTTTGGTCAATTGGCAAGCTTTTGGGCCTTGATTTTGTGAAATGATTTTGAATTCACCATGGTTTCACCATTTACAAGTGTTTCTTATAGTTTCCTTAAGTTTTTGGCCCAAAAGACCATGTTTTATAACTTCGAATTTGAGTTTTGAGCTGAGAAGATCAATCTGGAAATTCCATAATTCTATTATCAGCTCGAGCGACGGATTCTGCGCTCGAGTGACTACTCTACAATCTTACACTTTTACTCGAGCGACCAAAAGTTCGCTCGAGCGTAAAATGCAAGCTCCCAGAAGTTTCACATTTTTGCAAACCGCTCGAGCGACAACAGTTGCGATCAAGCGAGGACCTGAGTCTCATGCTCGAGCGACCGTCGAGCGTCCGTCGAGTGTGAAAATCACACAACCAGTACTTTTTCAAAGTTTGCAGATCGCTCGAGCGAAGGAAGTTGCGCTCGAGCGAGACCCCTATTTTCAGCAAGTTTGGTTAAGTGTTTCCAGGTGCATTTTGGCATCCTCATTGCATCCTAGGCATTTCTAGGCCAAAATTAAGACACAATAATGAGAGTGAAGGCTAGAAACATAATAAGAACAAAATGAAATGAGTTATGTACAATCCAAAAATGTGTTTCAGTATATGTATCTGTTATGATTGGTGTAGGTCACGCGCCGTGAGCGGTTGATCCATTGGTTTACTGCCAAGCTATCTGTGAGTAATAACTTAGTAAAGGTATGTTCGATATGAAATACTTTCTGAACATTATGATATGATAAAAACTGTTTTTGAATGATACAAAAGGCTATTATGTGATTATATGAATAATGATCCACTTCTTTGAAATGTAATTGTGGTATCCTTAGCAGAGGCCCTCGCCAAGGGGACATAATACTGTGGCTTATGGTCATGAGGCCCTCGCCAGGGGGAGACAATACCGTGGCCTAGGCCCTCACCCGGGGAAAACAATACCGTGGCCCACGCCCATGCCCACGCCCGGGGGAAACAATATCGTGGCTCATCTATGAAATATATTACCCGGTAAAGGAGGTTCCAATGTGGAACTTAATAAGCTTGACCAAAGAGATATGTTTGACGCTAACAGATACACCACTCATGATATGAATATGTTTAAGATTCTGTTTCTGTTACGAATATAGTTATGCTTCCGTTCAATAAGAGATTTGAAGTTATGTTTGTGATGGACATCATTCATTTAAACCCTTTACTCTATTATTATTCACTGGGCTTCCGCTCAATATTTATATTATGTATGTAGGTGACCAGGCACATAACCAGGCTCAAAATTAAGGACATGGCGTATCAGTTTTGTCAGCCAACCATTGTTCCTCCGAGAAGGTTCCCTTTGTGAGCAACTCAAGTTTAAATGGCTTGAGTTTATGACCTTTTATTCTTTTGGGTGTAGAACAAGTTTTCTGTTATCTGTATATTGGGCTAAGTCCCTTTTGGCTATATCTGTAATGAATGTTACAAAGACTACTGCATTATGACGTTACATATATGTGTATAAAGTTTCAAAAAAAAATTCTTGTCCCGTATATGTCTCCACAACTCAATGGACTATGTATGTTTCTATATTTGCTTCCGCAGCCCCTAATTATAAGTTATTCTGTTCAGAGGCCTTTGGTAATCCAAGGATTACTGGCCGGTTTCAACGCTAAACCCATAAGGGCGGGTTTGGGTCGTAACAAACTGTATGCCTTTCTGGCCGTCCCTTTATGGGTCAACTATTTCTGCTAGTGCTAATGAATGTACCACGTATGATTAACTGCAAATTCTGATTATGAAAATGATTATGATTCTGTATCTGTTATGAACTATAATTTCTAAACATGATTATGAATCCATTTCTAATAACTATTGAATTCTGTTTTTTGTAACTGTTATGGGCAACATTCATTTAAACCCTTTACTCTATTATTATTCACTAGGCTTCTGCTCACTATTTATATCATATATGTAGGTGACCAGGCGCGTGACCAGACTCAGAGTTGAGAACCTGGTGTCTCAGTTTTGTTAGCCAGCCGTTGTGCCTCCGACGAGGTTCTTTTTTGTGAGCGAGTCAAGTCTAAATGGCATATGTTTAAGACCATGTCTTCTTTGAATTATGAACAAGTTTTTTGTTATGTGTATATTGGGCTAAGTCCTTTTGTGGCTACACCTGTATTGAATGTGAAGTAAGACCTGCATTATGACGTCACGTATATGTGTAATAGGTTTAAAATTTGTGTCCCATATATGTCTCCACAGCTCAATGGACTATGTATGTTTCTATATTTGCTTTCACAGCCCCAATTTATAAGTTATTCTGTTCGGAGGCCTTTGGTAATCTAAGGATTACTGGCCAATTATGACGCTAAACCTATAGGAGCGGGTTTGAGTCGTAACAATAACTAATAGTTCACAACAAATTCAATTCGATAAGTTCCCAAAATCATAAGTCAATCATTAATTCTCAAGAGTATTCAAAATATAAAATTCAATTCCTTCGTGTTCAGTACATTCACAAATTCACAAGTCTATTGGTAGCCCACTACTAATTCACTTAGTTTAGGCAGCATGTTCACAATTTATATCGAGTCAAGGAATATACAATTCCCACACTAATTCCCACATAACCATTTTGCCCATAATCTACGTCAATTGTCTTACTATTCCAGTTAAAACTTCCTCCGTTCAATCTTTCTCAATCTTTCTAGTCGGTCAATTCGAGCATTAGAGGATTTAGATTCATTTTTTTATTTTTTTATTTTTTTTTACAGTTCTTGCTGTTTCCGTTGTCTATATGTAAGCATAGGAAGATGGGTCTCATGGATTTCATTTTTCATTTTCAAATATGTTCACAAAATTCACATATTCATATATATATATATATATATATATATATTTATCACCTATGCACATAACAATTCCACACACACTCACACATGTCAATGCAATGTCCCTATTTCTTCTCTAGGACATCCTATAGCTCATTTGGACGCGTGTGTGCAGTAATACTCGTGCTCTAATACCACTCTGTCACGACCCAAACCCGCCCCTATAGGTTTAGCGTCGTAACAGACCAATAATTTGTGATTACCAAAGGCCTGCTTAACTATAATAACAATATTACAATATAAAGAGGGCTGGCGGAAGCCAATCAATAATAAGATAATGTCCAATGAGCTATAAAGACTTGAATGGTAATAAACTTTCATATACATAACCGTTCATGCACATAAACACATATATACAAGACAAAATACAAGTTAGGGAATTAATCCCATCACCAAAAACAGTGTTAACAATAGTCTTAAAACATTCTTTTCACTTAACAAACTCAAAAGGGTGAATTTGAACCACCCAAAAAGCCTTGGCACATGTTAGTTCGGAACCTCGCAATGAGGCACAATAGCTGGCTTAACAAAACATGGGTTCGGGTCGACGCCTCTAGCTTTGATCCGGTGTCTGGCCACCTACATATATATAATAAACTGTGAGTCTAAGCCCAGTGAATAACAAATGTGTAAAGCGGTTAAGAATGATGTCCTTACAGTCTTTAAAACAATCGATTATCATTAGAATATTTTCGATCAATATCATTTGTCAATCAATTGTTCAATTCAATCAATCATAATCATATAGGTCATACGTGGTACATCCGATAGAACCAATACAATAGGTCTTATAAAGACCGAACAATCAATTGATAGCCATTAAACAATAACAATAGTTTCAAGATTGGAACTGACAGAGATCTCTGTAACAATAGCGATATCAATAACAATACACTATGGATGCCACGAATACAATTCAAAAAAGGATCATCATTCAATTGATAAAAGTAACTATTTAGAAACAATATAATTTATCATTCAGAAAATAAATACAATTTGAACATATCTTTACAATATTATTACTCACAGTGGGCTTCTCGATACACATACTGTTGGTTCGGCGTCCAACCTAAACAAATAAAGTCAAGCACAACAACTCAATGACATTCGTATCGTTAGCCAATTCTATTTGATTCAATTGTTACTTATTCAATAACTAATCGTCTTTACTAATTTGGTTCTAATTTTTCATTTATTCAACCTAATACACTCATGAGATGCAAATGATCATGAAAACACTTTAAAACCATATAAGCAGAGGCCTGGAAGGTGGAAAGGAGAAGCGAAAAAAAAACAGGTCTGCCCAAAAAAGGCCGCATGTGCGGGGGTCCCGGCCACATGTGCGGGTGCGATGACCACCTGTCACGACCCGCTCCCTGTACCCAAGGGTTAAGTATCGTGATGGCCAGTAACTGAAGTTACCTACGGCCAATTCTTAAACAAATAAATAAACGCGAGCGGAAGTAATATTTAAATAAGGGTACCAAAATAATCATTGGAGCTTCTATTTTTATTACAAAATTTATTGACCAAAAAGGCCGATATTTACATATAAAAATATCATAAAAAATACTGTGTGTGTGTCTATTCCGCAACCCCGCATCTAAGACTTTCCAGAAGCTATTTCTTGAATTGCATGTTTCCTGAAAATTGATAAACAACTATAAGCACATGGCAGAGTGAGAAACATTATACCAAGAGTATAAGGTACACGAAATAACCATGGATCGTTAGTTAGGCCAAAACATTTAAGATAACTTAGTCGAAACAAATAATCATTTAAGTAGCAAAACTGAGATTATTTTCATGTAAGTGGCAGAAACTGAAATACATAAATTATGTAAATATATAGTCATAACCACGGTACTGAACAGAACAGAACAGAGGTCACAGAAGTAACAGTCAGAACAGAGGTACGGATTCAAGAGGTGGCTCGTACGGATTCTAGAGGTGGCTCCCACAATAGTGTAGCACTTAGTTCCGTACAGTACTTTGGTCCGCACAGAACAGAGGTCACATGGATCCATGACAAACAGAGGACCACAAAGTGGTCAAACAGAGGCCAATGGTTATTTAAGTCCCCCAAGGCGTGGGACTCCCGTGGTGGTACTTACAAAACATAATTGTTTATAAGGTTATAGTCAAATATTCTTTAAAATATAAATAAACATATCCATAGGTTTCCTTTTTAGCAAATAGGGTTCAGAAATAAAACCAAGTAATTGAAATCTTTATAAAACATAACTTTTATTAATATACTAATAAAACATAACTTGTGTAAAACAGATTTTGGTAAGTCAAAATATGCGTAAAATATATTTTGGCAACTCAAAGTATAATATAACTCACCTTAGCTTTAAGACCTTACTCTTCCTTTCAACTGTCAAAGACCTTTTCACTTTCCACTACTACTCTTTCCTTCTTCTTTTCTTCTTTTCTTTCCTTTCTTTCTTCTTTTCTTTTCTTTCTTTTCTTCTCTCATTCCAGCCGAATCAGCGCCTTCTCCCTTTTATAGGGAGGTGAGGCCATCCACGGCCCAACACGTGGCCAGGGGTCACTTTCGGTAGGATTTAATTCATAATTATATAGATTCGTTCTTATCCTTAATAGATATTTAAGATAATTACCTTTTGACCCAATATTTTAATATAATTATATAAATAATTTAATTCTTAAATAAATTACATTTTATCGTATACCAACATAAAATTAATTATTTATTTTAATACCACACTCATTATTATTATTATTATTATTATCTATATTATTATTATTTATATTTTGACCCCTAAACTTTTAATAATTATATTATTTTTCAAAATTACACATAATAATATATAATAAATCATATATTTTCTTAACTGAGATTAAATAATATTAGTATAAATTCCACAGAATAATTAAAAATCTGGGTTGTTACACCACCACCACACCTGGTCCCGCAAGTGCATATATTTCAGTATGCAAGCTCCACTCTGCCCTGTTTTCCGCACATGCGGGGCCCCAAGCTGCACGTGCGGCAGTGCTACAAAGACAGTCCGAAAATTGCTATGTTTTTGGGTCCCTTTTCTTTCAAAAACTAACTTCATTTTTGCACAATTCAAGACTCAAGACTTTCACAATCATGGTAAATAAACAATCTCTTACTTCATTTGAAATCAAAGATTAATTTAAAACCCAAAGTCCATGCAATGAACTCATGTTCTTGAATTTACAATTTATGTTCATTAAACATACAAGTTAAGCTCTAATCCTTAATTCTCATAGAATTCCTTTTGGTTTTGGAGGAACATGCAAACTAACAAACTGAAGGATCATGAAGTACATAAAACTATACCATGCATGGTAAGTTTAAAAATTAATTCATCTAAGTTCTTATTTGGTCATGAATATTTTACTTCAAGATTTGACATGTATAAGCATAAACCTTGCCATACTAAGCTTCAATTTCCCAATTCCTATGGAGCTTCAACTTCAATTTGGAGGTATATGTAAGAATATGAATAAATGATCATGGATATTTATGAATCTTTCCATACATGTATCAATATGAACTAAACTTCCATTAAACTTATATTCTTCTTGCTTACACTTAAATTCTTTAACTTATGAGTATAAGTCTTCAAATACATTCAACTACATGAGATTAGGGTGGGAGAATTCTTACCTAAAGTAAGTGAATTGTGGAGAAAAAGATGTAGTTTTAAGGGTTTCACAAGTTCCTCTTTCCCTTTCCTTTTCTTCTCTTCTTGAATTCAAGTGCTCAAACTCTCCTATTCTCACTCACTCTCTCTCTCTCTCTCTCTCTCTCTCTCTCTCTCTCTCTCTACGTGTATTTGAAGAAGACCCACAACTTAATCACCTAGTTGGTGAATAGGACACATGTATGCATTTACTATATTCAATTTTACATTTCTATTAATATTTCAATTAATTCAACTAAGGCTAATAAGTCATTGCTCATTAAATTAAATTAATCCTTATCACAATAGAATCTCAATTACACTAAATGTAATTCTATGAATGTGAATTAGACTCTAATACCTATGCTATTATTTAATTCTAACTTGTTAAAATTAGCGAATCAGACAGGTTTAATTTTCATTCTAACATATCTATTCAAATAATACAATTCAATAAATCTCATAACAATCAATAACACTTAATCACATAATTAACATGTAGGAACATAATTAATAGTTCCAATTAAGGCTCAATTCAATCTCAGACAATTTCAGTAAACTGAATCAATTTTTTAATTAAATTTCCCAAATGGCTTTAAAAATTCCCATAAGCCCATCCATGTACTCAATTTCAATTTGGGCACCTAATAAGATTGTGGATTTCAGTTTCAAAGTTGTAACCTTAACAGGCAATTTTCCAATTTGGACAGATGTGCACAAATTAAATTACTTGGCACTTAGTTCAATTAGCATTAACACATAGTTAATTAATTAAAATCACGATTAACAAGTCTGGGTCGTCACAGCTGGTAATGGTAGTCATCTTCCCATTCATAACACAGGCAATGGTATTCTTCCCACTCCTTCTTTTCCTTTTAAACTGACTAATGTTCTTCATGCTCCAGATATTTCTTCTAATCTTCTTTCAGTCCATCAACTCACTTCTGGCAATAATTGCACTATTACTTTTGATGACAAATCATTTGTGGTTCAAGACAATACTACCAAGAGACCTCTCTTTAAAGGTACTCATAGCTATGGTCTTTATCAGTGGCCTTCATCAAAGGTGTCTTCCCACAATTCCTCACCTATACATCACCCTACTACTTGCTTGACCACTGATACATGGCACACTAGACTTGGTCCTCCATCTGCTTAGAAATTACAATATCTTGTGCATAAATTTCAGTTGCCTACTACTTCTTCTTCTAGCAAGCATTTGTGTCCTCATTGTAATGTAGCAAAGAGTCACAGACTTTCCTTTACTTTGTCTAACTCTACCGTGAATAAGCCCTTCTCTCTCATCCATAGTGATGTTTGGGGTCCTTTTTCTCCCTCTATTTCTGGCTATAAGAACTATGTGTTGTTCATTGATGACTTTAGCAAATTCACTTGGGTTTATCCCTTTTGTTATAAAAGTGAAGTGTTTACAAAGTTTATGGAATTTAAGGTTTTTGCTGAAACTCAATTTGAGACTACTCTTAAAAATTTTTGAACTGATGAGGGTGGTGAATACACCAGCTCTCAATTTGAATCATTTCTTAAATCTCAGGGAGTCATTCATCAATTGTGTTGTCCTCACACTCCTCCACAAAATGGAGTTACTGAGAGAAAACAAAGGCATCTTGTTACTACCACAATTGCTTTGCTCCATCAATCTGCTCTTCCCCTTGTCTATTGGTTTGATGTTCTTGCTACATCTGTGTTCCTTATCAACAGGTTACCTAGCTCTAAACTTTAAAATCAAACTCCATATGAGGTCTTATTTTATCATCCACCTGACTTTGCCTTTCTCAAAAGTTTTGGCTATAGGTGTTTTCCCTGGCTTCAACCCTATGCTCCTCATAAGCTCGCTCATCGATCTATTCCTTGTGTCTTCATTGGTTATCACCCCTCTATTAAAGGATATCGATGTCTTGACCCAATATCTGGCAAAATATACTTGTCTCGGCATGTCATATTTGATGAATCTTTTTTTCCTTTTACTTCTTCATTCCCTACTTCTACACCTAGTCTTTCTCAGTTATTTTCCTTTTTCTGGTCCTCTCTACCTTCCCAGTCCTCTTTTCCTCTGTCTTCATCCTCTGTTCCAGCGGTTCCTTTTCTTCAGCCATCCATTGCTCCGCCTGCAACTTCCGTAAGATCAGCAGGATAGACTACATCATTGCAGCAAGTAAGATAGACTACATTAGTACAGCAAGTAGGACAGACAATATCAGTTCAGCATCCTGCCACTATCCCAGCTCAACATCTCATTTCTGTCTTACCTTAGCCCACTGCAACCACAGCAGTACAGCCAGCACGACAGACTGCATCAGTTCAGCATCTTACCATTGTCCTAGCTCGGTTTTTCCCTCTACCTACTGCAATCTCACCAATTCAGGCTGCACCAGTTCAACCTGTCCTATCTCAACCTCTCCCTATTCCTATCCCTATTTCTTCTCTTACATTTGACCTTCCTTTCTCCACACATCCATCTCCTTCCAATCTCCATCCCATGATCACTCGGTCAAAGGCTTCTTTTGCTCACATTTATATTGTTTCTCCTCTTATTGAGCCCACTTGTTTTTCTAAAGTAGCTCAAACTCCTAAATGGACTAAAGCTATGAATGAGGAATTTAACGCCTTATAAGCCCAGGGTACCTAGTCTCTGGTTGACTTACCTCCTCACAAAAATACCATCGATTGTAAATGGGTTTTTCACTTGAAGAAAAATTCTAATGGCTCTATTGCTCACCACAAAGCTCGACTTGTGGCCAAGGGCTATCTCTAATAAGAATGTATTGATTACCTGGAAACATTTAGTCCAGTCGCCAAGAAATCCACAATTCGAGTTCTTCTTAGCATGGCTCTCCATTTTAATTGGTTTATTAAACAATTGGATATCTCGAATTCTTTTCTTCATGGTCTTTTTCAAGAAGAAGTTTACATGCTTCAACCTCCAGGTTTTGAAAGTGCTACTCATCCTCATCATGTGTACCGATTAAAGGAGGCTCTCTATGGCCTTAAACAAGCTCCTAGAGCTTGGTACTCCACATTTTCCTCCTATTTGCTCTCCTCTGGTTTTAAGAAAGTCAATGTGATTCATCCTTATTCATTCAAAAGACTTCCACTACTATCACTATTCTTTTAATCTATGTGGATGATATTTTAATTATTGGGAATAATGTTCAGCACATCTCCTCCCTTATACATCATATGCACACAGTATTTTCCATGAAGGAGTTGGGTGATATATCCTACTTTCTTGGTATCTTCGTTGCCCGCACTGCCTCTAGTTTGTTTCTTTCTCAACAAAAATATGCCACTGAGATTCTCACCAAGGCTGGTATGTTCAATTGTAAGTCATGTTCTTCTCCTATGGCATCCAAGTCCACTCTGTCTTCCGCCACCTCAGTGCCATTTTCTCAACCATCTCTGTATCGTAGTATTGTTGGTACCTTGCAATACCTTACCATCACTCGCCCTTATATTTCCTTTGTCGTTAACCATGCATGTCAATTTATCCATGCACCCACTGTTGCCAATTTTAACACTGTCAAAAGGTTACTTCAGTATATTCAAGGTACTCTTCCTAATGGTTTATTCTTCATTCCTCGTTCACTGCACTTGCATGCCTTTTCTGATTCGGATTGGGCCAGTGATGTTCTCGATCGCAAGTCTACTACTGGCTATTGCATTTTTCTTGGGTCTAATCTGGTTTCTTGGTCTGCTAAGAAACAGTCCACTGTTTTGTGGTCTTCTACTGAAGCTGAGTACCAGGCCCTTGCTCAAGCGTCTGCTGAGCTTCAATGGCTTCGTATGCTTGTCCACGACCTTCACATTCCCACTGCTACTCTTGTCTTATGGTGTGATAACATCTCGGCCATTTTTCTTGCCTCTAATCCTATTTTCCATGCACGCACTAAGCATATCGAGATAGACTACCATTTTATTCGCGAGCAGGTTCTTTTCAAAAAAGGTTGTGGTTCGCCATGTGCCGTCTTCTGATTAGGTCGTTGACCCATTAACCAAACCCCTTCCTGTTGCCCAATTTTCCTACCTTCTTCCCAAGCTTATGGTATGTACCTTACTCATTCGCTTGCGGGGGCATGATAAGAGTATAGCTCAAGACCACAGTATAGAAAATGCAGCCAGTGTAGCAAGTGTAGCAACACAGCAAGAGCACCACAGCAGTAACAGAGGATAACTTCTCTGTACAACTGATTCAGTTAGAATAATATTTGTATGTATAGAGTGTATGAGTGTTGGTTAGTAGTTTGTTAGATTAGTTAGATTTTCTGTATAAATAATGATGTAGTATCTCATTATCAAATAAGATTGAAGATTTCACATTTCTTGTCATTTTTTACATAAATAGTAGAGGAAATATCATTTTGTCTCCCAAACTATCACGTGTTTTTCAATTTGACCCCCATACTTCGATTTATTTCAATTTAGTATCTGAACTTTTAACAAATTGATCAATTTAACCCATGTCATCACATTTCATCTACAATTGGACGAAATGTGCTGACGTGGCACCAAAATTCATTTAGAGTCATTTTACCCCCCAAACTATACCTTAAAAATTAATTTACCCCCCAAATATTAAAAAAATTTTAATTTAAATATTTTTTATCTCAATAATGAAAAAAAATAAATTTTAAATATTATATACTTTGCAAAAAAGTAATAAAAAAAATATAAAAATTCTCATTTAGAATTATCTTGAGACTATAAAGTATGGATACTTCGACAAACATGTCGTATCCGTACCAGTTACTTACTGAATTTTGAAAATTTTTTACCACTCAATTTTGAAATTACTATTAGTCGATCAATTCTATTGAAATTAATTTGGATAATAAACTAGTTACAATTGCACGCGCGCACACACACATAGAGTAGTCAGGAAATTTTCGACTCAATAAGTTTCTCTAGGATCAACTCGAGATAATTTAAAACCTATGAAGCACAAGTATGGGTATGAGTATTGGTATTGGTACGATATGAGTATATCGACATGGTAAAATCTTTAAAAAAGTAGGGTACGAGTACGGGTATGGTTTAATACGTTTGTAAAAAAATATTTATTTTTAATTTGAAATAATACACAAATTGATTAAATGGTTAATTTGTTAAATCCAACATATAATTGACATTTAATGCCAAAAGCACAGGTATAAAACAAAATTAAATATTATTATATTAAATAACTTATAAGCCATAACTTAATTTTAAAAACATTTTAAGTACAAAACTAAAAATGAAAATGAAGTTTTGTAAAAAGAATTTTATCTTTGTAGTAGAAGAAAAATATTATTTTCGACTGAGGTATGCAACGGCTTGGATATATATTAGATATATTTGGGTAGACCAAAAATTTAGAAAGAAAAATTTGAGTACATATTTTGTGTACCCGGTACATATGCAGAAATATCATATGTCAGTAAGTACCCGGTACGAGTACGACATGTTTGTCGAATTATCCATGCTTCACAGTCTCAAAATAATTCAAAATGAGAATTTTTATATTTTTTATTATTTTTTTACAAAGTATATATTATTTAAAATTTAATTTTTTCATTATTGAGATAAAAAATTATTTATTGAATATTTAAATTTAATTTTTTTATATTTGGGAGGCAAATTGATTTTTAAGGTATAGTTTGGGAGATAAAATGAAATTCCAAATAAACTTGGTGCCACATCAGCACATTCCGTCCAATTGTAAACGGAATGTGACAGCAAGGGTTAAATTGATTAATTTGTTGAAAATTCTGGTACTAAATTAAAAAATCAAAATATAAGAGTCAAATTAAAAAACGAGTGATAGTTTAAGGGGTAAAATGATATTTCCTCTAAATAGTAACAGACTATTAATTTGTTGCCCCAAGTATATATATATATATATATATATCCTTTTTTTCACAAAGAATCACGCATGGTGATAAAAGAAAAGGTAACAGAATTGCTTGATTGAAACACTACAACGTACTATAATCCCGAGCATGATTTTATCATGCGGAGAATATATTAGCCACATTTCCCAATTTCCAATTGGGGCGATGTCATCCAAGAAATGAACAATGCTATTTAATATATAAAGGCTTTAGCAACTAAACTTTTTTGGATAAACTATCAATAGGTCTTAATAATTGGACTTAATTTTCAACAAGTTCTATTGAAAATAAGTCTTAGTAAAATTATCGCTAAAAGTAATTTTTTTGTGACAATTTTTTATATATGTCGCTAAAAATTGACAATTAGTGACTTTTTTTGTCATGATTTTTATAAATTGTCGTTAAAATTTACAATTAATAACTTTTTTATGATAATTTTTTCTTATATGACCTAATAGACAATAAGTCCATTTATTAAGACTTACACGTAAGTACCCCAACTTTTTTATCTTCAAAAAATAGAAATTTTGTTACAAAAAAACATTGGTGGATTAATTTGTGTTGTTAGGGGAGTCGATAGTAAAAGATCGTCTTAAAAAGTAAAAAAGTAATATTTATCGATAAAGTTTTGAAAATATTATTAATCAATATAATTTTAGAAGAAAAAAAAAATCCTGCAAAAAAGTTTACTTTTTGAGAATAAAATTTTAGTCTCAAAATAATAGTAGTTCATCACTAAAATAACACTTCTAACAATTAAAATATTTTGTCTCTAAAACCTTGATGTACTTCTTATATTTTGTTTTACTTCAAAAAAATTGTTTATTGACGATAAAAAAAACATTTAAGGATAGATTTACCAGAATTAAAATATAATAAATATATAAATATATATATTTAATAACTTGAGCCAACTTATACACATTTCGATTAAATTCTCTAGTGGTCCTAAAGTTTGGATTGTTTTATCTTTGTGAGTTTTAAACCTAAAATCTCTTATATGATAAGCCATTTGATTACTTCCTCAATCCACTAAGCCAAATCCCTTCACATTTCATAATATATAAATGCATATATATATATATATGTAATCTTACGTGGTGAAGGCTACGTCAGTGTTGAATGGTGTCATTCGAGAACGTAGAACTCTTGCACGGTCATCACGTGTAGTATATTATTATATTGTATTATAAGGATCTTCTTATTATCAACTTGCTATTCCATTGTACATAGATTCATTTATGAGGTCACTCTCAAGCAATGACAAATGATTATGTTTTGGAAATATTAATACTGAACTATCTATCTTCTAGAATATTTTTTCTCACCACCTTAGTCTTCTATATATAACTTCCCATCATACCTCAAGTTCTTCAAAGCCAACTCTCAACTCTCTCTTCACTACACGCATTCTTCAACCCCCACTCATCCAACATCTTCCCAACAATGGCCACCGTGTCGAATTTGGGGACTGAAAGGCCGGTGGTGATCTTCAGCAAAAGCGATTGTTGCATTTCCCACTCCATTAAGACATTGATATATAGTTTTGGAGCGAGTCCTGCCATTTACGAGCTTGATGAACTTTCAAATGGACGACAATTGGAAAGGGAGTTGTTGTCATTAGGACGTCGGCCTAGTGTGCCTGCTGTGTTCATAGGGGGGCAGTTGGTTGGCGGTTCTAATGAGATCATGAGCCTCCAAATCCAAGGCAAGCTAGTCAAATTGCTGAGAGAGGCTAAAGCTATATTTCTGTAATATAAAGTGAGTTTATAACCCACCCAAGCTCCAATGGTAACCATATAATATTATGGCAATAACTAGTATGGTTTTTTTTTTTTTTTTTTTTTTTTTGGGTGTCTGCGTGTGAAGAGAAGTACTTGTGTTTTAAGGTGTGTTTTCTTTTTTGATGTACTCACTATCAATGTCATAGATATTTACTGTCTTAAACATAGTCCATCATATCTGTATTTTATTTTATTTTTATCGGTAACAATAAAAGTATATTGAAAATGTATGAAAAACGCACTCCCCTTCAAGACACACAAAATGTATAAACTCACAAGCAGTGGGATAATATTGAATTGAAAGCAAAATTAGGTAGCTAAGTTGTGGCAGATGATATACTCAATATTTTGCAAGGATGTATTTGTGATTGTGAAGGTATATGGTTGAAGAACATAATTGTTTTTACAGAAGTAGGGTTTTCACTACAACAAAACAAAGTTTTATTGATAAAAATTTAAGAATGCACTACAATTTAAGATTTAAGAATGCACTAAAATTTAAGAATGCACTAAAATTTAAGATTTTAGAGATCAAAATTTAGGGACAAAATTATTTTTTAGGTACCAAATATTTTTGTTACGAAAAGTGTCATTATATTTTTAGGAACGAACATTGAAAATTAGACATTAGTGATAAATTATTAACTTTTTTGGGACATTTTTTTTTCTCAAAAAATAAACTATTTTGAGACCAAATTATTTTGTTCTTAAAAGTCTATTTATTAGTGATATTTTCAAAATTTTGTCGCTAAAAGCTTTGTTTTTTATTTTTCGGGATGACTTTTTACCGACTATCCTCGCGACTATAGAAATTGATCCCTAAATGTCTTTTGTAACAAAATTTTTACTTGTAGAGACAAAAAAATTTAATCTCTAAAACTCTTATATGTTGTAGTGATGAAATCACTTTTTAAAGATAAAATATTTTAATTGCTAAAAGTAAAAAAAAAAAAAAAAATAGCGATAAAATTAGACATTTAATGATGGATTACTATCTTTTTGGAATAAAAAATATTTCAAAAAGTATCAAAAAAAATTATATAAAATTGTTTTGTCCTTAAAAGCACATTAATTTACTAGTGGACATTTTTAAAATGTTGCCACTAAAGGCCATTTTTTACTTTTCGAGACTCTTTTAGTCAAGACTCTAATGACAATAGACATTGATTTTCTATTTTTTTTTTTTTTTTCAACAAAATCTTTACTTTAGGTGAGGAAAAAATATGGCCTCCAAAACCCAACCCTTAAAGCATCCGTACCAGCCTACTTATATTTTACCCTAAAATATTATTAAAAGATTCATTCCTTATTTTAGGAATCACTTTTTCTTTTAGGGGTACTTATCAATTAGTCCTATTAACTAGACTTATTTACCTACAGGTCCTAACTAATAAATTTAACACTATAAAAATAAGAGAGTGATAAATTTATCACTAAAAATTTATTCATAAAAACAAAGAGACTGATAAATTTATCACTATAAATTTATTCATAAAAATAAAAGACTGATAAATTTATTTTTATCACTTGATAAATTTATCAAATAGGACTTAATGGGTAATAAGTCTCCAAAGTATGACCTATTGGGTAATAAGTCTCCAAAGTAGGACCTATTGGTAGTTTACCCTTTCTTTTATTTCTCCCAACAAACTCCCTATTCTTTTTCTATTCAATTAAAATAATATTTTATTTCTCCTAGCAAACAGACTCAAGACAGAGTGCAAAACAGACCAGCAAAGAAGGGCCGTCGATTGAGTGGACAACCAGGCAGTCGACTGGTCAGGCCAATTTTAGGCATTTTCCTTCTCCAGCTACAGGCACTCACGGGACATCCAGGAAGACATTCGGGAGGACATCCCTTTCGCGCCTTCAACAAAATAAAATAAGAATTTATCATATATGAGGGAGCTACAGTGACTCCCTACAAATAGGTAGTCACTGTAGCAATACTAATATTTGGAGGGTTGGATAAGGGATCCGTTGGGGAAGGATTTCTGAAAAATTAACCCTTTATAAGGGAGCTATTGCGGATGCTTTTATATATTGTAGTGTTTTTTGTACATATTAAAAAAAAATAAAAGTGGGTGTCCGGGTCATAATTTTTTTCTCTCTAAGTTAAATTACAACCAATATCTATTGAATGAAATTATTCATATATATATATATTTAATTTCTTCTATTACAAAAACCCTAATTTGTAATTTTTTAAAACTAAATTAACTCCAAATTATTTTTTTTTTTTTTTTAAAGAAAAGAATAAGCTTCGAATGGTAAATGAAGAGAGTTGATTGTCCCCTAAATCTTATTTTTATGTATATTTTCATCATGCTTCATAGAATCATGTGAGAAGTCTTAACCCAAAACTTGTAAATAAATTATGAATTTAATAGCCCCATATTCTTACTCTAGTGCTGCCCCTATTTGCATGGTAGAAAGTAAAAGTAACCGACTGCACCCTTTGGCAGTACATGGTTGAAATTCTTAATTTGTGAGATATTCTGCAGTATGTTTACTAATCTACATATCTTAATTTTGTGAAATATTGATACATATTAAAAATCAAGTTAATCGAATTATATTTATCTAAAAATTAATTAATGGGTTTAACTGAATATTTGAGACGTTACAAAATATTCAAGATTTAGGAAAAATAACTTGGACTCAATCTTTATTCTAATATATCAAATTTGTTGAGTACAACTGAAGTATAAATATAGTTCAAAACTACAAGAATTATTTATATTTTAAGTAAATTTTAAAAATTATATTTATAATTTATTTTAAAGACAAAAATTATACGTTTCGAACTACAAATACTTAATTAATAGTATAATTTATAATTATAAAAATTGCGCTATAATTTATACTAAAATTTTATTACCCAATCTATAACTTTACCCGATGTATGCATTTACATCCTTCGGCATAGATTCCCATATTTCTAGAACGGTGTCCATTCCCTTGTACTATAATGTCCATATTCTGAAATTGTAATCTCTATAGTTTCATATCTTTTCTTAAGATTTATTTAGTTATTTTGATATATGATGACTTATTTACCTGTTATATTGGAGTGTTATATTTAAAAAGTATATATTAATGAATTTTTTAGTATCATATCATACCCGTTACGTTGGAGTGTCACATTTGAAAAAAGTAAATTAAAGAGTTTTTATTTTTTTAAAATATCATATCATACCCGCTACGTTGAAATGTCACGTGTCACATTTGGAAAAAGTATACTGAAGAATTTTTAATTTTTTTAAAATATCACATCATACTCACCACGTTGTCACATTTGAAAAAGTACACTGAGGAGTTTTTTATTTTTTTTGAAATGTCACATCATACCCGTCACGTTGTCACATTTGAAAAGTACACTAAGGAGTTTTTATTTTTTTAGAGTGTCATATCATACACATCACGTTGTCACATGTGAGAAAAATGTACTAAGGAATTTTTATTTTTTTTGAAATAAAAAATCTGAAATGTCATATCATACCCGTTACGTTATCACATTTAGAAAAAGTACATTAAAAAGTTTTGAATTTTTTTAGAGTGTCACATTAATACATGTCATATTAAAATATCACATTATACATGTTATATTAATAATAGGATATAGTTATCCACCAAAACATTTTCAAAATCAAAAATAAAATCACACAGAAAGAAACTCTCTATTAATAGAGCTTAACAAATCAATAAAAAAAATTGAGACTAGTTAAAATATGTATTTTTGAAATGAGATTTATTAACAAAAATGCTAGAGGTCCCAAAAATTCTACCAAAAATTTTACCAAATGTTTTACATGGGTGTGGGACCCACATGGGACCCACATTGTGGGGGTCCCACACCCATGTGAGACATTTGGTAAAATTTTTAATAGAATATTTGGGGTCTCTAGCATTACTCTTATTAATAAATATCCATTATAAAAATTACGGTATAATTTATACTAAAAATTTATTGCTCAATCTATAACTTTACCGGATGTATGCATTTACATCCTTCGGCATAGATTCCCATATCTCTAGAACGGTGTCCATTCCCTTGTACTATGATTATGATTACTTTCAATGTAAAAACTAAATAAATAAAGTTAAATCATGTTATTGATTTAAGTTCCGTTTAAAAATTAATTATAAGTTCCGTTTAAAAATTAATTATTTTAATTTAATTATTAATTTTTATAAAAATATATAAAAAAAATAAAAAAATAATGTAACAATTTATAATATTTTTTAAAAAATTTTAGCTAAAAAGCCAAACCCCAAACGGGGTTTTTAACATAAAAAGTTTTAAATGATGTTATTATCACAAGCTATAGAAGTAAGGAGTCAAGAGCCTCTCCTTGCAGGCTTGTGCTTGCAACCGTCCTTGCAGGCCTTCGGGTCTACTTTTAGGTTCAATTTTGATAATCCGAACCGTTCATATTTTATTATTTATTCAGTATATTATACCTGTAAAAAATCAAATTGATCGGATATCGGGAAGCATATGTTCAGAAAACTGTTTATTAAATTATTTAAAAATTAATTTTTCGTTCAATTTTTTGAACACATACTTCCCGATATCCGATCAATTTGATTTTTTACAGGTATGATATACTGAATAAATCATAAAATATGAACGGTTCAGATTATCAAAATTGGGCCTAAAAGTAGACCCGAAGGCCTGCAAGGACGGTTGCAAGCACCAAGGCTGCAAGGAGAGGATCCTCTCTCAGAAGTAAGGGGCTAACCCCTCCCTTTTATGTTGGATGTGCTTCATAATTTGGGTAGAGATTTAAAAATAGAAAAGAAAAAAATATGTGAAATGTGTGACCCTCCCTTTTATGTTGCATGTGCTTTATAGATTTGGATAGAGATTTGAAAATAAAAAATAAAAAAAAATATGTGAAATGTGTTTGAAATAGGAGTGTTCGCGGTTAAGTTGCAGCCAAAAAAACTCCAATCTGCTATCTGTTCGTCGGATTGACGAATTGAAAAAAATCAATCCACATCCATCCACCGGATTGACGAATGCGAATTTAACGGATTGATGGATGTAAATCGGTTTAGCAGTTTAAACTTTTACAAATTTTGCACATTATATAACCTATCAACTTCTTTTTTTTTTATAACAATCCAACTCAACACTAGCAAAAGATTATCAAGTAAATTGTCAAATACCAATAATAAATACATATAAGAAAATTATGCATTATCAAAATTATTTCATTACTTTTTTTTTTATTCAAAAACTATTTAATTTGATTTTTAAAAAATAAAAAAATTAAGCCTTATATTTTTCACTCAAAAATACCAATATCAACACTTGCCATTTGATAAAAGGATTTCTAAATTGAAAACACAACAAAATAACTAAACTCTTTTTTAATTGAAAACATAAACAGAATATCTAAACAAATTAAAAACACAAAGTTTTGCAAATAACTTGAGGTGCTCGCGGTTTAGCTGTTCGGTTGCGGCCAAATTAATTTCAAATCCATCATCCATCCAAAACTAAGCTAGTTGAAAAAAATCAATCCATAACCATCCGTTCGTCATCACGCATCCATCCAAAATGCGGTGAATCAGTTCGGTTCGGTCAATTTGAGCGGATCGAAATATCCGCTACTCACCCCTAGTTTGAAATGTAATTATATCTTATTTACATTTCGAATTCATGAATTTTTTTTTTTGTCCAAATTCATGAACCAAATACAGACTTGAGCATCCATATCTTTTTATTGTCACAGAATGCCATTCATTAGGGCATAATTTTTTTGCCTCTAAGTTCTTCTTTCTCTTTGTATTTTTTATCAACAAAAAATAAAAATCTTTAATGTACTTTCACATAAAATTATGTATCGAGATTCACCTAATTTAATAATTGAGAGTACAAAAGAACAGATATTTGATGACATAATATCCCTATATCCTTCACAAGTGAGAGTTTTTTTTTTTTTTTTTTTTTTAATTTTTTTATAGTAACTCAGTATTGGGCACATGAAACGGATTAATTCGGAGAAATCAATCACATCATCTTCTTACAAGGTCCCAATTAAATCCGACACAAAATTCCATGTGAACCAATCTCCACAAGTGAGAGAGATTGTGGGAGTACCGTCACTACTGTCATGCAATCTATTTACTAATATGATGCATTTCCAAATAGACCCTCAAACAAAAAATTGCCAATTATATTTTCCAAATAGTAACGCATCTAGAAACTTTATGTCATCTTCTTCTTCCATTATTGAATTTTCGCACAAACAGGTTGCATTCAAATATAGATATGAAAACAACCGGCAAAACCCATAGATGCTTACATCGTACGAACACAAGGACAAGAAGAAGAACACAAAGGAATAGTTGAATCACGTGATCGATTAAAGAAGAAAACAACAACACATAATATATGCCAAGAAGATTTAGATGCCCACATCCACTACTAAGAATCACAAATCACTGAAAACAGTTCATCCCTTATTGTGTAGATTATGGTATGAGATTTAGAGAATAAATGAGAGATTTCAGAGGAAAAAGATGAGTGTTAAAAGAATAGTTTTGAGAAAAGATGAGTCATTTGTCTAGTCACGACTTTTTTGGAGTCAATTTCTCTAGAAAAATATTGAGCACTAAAAAATTTGTATATAAAAAGTCATATAGAATTATATATTAGCAGCTTAATTTTGAAATTATAAGTTGAAGTTAATGTAATGCAATATTTTGGTTTTGGTTTTAGTTTCTTTTTATAAATTTAATTTATGTAACATTATCTTTATTTCGAATTGACAAAAAGAATAAAGTTGAAGTATACAAATGGACCCATGTAGCAATTCAATCTTTTTCCACATAGAGAGAGAGAGAGAGAGAGAGAGAGAGAGAACCAAACAATTTGCTGAAAACTTTGGCTAAGGAAAACAAAACGTGTGATGCGAGGACCCGATCTGTTTGATTGCATTTGCATCTATTGACCAAAGTTGATATTCTCCACACTCACTCTCTCTCTCTCTCTCATCAAAAGGCGTACCTGCTTATCTATCACACGTGTAAGTTCTAGTGGTTATGAGCTAGTGTTATCCAAACACAAAAATCACACATAATTATGTATTTTATTTTGATAGTTTCTTTTAAAAATACATGGTTCATCATTATAAACATAATTTATGTGTAGTGTACTACTGTCACGTCATTCTGTTGTAAAATAAATTTCGTGGTATATCATTTTCTTATCAATTATTCTATTTACATAGAAATCAATTATAAAATTAGACACAATAAATATAGAACTCACTTCACGTGACATGTATATGTGATATAATTTTGTATTCCTCCTGTGAGTGATGAAAGATTCTCTATCCCTAAATCCCTCAATTCCCATGTGCCAATGCACTTCCAACTAAGGTCATCATTCGGCCACGGTTCAGCCTAGATTTGCTTGGTCCAATCTCATACCATGAGCAAACTGGTCCAATCGAATAAGTGTTGAAGCTTGAATCTGTCCACAAGCTTGATAGTAAATAGAAAATTAAAAAAATATATATATATTAGAGAGAGAGAGAGAGAGAGAGAGAGAGAGAGGGGTAAGAAAAATTTGAAGAGATATGAATTTTAAAGTATGAGCCAATCAACCGAGCACAATCCAATGCTTTCAAATAGCGCCCAAGTATAATTTGCCTCTTTTTGACTTGTATAGTAACAAATCATTAACTTGATGCAGTAAAAGTATTTAAATATAGTAGGGCCTTTTTTCACAAAGAATCACACATGATGATTAAAAGAAAAGGAAACAGGATTTTTTTTAGTTTTTACCAGCAAAATGAAACAGGATTGATTGATCACATTGTTTTGAAACACTACTACAAACTTTGATCACATTGTTTTGAAACACTACTGCAAACTAATCCTATGCATGATTTTATGCGATACTTTTATTTGAACATAAATCAATTACAAAATTAAACATAACCACCTATTTATATAAGTGAGAAACTCATAAAAAGATGAGACCTATCATATTGTATGTGAGAGAATTGTATCTAATTTTATGATCAATTTGTATTTTTTTTTTTTTTAAATTCTTAGATTTAGTAAGGTAGTGTTTGGTAACGTTTACGTTTTTAGTTTATATTTATAAAAATTTTATAAACTGGTTTTTGTTTATTTTTAGAAAAACATAAACTACAAATGCGTTTGGTTTGAACAAATGTTTGAAAAATTTTAAAAACATAAACTAAAAAATATGTTTGTTCAGGTCTAAAATATTTATATTTATTTTTTATTATTTATGATAATGGAATCATACACATTATAATTGAAAAAAAAAATTAATTGGGAAAAAAAATTATTGAAAAAAAAATTATTTGAACAAAAAAATTGTTAGTCTAATTTTTAAATTTCTGTTTAAAAACCAATGTAAACTCATTTTTTGAGTTTACGTTTTTTTCCTCAAATTTATAAACTGAGAACCATTTATAAATCAAAAAAATTATCAAATAAGTTTTTATGATAACTTTTTGAAATTTTTATAAATATAAACTAAAAATTAAAAACGAAATGATTATTAAACAGACGCTTTTTTCTTCTTCCAAATTTATCATTTCCTTGTCATTCTCTATCAGCTTTCGGGTTTCTTGAATTGAATTGGATGCGAATATTTCCATGAAAAAAAAAGCTATCTCAATTGGATAAACCCAACATCTTTATCCACCTCAACAGATGCTCCAAGGTTGGGTCTACCATGTAAGTCAAAATATATGTTTTTCTTTTCTTTGTTTTTTTCATCTTCAAAGTTCGATCAGATTTCTTCAACCAAAATATATTTAGATTCCCCAAAACACTATCTTTTATTTCCATCATCTTCTTTGAATTTTGTTTTTTCCTTTCAGATTTAAATCCGAAAGAAAATAATTTTGGATTAAGCAACTTCACTGTTCTTAATAAAAAAAGAATTGAACATCTTATTCACTTCATTTGAAGTGAGTGAACAAAATTAAACTCAATTTTATACTATAATAATATATATATATATATATATATATGTATGTATCTATACAAAGATAATCAATTAGGACCAAACTTCGTTCCATTTTACTCAGTGGAGTAGATGGCTGTATTTTGGTCCCATAGGGCTTACTATAGGCCCAATTTGGTGATTTGATTAATACGTACATTATTTATGAAAAAATTATTCATAAGAATCCGATAATCATATATAATCACATTATTTTATATTTTTTAAAAAATAAAATGAAAAACAAGTATGATTTTAAAATTACTTTTTTCAAAAATAATATGATGAATCGTGTAACTGCGATTGTCTGATCAATTTTGATATTTTTTCATCGGCAATCCATTAACGGGGCTTATAAATTTAGATGTGACAAATGGGCGAATTTGGACAAATAAAAATGGGTTATGCATTTAAAGTAACCCAATCCAAACCCACCCATTTAATAAAAATTAGATACAAGTTGGACAAATCAACCCAACTAACCCACTTACTTCATTTTTTTTTGGGTAATTTTTTAAATTTTATTTTTTATTTTCTATTTTTTTTAAAAAAAATATTTTTAATTTTTAATTTTTAATTTTTATATTTTTATATTTTTAGACAGACTTGAATTAATGTCCAATCCATTTAAGCCCATTTATTAATTTAGGTGAGCTTATATGAGTTTTAAATGAGTATAATTTGACGAATTTATGAGTTTGGGCTGAGTTTACCATCTCCATATAAAATGTACGAAACAAATCATCAAAGTGAAACTCATGGGAAGTCTACATCTCCGACTACACCAACCTCATTTTGAGAGGAGAAAAGGTAGGAATCATGAAAAAACTTTCATGAAAATGATCATGAAAGATTTATGACTCTTGGATTACCTTGATTAATATGTAGTGCTTTATTTTAAGTTTAATCCAAGGGTCATAAATATTTCATGATCCTTTTCATGAAAAAATTTTCATGATACCTAGCATTGCTCTTTTGAGAGATTCAAATTAATCAAACATGGATCATGATTTCTAGCATGATGGTTCCATAGTTGTAGTCTGGCATAAGTCCTATTTTTGGATGCTAAAACAGTATGTAATATATGTATGCTAAAACAGCATGTAATATATGTATCCTACGTGGGAAAGGCCACGTCAGGGTTAATGTTGTCATTTGAGAATGTTAAAAACTATCCCATGATCACCACGTTTTCAATTTGCATATTAACGATCCGATGAGCGAGAGAGAGAGTGAGAGAGGTCACTATCAAAGCAATGATCAATTCTAATTTGGAATAGAACTATCTTTTCGAATAATTTTTTTTTATTTTTTTTTCATCTGCTTTTTTATCTCTATGGTTAAAGCATCCCAATTCACAACCCCACCACCTTAGTCCTGTCTCTATATATAGCTTCAATCACAGCTCAAGTTCTTCACAGCCAACTCTCAACTCTCTTCACTACAAGCATTCTTCATCCAACATCTGCCCAACAATGGCCACCGTATCAGCTTTAGGGGCTAGAAACCCAGTGGTGATCTTCAGCAAAAGCGGTTGTTGCATTTGCCACACCATTAAGACACTGATGTACAATTTTGGAGCGAGTCCTGCTATTTATGAGCTTGATGAACTTCCAAATGGACGACAATTGGAGAAGGAGCTAAAAGCATTAGGGCGTCAACCGACCGTGCCAGCCGTGTTCATAGGAGGGGAGTTGGTTGGCGGTTCTAATGAGGTCATGAGCCTCCATCTCCAGCGCAGGCTGGTCCAATTGCTCATACAGGCTGGTGCTATATTTGTCTAGTATAAAAATTAACGCTTGGGTTAGTCAGGAAAAAGTTTCAATACTCTCGTTACCCCAAAAAAATAAATAAATAAATAAATAAATAAAAGTAATGCCAAACTCTAATATAACATGTTATGGAAAGTATTAGAGTTCTAGTTGCTTTTGTAGTGAATGAGAGAATATATAGTAGCGAGATAACTAGTTATGAGTCTCTTTTGATATGAAAGTTTGGTGAGAGAACATGTGTTTTAAGGTATGTGTATTTTTCTTTTGTTGTACTAAATAAAGTCATGCTTGCTTATTACTGTGTCTTAACCGTTATCCATTATTGCCTGTATTTCTATATATATATATATATATGTTGGATAAGTGAAAAAGAATTTACATGTGTAAAAAGAGTATCAAGAAGTACGGTAAAAAATGGAAAATACTATAGGTGTTAAATTTTTTACTAAATAAATGACCAAAATTGCGGACTCCACACTCATATGAGACCTTAGTTATTTGTTTGATAGAAAATTTAGTATCCCTAACATTACTCGTAAAAAATACATGCAATCTATATTTTTATATGCTTTAATGAACAAAGGATTTAGAAATAATATATTTAATAATATAAGAATATATAACATATGTATAAATTGCAGTGCCCCAACAAAATAATATATAAAACATGCATATTATATGTGTGTGTCCAAAAGACACATGAAATATCATCGGAGCTTAAAAATTACTCAAGTTGTTTTTTTAATCAGTGTGGAGAGAGCACAATCTTCTTGAAAATTACCAGTGATTTCACATTTTCAACTTCATTTTGAACTAGAAAAGATCTTCATGTTTGTGATTCTGAACTTGGTACAAATAATTGAAGAAGAGCATTGTTGCATGGATTGTGTTTTTTTCGTTTAGACAAACCTCACCTCTGGAAATGATACCGCGTCAATAAGTTTTTTTCTCTCCGACATTTCATTGTTTTTCTCTCAAAAACACAAAACAAAAACAAAAATATTGAAAATGAAAACAATACCAAACAAAAATCCCCATAGTTTTGTCTTCTTCTTCATTTTCTGAAGACAGCCCTTTCGTCAACCTAATGCTCTGTAATTACAGAACAATGTATGAAGCTAAAACACACTTAACCCAGGAAGAAAAAAGAATAAAAATTTAAATCCACACAAAATCATTGATAAAAATCTAGAAAATTCCGTTTAATATGAACCTACTTTGTTTTTTTTTTTTTGTTTTTTTTTTTTTTTTAACTAGAGATGAAAATGTCAATACAAAAATCTAGAAAATCCCATATGATTTGTTTGGTTTTGGATATCAGTCTAGTTGAGATGCATTTGCTAAGTGAAGGGGGCACAATTACTCAAGCCTATTTGTAAGGAACCTCGTGGGATTGGACGAAGGTCCCTACTCCGTACTCAAACTTATTTGTATGAAGCCTCGTTGGACTAGACGAAGGTCCCTACTCCGAAGTGGGCTCTCTCTCTCCACTCTATGATGGGCCGAGCTAAGGGATCAGTCTTGGCCCACTCCCCACTCCGAAGAGGGGAAGACCATGGGCCTGGCCCTAGCCCTAGCACCACTCCCCACTCCGAAGAAGGGAAAACCATGGGCCTAGCCCTAGTACCACTCCCCACTCCGAAGTGGGTAAGTCCATAACATGGGCTCCAAGGCTCCCACTCAACGACACATGAGTGCTAACAGATCGATCAATATCATGTAAAGTAAAAGGCACGTGGTGTCCGCAAATGACGGAACTTGATCCCCTCTATTAAGGGATGTGCTACCATCACGGCTGAAGACTAGGCGTAAAATGAGGGAGCTTGATGAATAAGTCATACGATCCTTATAAAAGGTAACCTGACTCTCCTTGAAAGGGGCGATCTCTTAACTCTAGAAACACACTGGTCTTTTCTATCTTGTCTCTACCAAACTCCGGTATTGACTCGACCGTCGGAGGGGTTTCCGACCAACCCCCGGTCGGGCAGCCTAACTATTTGTTCCTTGTGCAGGCCTTTACCCATCGGTGCACCAAGGTTCGTCCACGAAGTTCCATCTTACTCTATTGCGGAAACTGGTCTGCACATTTGGCGCCGTCTGTGGGAATCGTTCTCTGATTGCTTTGTGACGAACTCTGACGATGGATATTGAAGGAACCTCGCAACCTGGGATGAAAGAGAAGACTCCAGGAACGGAGAGAACCAAAGACAAGGGTCTGGCCTTCCTACCAGGAACGACAACCTGATGGACCACGACAGTCCGACCCTCCATACAGCGGAGTGACGTCATGCCGCCACCTATCAATCATCTCAACGGCTGTTTGTTGAGAAGGACCACCATGATCGTATCATTGACTCGATGAGTCTGGAGATTGAGAAGTTACGTACTCAACTGAGGAAGCAGATAGTACCTCCGGGTGAGCCAAGGAAGTCCGGAGGGGGACCGTCGCAACAACGGAGGCACACTCCTCCGCCGCCCCCACGACGTGAACGGTCTAACTACGGTCCTGTTCGTGGTGAGCGTAGCCAGCCGATTTCGGTACATAATGAGGGAGCCAATAGTAGGACAGAGAGTCCCCAAGAAGACTCTCATAAGAGACAAAAGTCCATCAATCATTATTCAGCAATCTCTCCTCCTCCGCGCCGTCGTGACAAGTGACCGCATGACTTGAGGACATGGTTAAACGACAACCAAGGGGATGACCGACAATTGAACAAAGTAGCAGAACGGCGATTAGAAAGGGAAAAGGAGCATCTAGATCGGTCCGTTCATCAGATAGAGCGTCGTACTCTGGACCGACTAGTCTCTTCCCTACTTTGCCCTGAGATTGAAGCGGTAGAAGCTCCTCATAAGTACAGTCCACCAAAATTTATCCTCTATGATGGGAAGTCAGACCCCCTGACTCATATCAGCCATTACCGCCAAATGATGTCACTTTGGAATCAGAACGATGCGTTTATGTGCAAGGTTTTTGCCTCTAGCCTTGGTGAGCACGGCCTCCGGTGGTATGACAAGCTTCCTCCTCAATCAATCTATGATTGGGCTCAGCTCTCTGAAGCCTTCTTCGCACAGTTTGTTTCTAATAGCCGAATCCCGAAGGGATTGGATACCTTGTTCAATACTCGGAAGGATAAAAAGGAGTCTTTGCGCGAATACGCTTGGCGATATTGGGAGGCATATGGCGATTTGGAAGAAGATGTTTGTAGTGAGCCGTTGGCAACTCTATACTTCAAGCAAGGCCTCCCCCCTTCACATAAGCTCAGGCAGTCATTGACGAAACGACCCGCCTCTGACTTAAAAGAGCTGAGGGCTCGAATAAATGAGCAAGCCCGTGTGGAAGATGACACAGCCTCTATACAAGTGTCAGTTGCAGATGAGGGAGTTAAGGCCTCTTGGCAACATAGGGCCGAACAGCGTAGGAGGGAGGACCAAAGAAGAAGGTATGGCCAAAATAAGCAACCGACCATGCAAACCAAAGAAGAAATGAGTAGATCCTACGAAGCCATAACCACTGTGTTCACGGAGCCGATCTACAAGCTCTTGGAAAAAATCAAGGGAGAGCCCTACTTCGTTTGGCCTCCTAAGATGATGGGGGACCCTACTCAGCGCAACCAGTAGTGGCGGTGCACCTACCATCGTGAGAAAGGGCATAAGACGCAGAACTACAAAGACCTTAAGAGGCATCTCGAAGACTTGGTCACTGTCGGCCACTGTCGGCCACCTCCAATAATGGATCGATGTGGAAAAAACAAGGGCAAAACAGGGACAACCCCTAACCTCTCTACCAGAGGACGAAGTCCCAAGGCTAGTGATAAACGTTATCCATGGGATGACCGACCCCCAAAGGGAGAATGCCCTTCGTGGCGAGATTCAGAGAGCCACGCACTTGCAACAAGTCATGTCAGTAGGACCATTGCTCAAGAAGTCCAGAACAGAAGCAAAGCCCTCTTGGTTCGACATTGTGTTCTCCGATAAAGATCTGGAAGGGATCCAACATCCTCACACTGATGCCTTGATCGTCACCGTTGGTGTGGCGAACAAATTTGATGTGAAACGGGTCCTAATTGATCAAGGGAGTGCCGCTGACATTATGTATTATGACCTTTTCAAAAAGCTGGGTCTTGATGAGCAACTCTTAATCCCTGCAGTCTCTCCTTTGGTCGGCTTCAATAGACAGACGGAGTGGCCGCTCGGCCAGATCACCTTATCCGTCACAGCAAAGTCCAAAGTGGTCCCTATCGACTTCTTGGTGATCAACACTTCATCTCCTTATAATGCAATACTCGATCGACCTTGGATTCATACAATGGAGGCAGTGCCATCTACTTACCACCTGGTAATCCGTTTCCCAACAAAGAATGGGGTGGAGGAGATCAAGGGTGACCAAGTAGCGGCAAAGCACTGCTTCATCACCGTCATGAAGTCTAAACAAGCATGCAAGAAAGTCCAGATGGTCAAACTGCCTGATCAGCCTGTGCTGGAAGACATTGGTAGAGTACCAACAGAGAAAATGGTGGAGGACCTCGAAACGATCTTGGTGGGCGGAGGAGATCCAGACAAGTTCTTTCTGCTCGGCACTTCTCTTCTCGCCGGAGAGAATGAGCAGTTGCTAACTCTCCTTCGCAAGAATATGAAAGTATTTGTCTGGTCTACTTACGAGACTCCTGGGTTGGACCCGGCCTTTACATGTCACCAACTCAATGTCCAACCAGCAGCTCGGCTTGTAGTCCAAAAGAGCAGACGATCATCCGCATAACATACAGAAGCGGTCATCCAAGAGGTAAACAAGCTTCTGGTGACAGGGGTCATACGGGAGGTACAATATCCGAAATGGTTGTCTAATACCATCGTGGTGAAGAAAAAGAACGGAAAATGAAGGGTGTGCGTCGACTTCACTAGCCTCAACAAAGCTTGTCCTAAGGACAACTTTCCTCTCTCACGGATAGACCAACTGGTAGATGTAACTGCCGAACATGAACGGATGAGCTTCCTAGATGCCTACAGTGGCTATCATCAAATCCCCCTGTTTGGCCCTAACCAGGAGAAGACAGCATTCATTAGCCCAAGGGGCACCTACTGCTACAAAGTGATGCCCTTCGGCCTGAAGAACGCCGGTGCGACCTATCAACGTATGGTCACTAAAATGTTCAAGGACCAACTAGGCAAGACTATGAAGGCCTATATAGATGACATAGTGGTCAAAATTAAATTGGCCGAACATCATCTGAGAGACTTGGAGGAAGTGTCCCAAATCCTGACGACCCACAAGCTTCGCTTGAACGCCTCGAAATGTGCATTCGAGGTAGGTTCAGGGAAGTTCTTGGGATATATGGTGACCAGGCAAGGTATTGAAGTCAATCTCGACCAGATCAAAGCCCTCCAAGACATTGAGGCACCTACAAAGGCTAGGGAACTCCAAAAGCTCGCTGGTATGGCTGCAGCATTGAATCGTTTCATTGGTCGGTCTTCCGATCAAATGAGACCCTTCTTCCAACTCCTAAGAAAGAAGGCAGACTTCGAATAGGGTGACAAGTGCTCCGAAGCACTCGCAGAGTTGAAAAAGTATCTTTCTTCCCCTCCTCTTTTGTCTACTCCAGTCCTCAACGAAGAGCTCTTTCTTTACTTGGTTGTCTCTGATCACGCTGTGAGTGTAGTCTTGATTAGAGAGGAAGGGAAGGAACAAAAGCCAGTATACTACATTAGCAAAACCCTCTTGGATGTCGAAACTAGATACCTACCTCTAGAGAAGCTGGCATACGCCCTACTGATAGCCTCCAGGAAGCTTGCTTACTACTTCCAAGGACACACTATCAATGTCCTCACAAAGTACCCTCTAAAGTCTGTGTTCAGCCGAGCTGATTTCTCAGGCCGGACAGCGAAGTGGGCAGTAGAATTGGGGGAGTTTGACATTAAATTCCAGCCACAGATTGCTATCAAAGCTCAAGTGTTAGTAGACTTCGTAGCTGAATTCACTCCAGGACCGACTGGCTCCTCCGAAGAGACTCGGCCTTAGCAACCGGAATCCACAACACTCATCAAACCCCCGCCGAGGCATAGAAACTTTTCATTGGAGATGTTTGGCAGTTGTTCGTGATGGATCCTCCAACCAAAAGGGTTCTGGAGCGAGAATGGTCCTTATTTCACCAGAGGGGTTTGTTTGGGAGTAAGTCGTCAGACTGGGATGGAAGGCTTCCAACAACGAAGCGGAGTACGAGGCTCTGTTAGCTAGTCTACGCAGTGCTAAACACTTTAATGCAGAGGAGTTGCTCATTTATAGCGACTCCTAACTTGTGGTGAACCAATTGACTGGAGTATACGAAACTCGCGATGACCGGATGACATCCTATGCAGAACAAGCCAAGCACCTGATCCGTAAATTTCAAGCTATCAGGGTTGTGAAAATTGGCTGTGATGGAAATAGCCACGCCGATGCCTTAGCCTGTCTTGGCTCTTCGGTGGACTCCAGAAATGGTCGCAAGATATGGGTTGAATTTGTTCCTCAACCGACTGTCGATCCATCCAGCTCAGTCCTCTGTACTGACCTCAGTCCGAGCTGGATGGACCCACTCATTGCCTTCTTAAAAAATGGTTCCCTTCCAGATAACAAGAAAAAAGCACATAAAACAAGGCACTAAGCTGCGCAATTTTGGGTCTCACCTTCGGGCAAGCTCTATAAAAAGTCTTACCTCGGCCCGTATCTTCTTTGTGTTCACCCCAATCTTATGGAGAACTTTCTTTATGAAATCCACGAGGGGATCTGTGGCAGTCACACTGGAGGTCGGTCCTTGGCAGACCGAGCCCTCACTCATGGGTACTGGTGGCCGCGTATGCAGAAAGATGCCCAACAGTATGTCCAAAAATGAGACAAGTGCCAAAGGTTTGCCCCACTCATTCATCAACCAGCCAAGAACTTAACTCCCCTCACCAGTCCATGGCCATTTGCACAATGGGTTTTGGACATCGTTAGACCTCTAGCAAGGGGTACTGCTAACAAAAGGTTCTTTGTTGCTGTCACTGACTATTTCACTAAGTGGGTGGAGATTGAAGCCTTAGCAAGCATAAAGGAAGCTGACATGAAAAGGTTCGTTTGGAGGAGCGTCATTACTCAGTTCGGCATCCCAAGGGCCCTACTATCTGACAACGGCACCCAGTTTGATAGGAAGGTTTTCAGGAAGTTCTGTTCTGAGTTAAAAATTGAGTTTCGAAATTCTACTCCAGTCTACCCTCAAGGCAATGGTCAAGCTGAAGCGTCTAACAAAACGGTCATCAATGGGATGAAGAAGCGGTTGGAGAAGGCCAAAGGCAAATAGGTGGAAGAACTGTCAAACGTTCTGTGGGCGTACAGAACAACACCACGGTGATCGATCGACAGGGAGACGCCTTACTCTCTCACTTATGGAGTGAAGGCCATCATCCCCTTGGAGGTCGGCCTTCCTACTATTCGGTCTGAAATCTTTGAACCAGCAAACAATATTGAAGCCATCGCCCAAGCTCTTGACCTGACAGAGGAGCGCAGAGAGGCTGCGCTCATTCGTCTGGCAGCATACCATCAACAACTTACTAGCAGTTTCAATAAAAATGTGCTAATTCGCCAATTTCTACCTGGAGATCTGGTGCTAAGGAAGGTCATGAATCATAAGAAGGTCCCTGGTGAAGGGAAGCTCAGCCCTAACTAGGAAGGGCCTTATAGAGTTACCTCTGCCTTAGGCAACGGAGCTTACTACCTGACTGACCTAGCAAGCAAGCCCATTCCTCGTCCTTGGAATGTTGCCAACTTAAAGAAATACTATCAATGATGTAATGATCTAAACAACTTTTGTAATCGCAATTCTCTCAGTATTATTGAAATCACTTTTTCCCTATGAATTGTGTTCTTCTTCATATGTGTCATACATATTTTCGCTCGGCAATTGAGCAAGAACGGGTTACAGGTCTTAACCTACACCCCAGCCTACAAACTCGGCCCTTCGGTTGGAGTAAGGCGCCAAGTGGTATAGCTTGGTGGAATTTATGCCAAGTATCGTTACTTGAAAGCATGGTCCATGGTAACAACTCGCGCTCAACGAAGAGCCAAGTTACACTCTACGATGAGTTAAGATTGACCGAATCAAGTAAAAGCCGAGCAACGAAATGCCCGGCCGAATCTAACTAGACATTTCTAAGGCACAAAGCCTGGTCTTCCCGATTAGACGCCCTATATAGTCTCAGAGCCTCTGCTCGGCTAGGGGCATGGAAAGTTCTTTCTTCCAATTTTTCTAAGGCACAATGCCTATTTTGCTGGAATAGACGGTCCGCTCGGCCACGAAGCCTCTACTTGGCCAGAGGGCATGGAAAATTCTTTCCTTAAATTTTTCTAAGGCACAAAGCCTAGTTTTACTGAACAAATGGCCTCTTTCCCTATGGCGTCTCTGCTCGGATTGGGGGCATCTGTCACGACCCAAACCCGTCCCTATGGGTTTAGCATCGTAACCGGCCAATAATCTGAGATTACCGAAGGCTTGCTTAACAGTAAAACAATAATACAGAGTACAGGGGCTGGCGGAAGCCAAAACAGTAATAAAAGATGTCCAATGAGCTGTGACAGTCTGTATGCAAAAAGACTTTTTAAACATATCTACAGTCAGAAGCAAAACAGTATGTATATACATATACAATCATCCAGGACAGGGAACTAACCCCTATTAGAACAGTACAGTACAAATCTAAATAGTGTTACAAAACAGATACATAAGGGTGAACTAAAACACCCCAAAAAGCCGTAGCTTGAAGGACTTGGAACCTCGCTGTGAGGCACTATGGTTGGCTTGACAAAAAGGGAGTTGACCCAACTCTCCTAACTTTGTTCCGGTGCCTAGACACCTATATATATATATGAGCAGTGAGCTAAAACCCAGTGAATAACATATGCGTAAAAAGGTTAAGAATGAATGTCCTTTCAGTATTGAAAACAGTCATTTATCAGTATGTCAGTCATTCAGTTTGTGGCTCATATTTCATGCCATAGCAGCCATTCAAAAACTATAATAGTCATATGTGGTACATCCAATAGAAAAACAGTACAATAGGTCTTAACAGACCGAACAGTCAGTTGATGGCCATCATATCAGTAAACAGTAGTGGTTCCAAACATGGGAACCGACAGAGATCTCTGTGACAGTAGCAGTACAGTACAGTACAGTAACAGTAAATTGCTACGGATGCCACGAATACAGTTCACAAATAGGACAAACATTCATTCAGTAAGAAATATCATTTCAGAAAGCAGTACAGTTGATCATTAAGAAAATATTCATGGTTGAGTATATTTTTACAACATTGTTACTCACAGAGCACTGGGCTACAGATAAGCTAGTGCGCGTCCCCGGATGCCAACCCTATAGTTATAGAATGAACACACACTAAGTTACACAGTTGGGAAATAATAACTTAATCCCTAATTTGCCTCGGTGTGGTTCTACATCAATATCCTCATTAAGATGCCTTGAACTAGGCCTAAGAATGCCTAGGATGGAATGAGGATGCAAAGATGCATGTAAAAACACTTTTCAAAATTTTCAGAAAACAGGGGTCTCGCTCGAGCGTGGCTTTCTACGCTCGAGCGAACATGCAGACAAAGGAGATCCGCTCGAGCGTGACTTCCTTCGCTCGAGCGGATTGTAAAAGTACTGGATGGGTGAAGTTCACGCTCAATGGGCGCTCGACCCCCGCTCGAGCGTGAGACACAAGTCCTCGCTCGAGCGTGCATTCCCTCGCTCGAGCGGACTGTAAACACATGCAAAGTACTGGTTACACACATTTCACGCTCGAGCGTTACTTTCCCCGCTCGAGCGGACTGCATGAACCCAGAATGTACGCTCGAGCATGGAGTTCCCCGCTCGAGCGCGAGTCCAAAATCTGGAATTTCCAGATTTGAACCTCAAGCTCAAAACTCAACTTTAAAGCATCAAATTCGATCCTTTTGGGCTAATTTTCTGGAAAACACTTGTAAACTCATAATATGACATGTTTCAAAGATCGATTTGAGAAATCAAAGCCCAAAGGTAGTTCAATTAAATACAATTTCAAAGAAGTTTTCATGAACATGATGAACATATGACATGCATGAATTCTAGTGAATTCTAATGCCTCAAAACATGATCCAAAGCAAGATTAAACTCAAAACCATGATGAACTCATGGACTAGAACAAGAATGTAAACTTGTGTAGACACCCCATTTTTGACCGACCTTAAGACTCAGACGTCACCGATTGAGCGCTCGGTGATGTTGCATATTGTACTCGTTCAGAAGTCTCAGAGTCGCGGCCGTGCGCCCTGCCTCCGGACTTCCGAACCCTCTTCTGTGCCTTGCCTCGGTTTGCGAATCAGACTCGATTTTCTCTGTTTTCTTTCCTAAGGGGAGGGAGAGGTCCCGAAGACCATCTCTCAGTGGCCGTGGGCTAAATTTCGTGGCCGTAGGCCATTTTGCCCATTTCGGAGCCGGTTCCCGGTTTTTGGAGCCGTCAGGCCGTGTGCCTCAGTTCGGGACCGTCTAACCATCTCTAATTCCTCCGGTTTTTGGCATGCATCTCATTTACTCCCTTTCGAGGGACACTGGGGTCTTAGATACCCACTTCGTGGCCGAATGCCACTTTCGGTGCTTAACGGCCTATTTTCGGGATCCCGAACTGCGCGTTTTGGCCCCTGAGCATTCGTTTTGCATCGGTTTTTGTTCAGTTTTGACAGGTACCTCTGTTTTATCACCAGGAAGATCACTGGAGGGTGGGAGGCTAGCAATTGTCTCAGCGAGCAGTTATGCTCTTCCGGCGCCTCCCGGCGCCCGTTTTTCTCACTTCCGGGCTAATGTTGACCACCCTAGGAGCATTTTCTTCAAGCCAAAACCACATATTTGTGTTGTACACACATGGGAGGACCCTAAAAACACATGGCCGGCCAATAACTCTCTTTGACCCTTTTGAACCCCTCTTTGAATTGGCCTATTCTCTCTCCTGTTTTAGAGTTGCCAAATTTGAACCACATGGTTGTGTTGAGGAGACCTGGGAGGACACCAATACCTGGTGGCCGGCCACTAAATCACCTTGACCCTTTTGACCCTTGGCCGGCCGGCCATAGGGGATGGCCGGCCGGCCACCTGCAACAAAAATACATGGCCGGCCATGCTCCTTGGGGTGTGTTCCTTACAGCTGTACAGCTATTTCCCCCAGAAAAGATCTGTATCCGGGGGATATTTTGGAGGGGAACACTTGGGTGCATTTCCCTCCACCTTTACACCCCTCCTTTTGTCCATATAAGGAGCCTCCCAGCTCTGTCCCTAGGGTTAGAAAATTGGCTTGAGCATACATACACACCTCCATCTCTATCTCTCTCATTTTCCCTAAGTTTTGGTGCCATTTCTTCATCATCTTCAAGCTCTACCATCACAACTCCATTCCAGCAGCTAGGAGAGCTTTCCAGCAGCTAAGAGGCTCCCATTCTTCAAGCAAAAGGCAGCCAAGAACTTGTCTACAAGGGTAAGTCTCCCCTCCCCTCTTTTGTGGCCCATTTTTGCCTCATTTCTTAAGCCTATTTGCTCACTGTTTTAGGCTCTGACCTTAACTGAAACTAGGTCTTTTTTGAGCTATTCTTCATGTTTTTTCAAGGGCTCAACTCTGTTTAAGCCCTCTATGGTGCACTTGTTTCAATATCATCTTGTATGTCAATATTTTGCATGATTTGTTTGGCCTATGAGTGATCTGTTTTCGAGCATGATATAAACTGTGAGTGGGCCTATTTTGAGCCCCTCTTCAACATTGAAGAAGGGCTCAACCCTGTTTGGGCCCCCTATCTTGCACTTTCTTCACAATTCCTCCTATTTACCGTAAATTTGCATGATTTGTTTGGCCCATATGTAAATTGTTTTGGAGCATGTCATGAACTGTGAGTAAGCTTATTTTGTGTCCCTCTACAACATTGTAGAAGGGATCAACCTTGTTGGGGGTCTCCATGTTATGCTTGCCATTATACCCCTCTTTGACCCCCATTTTGGCATGCTTTTTTAAGCTTATCTAGATTCTGTTTTCGGCCATCATCAGAACTGGAAAGAGTCATATTTTGATCTTCTTGACATATTTCATTAAGGGTCTTTTCTGGTTTGATGAATGTTTGGGGTACCCCATGTTATAGCCTTATGTATCCTAGTTCTTGCATGACATTTTTAGCATGTTTTCATACTGAGTTGGGGGATTTCATCTACTGTAAATGTTCATATTTTTAGTCCCTCATCAGTGTTGTAGAAGGGTACTTTTCCATTTGGGCATCGCATGTATCACTTGCTTCAATACCCCTCTCTTGGCCCGTATTTTTGCATGCTATTGTTGCCCTATCTATGCTTGCTATTTAGCCCTTTTTGTGACTGAAAAATGATTTTCTTGGGGCTGCCTTGCTACTATATTTTCATTCCATGTCCATATTGTGCATGCATTGCATGGCTATAGGCCATTCCGAGCGCTTAATATCGCATTTCGGGACCATTCCGTGCATTTGGTGTCATTTCCCCAACTTTCGGGACTGTTTTGCATCATTTGTGAGTGCTGAATTTCCATTTGCATGTTTGCATATCATTTCCCATGTCATTTCATGCCTTACAGCCATTGCCTCGGTTTGCGTGCCCGTGTGCGCGCATTTCGAGGCACTTCATTCTCATCCATCGGCCTCTTATGTGAGTGTAGCTGAGGCTCTCTCATGTTAGTATAAGTCCATTCTGCGTTCTGTACGCCATTTTAGTCCTGTTGCATTCCGTATGCCATTTCCTCGGTTTGCGTGCCCATGGGCACGCATTTCGAGACATCTCATTTTAGTCTCATTGCATATCATTTCCATGCCATTTCATGCCTTACGGCCATTGCCTCGGTTTGCGCGCCCGTGTGCACGCATTTCGAGGCGCTTCATTTTCATCCGTCGACTTCTTATGTGAGTGTGGCTGAGGTCCACTCGTGTTAGTGTAAGTCCAATTTGCATTGTATATGCCATTTCATGCCTTAGGATCATCGCCTCGGTTTGCGTGCCCGCGTGCACGCATTTCGAGACATCTCATTCCATAGCATTGTGCATGTTAGGATTGTATTTTAGCCGCATTTCATGCATGTCATGCATATTGCATCGTGTTCGGGATAGGAGTTAGCCCGGGCACGGGAAACGAGGCACGTTTCGTACTCCGAGTGACGGAACGGGTCTCAATTCCCAAGTCACCGACACTCCGGATTACCCATGATGGAGTTAGGTTTTATTGTAGCATTCATCTGCATTCATCCTATATCGAGTTGTGCAATTCGACTCCTCGGCCATCATGCATCGAGATGCGTGATTGGTGGCACGAGGATCGAGGCATGCATATATTTGTGAAATACATTGCTATGCCCCTTTCCTGCTCTCTGTTGCAGCATATCAAGGATCAGCAAATTTTCAGAATCGGGCACGCATTTCGATGAACATTGCAAACAGAGGCTGATTGGGGCATCCCAGTGGATTTCCGCGCAAAGGCAGTCCAGCATACATCATTTATCAGAAGCGAGGCAGCTCCTGGCTTGCATGCCAGTTTACAGTTTTTCTTAGTTAATTTGTTAATTAATTAGGAATTTGTATATTATTCGGACTGTATTATTCTTTTATTCGGGACTGTATTATTTATTTGGACCCTCTGTGCGAGGGCATAATTGTAATAAGTGTGGGTGAGTGTGATGTATGTCTTCCAACCCCACGTCTTTCTTCCCTTTTATTTACCCGCTTATGATGGTTAGATATAGGGCGTATTTCAATTAGCATACAGTATGACAGCATGTTTGCATCATTCATCTGTTTTGCACGCACCGGGCTCGGCGCATCATACAAACTGCATTTGTATTTCAATTCCAAATTGAATACTTGATTGTCGTAGCATTCCATATGCCATGTTTAGAATAGCCGAGCCTGCTATAGTTGCATCTTTGCATGTGTTGCATTAGGCATTTCTGTATAATTAGGATCATGCATGATTTCTAATGAGCTTTTGTTTTGGCTTGGAGTACTCGGTGAGTTTTTATGCTTTAGCATCCTTGCATGCGTGTGAGTGACTGCCATGATAGCATACTTACCATGAGGCTATGTGCTTATGTGATATAACTGCCTTGAATGCCTGTGGGTGGAGGTTGTGTTGCTTGGATTGGATAATTCATCGAATGTTTGTTTTAAGCCCACTAGATAGTGGCAAAACCATTGTTTTCCAAGCCCACCTGAGGGTGGCAAATCCGCGTCTTAGCCTACCTGTGGGTAGCACCATCAAACCATTTTCAAACAAACAAACATGAAATGTTTTGTTCCAATTCAGGCGACTCGGTCTATACTTGTATGCTGTGCGCATCACATAGTAACCTAGGCTAATAATCGGAATAAGAACACACAATGTTTTCAAAATAAGATATCATGGTTAGTAGAGGCCGGTCTTTGACCGGGCGAGCAGGGGTGCTCACGAAGTGACCTTCCCCAATCGTACCCAAGTTCCCGAGCCGAGGTAACTTTGGTGATGACGGACACGTGGCCTTTGGCACCGAGTCAGGGTTTCCTAAATTTCCCATTTTAAAAATATTTAGGTGGCGACTCTGTATCTGGCAAAGCAGTCCATGTTTGGCACTTCTTTCAAAATCTGTTTTCCAAAACGATTTGCCGGATTTGGACTCTTTGGTTCAAGATTAAGAACCGTGACACGAAGTCGAGTCCGAGCTGTAGCGAGGTCCCCCGCGGGCTTGTTACAACTTGCATGCAAGATTTCACGAAAATCAACTTCAAAATGCAAGAATATGTACATGCATGCATGATTTAAGCCTATATTCAACTCATTAAGCCAATTCTAGACTCAACTCACTAAACTTCCATGAATCATGCAAGATCTAGTTCAAATGCAAGCTCAAGAAGATGGTCCTCCTACCTTAGACTTTGAATTTCAAGTGTAGAAGCTCAATTATGCAAGACTCCTTCAATTTCTCTTAAGTCTCCAAGCAATTTTGATGAACTGAAGTTTTCTCCTCACTCTCACTCTCTCTAGTCGGTTTAGGCTCAGAAAATAGAGAACAATTGATGCATCAAATATGTAATAGGCTTCAAACATGAATTGATAAGTGGCCCACTATCATGGCACTAAGGTAAATAAGTCCAACTATTGTAATTTATCATTGTTTAACCTAATTTAGTCATACCAAATCAATTTTCAATTAAATATACCATAAAATCACATTAATTCTAATTAACAAAAAGCATTAATCGATTTCAGATTCGGCCGCCGATAAGGCCACCGATAAGGCCTTCGATTTGCAGTTTAAAACATAAAACATGAACAGATCATTTAACGGGCAACAGATAGAAATGCATTTCAACTAATACACTAAATCAATCAGTTCAGAATTTCAGTCAATCAGTCACTTAACATGCTTAATCATAGATTAGCACTAATCAGTGGTGATGGTTGTCACAGCATCAAAAGTTATTTCTTCTGATTTTTCTACGGCACGGAGCCTAATCAGACCGAACAAGCGGCCTCCTTCTCTAGAGAGCCCCTGCTCGGCCGGGGGCAAACATAACACATGCAAGCAAAAATTAGAAATTAAAGTTCAAGACATACAAAAATGCAACAAAGCTTGGCATTACTATAAAGCATCCATTACAAAAAGAGGAGCTCGGCATTACAAAATGACGATGTCAAACTAGCCGAACTCCAACACTTGCAAAAAAAAAAAAAAAAAAAAGAAAAAAAAAAAAAGAGAAAACAGAAACAAAAAGGATCTTGTTTTTCCGATGACGGCCACACGCCGACTTTACTTACTCGGCTTTTCCGCCAAGCTCTTCCTCTTTTTGTCGTTGACCCTTAAAGGCCCTGCCTTAATGCTTATAAGACCACCAAGAGGGTTGGCTCCCTGCGGTCATCAAAAGCAAAGTACGAAGGTGCTCCAAATCGGGCCATGACGATGGCTTTCTGTTTCAACTCTTTGTTCTCTGCCTTCAGTGCGCAAATCTCCGCTCGCGCATCTTTGTACATATGCTGGAGTAGAGAGAGTTGGGCATTGACCTGGTGTACTTCACTCGTCCTGGCCTGTAGTTAGAGAGACAGGTTAGTGACCGCCGCCAATGTCTCCGTGCAACACCTCAATGTAAAGTGGTTGGCTTCTATGTCAAATTGAGCGGCCATTATTTGCTCAATCGACAACACAGGAAGGTTAGGAAGAGAAGCTATAGGGGCACTCGACCCCGAACCAGAAGAGTTTATGGGATCGTTCAGATCCGGAAACAGAGTGAGAGGACGGGATGAGGAAGCCATGGATGTGTGGTGAGAGGTGTAAAAGAAAAGAGTCTTCCACTTAGTCTCTCTATTTTGTCTCTTAAGGAAGAAGAAGACGGAAGAGGAGAAGATGAAGGAGATGGAAGAGAATGGGGAAGAAGCAGAAGAAGAGAGAGTGGTTAAAGAGAGAAGAGTGATGAAGATGAAGAAGAAGAAGACCGAAGAGAAGAAGACAAAGAGGGAGATAGCCGAGGCAAGCGTCATTCGAGGCCTGCTTTTGTCGGCTAGTGACGCAAAAACAGGCCGCGTGTCAGACGCGGTTATCAAAAAAGAGAGAGACGCGGGAGATTTGTATGTGTATGGATGTATGTATATATATTGTATAGCTATGTATTATATATATATATTTGTTTGAATATTTTGGTCACAAGAGTGGCTTGGTTCAATGGTTTGACTCAGTGGTTGAGAACCAAGAGACTAAGCCTGAGGTCAAAGGTTCGAACCCCCAGATCAACACATTTCTTTTTCTTTGTTTTTGTATGTCTTACGGGCGCTGACGTCAACAAACAGAATATTCCTTCTCTGTAACGGAATATTCCCCAGATGTGTATTTGTATACCATATGTACGTATCCGTATGTATTTTGTTTGTACATAAATCTGTGTATACCATAGATGTCTGTGTATATGTATACCATATATTTGTGTGTGTGTCTCCGTATATGTAGAGTTTGTCTGTGTATGCATATATACATATTTGTACTTTGTATACGGTATTATATAAAAATAATAATAATAAATAAATAAATAACAAATATATATATATATATATAGATAAATAAATTTGAAGGCTAATGTAAAGTTTGAGCAAATTGGGCCGAGATACAAATAATGGCTTCCACTCAATAATTTTTAGTGCTAGCCAGGGAGCAAATGAAAGGGGCACAATTACTCAAGCCTATTTGTATGGAACCTCGTGGGATTGGACGAAGGTCCCTACTCCGTACTCAAGTCTATTTGTATGGAACCTCGTGGGCTTGGACGAAGGTCCCTACTTCGTACTCAAGCCTATTTATAAGGAACCTCGTGGGATTGGACGAAGGTCCCTACTCCGTACTCAAGCCTATTTGTATGGAACCTCGTGAGATTGGACAAAGGTCCCTACTCCGTACTCAAACCTATTTATATGAAGCCTCGTTGGACTAGACGAAGGTCCCTACTCCGAAGTGGGTTATCTCTCTCCACTCTATGATGGGCTGAGCTAAGGGATCAGTCTTAGCCCACTCCCCACTCCGAAGAGGGGAAAACCATGGGCCTAGCCCTAGCACCACTCCCCACTCCGAAGAAGGGAAAACCATGGGCCTAGCCCTAGTACCACTCCCCACTCCGAAGTGGGTAAGTCTATAACATGGGCTCCAAGGCTCCCACTGAACGACACATGAGTGCTAACAGATCAATCAATATCATGTAAAGTAAAAGGCACGTGGTGTCTGCAAATGACGGAACTTGCTCCCCTCTATTAAGAGATGTGTTACCATCACGGCTGAAGACCAGGCATAAAATGAGGGAGCTTGATGAATAAGTCATACAATCCTTATAAAAGGTAACCTGACTCTCCTTGAAAGGGGCGATCTCTTAACTCTAGAAACACACTGGTCTTCTCTATCTTGTCTCTACCAAACTCCGGTATTGACTCAACCGTCAGAGGGGTTTCCGACCAACCCCCGGTCAGACAGCCTAACTGTTTGTTCCTTGTGCAGGCCTTCACCCATCGGTGCACCAGGGTTCATCCACGAAGTTCCATCTTACTCTATTACGGAAACTGGTCCGCACACTAAGCTATGATGGAGCTTCTCCCCCTTAGCTTGGTTCTTGTTGTTTCATTCCTTGTAATCCATTTGTTCTTATTATTTTCTAATAATAAAATTTCAATTTCCTTTGCCAATGAAAATTAAAATTTAAAATATATATATATATATATATATGTATGTATATGATTGTTTTGGAAAGTAGATTAAAAACTAATTTTTAAATTTTTTTGACTTTTTTTAAAAAAATATGTAAAAAAATAAAAAGATGTTATAATCCAAAACAAGTTAAAAGTCAAAATTACTACTTAATCTCTTTGCCAAAAGAGGCCAATGATATGAAAAAGGCATGAAGAGGAGCTAACATTTATTGAACAGGATTGTTCTCTAATGAGCAACATGATAAGCCATAGCTTACACAGCAACAACTCACACAGCAGCAGCAGCAGCTATCAAACTCTTCAGTTAAAGCTCAAGCTCAAGCTCTAACTGATACAACTCAAGCTCCAGCAGTTGCACCTATAACCAAAGTCACACGTGTGTAACAATCTACAGCTGTACATAAGTTGTTAGTTTGTTAGAGGTTAACTATTAAAGGTTAACTGCAGTTTGGTTAAGTAGTAAGATTCAAGGTTAGACAGTTATGGTTAGGTTTCATTGAGTGTATAAAGATATCTTCACTCTGTAACAATTTGATTCATTCAATACAGAAGATATTCATTCTCTTTATGGTATCAGAGCCATAGGCTCTTACGAGCAAGAAAGCTTTAGAGCTTCGTTAATGGCTTCTCCAAACCCCACACCTGCAACTGTTTATTCTTCCTTAATGCCTTCATCTATTGCCTTTCCTTCGAATCTCACATTATTGATTTCCAATCTCAATTCTTTTGTTTCTACAAAGCTTGATTCATCCAATTACATAGTTTGGAAGAATCAATTGTAGAACATCTTGAGAGCCACAAACTTCTTAGCTATGTAGACGAATCAGAGGTATGTCCTCCTGCAATTGTGTTAGATTCCAATAACCTTGAAATTTCTAATACAAATCATGTCTTATGGACTACTGTTGATGCTCATTTATTAAGCTGCATCACTAACTCTGTCTCCATCTATTTTCACTACTGTCATTCAATGCCAAACCAGTCATGAAGTTTGGACTGTTCTTGCCAAACGATTTACTTCACTTTCAGATCTCACATACATCAATTAAAGAACAAGTTGAGTAAGATTGTTAAGAAATGAACAACAATGGAAGAATATCTGAATCAATTCAAGATCTTATCTGATCAACTTGCTCTAGCATCATCTCTTATTGATGATGAAGACCTAGTTCTCTTAATTTTGAATAGACTGCCTGAGGAGTACAATGCTGCAAAAACTGCTATACGCACAAGATCAGATCCTATTTCTCTAGATCAGCTTTGTTCTTTACTCTGTTCAGAGTCTATTCATGTGGAGTCCTCTCTTAAACATCCACATGCCTCAGATCTTCCAGGTTCCATTGCTTATATTGCACACAGAGAAAATCACTCTAATCGAGGAGGTTCTAGAGGCTATTATAGAGGCAGAGGTTCTTTCAGAGGCAGAGATGGAGGTAGGCCTACAGGACAGATGAGTCACTATCAAAGAGGCTCACAGTCTCAGAGAGGCAGATCCAGCTATACTTACAATCCTTAAGCTGCTTCTAATACTAATTCTTCAAATGTGATCTGTCAAATCTATGGAAAAAGTAATCACACTGCTCTAGACTGCTGGTACAGGTTAGACACAACTTTTCAACAGCCTTTTCCCACTCAGTCCCAATCTAAAGCCTATGTTGCATCATCTTCAAATCAGCCACAATCAGATAACTGGTTTCTTGACTCCGGAGCCACCAATCACATGACACTTGATTTAAGTCAACTATATTTCCCTCAGCCATACTATGGCCAAGATCAAGTTGCAGTTGGTGATGGCTTTACTCATTCCATTGCTCACACTGGAACAAGTCTTCTTCCAACTTCTTCTTTTCATTTTCATCTTACAAAACTACTTTATATGACTACACTTTCATCCAATTTACTCTCTGTTCACCAATTGGCCATGGATAATCACTACACTATCACCTTTGATGAATGCTCTTTTGTTATTCAGGACAAGATTACTCAGAAAATCTTGTATAAAGGCTGCTACTGAAATGGACTTTATCCATTCAATGCATCTCCTTCTGCTGTATTCACATCTGCTGCATTTGCATCTTCTCAAGCATGTTTTTTTTGCTTTTCATCATCTGTAGCTTCACCTAATTGGCATTTCAGACTTGGTCATCATTCATCTAAGAAGCTTCATCATATTCTTTCTCATAATCATCTAGGTTCTAAGCTTTTGTCTAATAAAGGCTCTAGTTTGTGTGAACATTGTTGTGTTTCAAAAAGTCATAGATTGCCTTTTCATTTGTCTAACTCTACTGTTAATAAGCCTTTAGCTCTTATCCATACAGATGTTTAAGGCCCTTTTGCTTCCTCTGTTTCAGACTTTAAGTACTATGAACTTTTCATTGATGATTTTAGTAAATTTACTTGGTTTTTTCCTCTTCATTATAAGAGTGAAGTTTTCACTAAATTTGTTGAATTTAAAGCATTTGTTGAGACGCAATTTCACACTACTCTTCAGATCTTTAGAAGTGATAATGGAAGAGAATATCTAAGTACACTATTTCAAACTTTTCTCAAAAGTAAAGGCATTGATCACCAATTAACTTGTCCACATACACCTTCACAAAATGGTGTAGCTGAAAGGAAACATAGGCATCTCATTGAAACTACTATTACTCTCATGCATCATTCTTCTCTTCCTTTGATTTATTGATTTGATGCTATTGCAACTGCTGTCTATTTGATCAATAGACATCCTACTCTCAAGCTTAAAAATCTTACTCCCTATAAGGTCTTATTCAAACACAAACCTGATTATATGCTCTTGAGATCCTTTCGGTGTAGATGTTATCCTTGGCTCAAACCATACACCACTAATAAGCTTCAGTCTAGATCTATTGCATGTGTCTTTCTTGGTTATCAACCTTCAATCAAAGATTATAGGTGTCTTGATCCCATCACAGGCAAAATCTACATTTCCAAACATGTGGTGTTTGATGAGTCCTCTTTTCCTTTCCAAGTTTCTTCTAAACTGTCTTCTTCTGCAATTGTTGCTTCTTTACAGCAGTTTTTTTGGTCTTCTCCTTTCTCATCATCCTACACTACAGCTACCTCAGCAGCACAGCCAAGTTCTTCTCCTATTGCTATCATTCACTCAGTAGCTCTACTAGTTTCCTCTCCTACTGTTGTCCCTCACTCAGCAGCCCAGCCAGCTTCTTCTTTTGCTACTAAAACTCACTCAACAGCTCAACTAGTCTCTTCTTCCCATGTTTCTGTTCCTTTCCTATATCTAAAATTTCTATTGATCTTCCTTGTATTCCTTCTGTGGGTGCATATTTTTGTGAATGACAACACATGGCCAAGGTGGCACCGAAGTTCCAGCCGAGGTGCCACGTGTCCTAGTCTTGGCGCCAAGGTGATCTCGACTAGGCCAAGGTTACCTGCGAAGATACCAGAATCCGAGATGAATGGATAAGGGATAAGAGTTCTAAAATGAAGGAGGACCTCAGCCTGGATAAGAATAAAGCTCTATCTTTATCTATTTAAGAATCCAGGATGAGCATTGGGCCAGAGTCCAAGAGAAGCTAGGCTTCTACGGGGATCAGCTTAGTGCTGACTATAAAAGTAAGGCACCCTCGTGGGTCTAAGGTACGCTTTTTGTATTCTGACTAGTGAGTTAAAGCACTATTTGTTATCTTTGAGAGATAATTGAGTACTGACTTGATCGTCGGAGTGTCCTCGGGTAGAAGAACCACCGCCGGAGTCTTATCTTTCTGCGACAGGTTGTTCGGGCGCAGTCTGTTCTGCCGGTGTTCTCTAGCTGAGTATCTGTTTGGCAGTGTGGTCAGAAATCAACACCCACACCTTCCAATGCTCATCCCATGATTACCAGATCCAAATCAACTTTTCATCATTCTTCTCTCACTGCTTGTCTTTCTTCTTCTCCTGGTCAGTCTAAGCCACAAACTTATCAACAAGCAGCTTCTTCCTCTGTTTGGAAATCTGCTATGCTTGAAGAATTTCAAGCCTTACAAAAACAAGGTACTTGGTCTTTGGTTATTCTTCCACCTGGCAAGCAAGCCATAGGCTGCAAATCGGTTTATAGAATCAAGAAGAATTCAGATAGTACTATAGCTAGATATAAGGCTTGGCTAGTTGCCAAGGGTTTTCTTCAAACTGAAGGGGTGAACTATCATGAGACTTTTAGTCCTGTGGCTAAGCAACCAACTATCAAAATTCTTTTACGTCTTGCTCTATATTTTGATTGGCCAATCAAGCAGCTTGACATATCTAATGCCTTTCTTCATGGTGTTCTTGAAGAAGAAGTTTATATGGTTCAACCTCAAGGTTTTGTTCAATCTAATCAACCTCGGCTTGTTTGCAAGTTACACAAAGCCCTCTATGGTTTAAAGCAAGCTCCCAGAACTTGGTTCTCTACTTTCTCCAATTTTCTTCTCACTCATAAATTTGTTCAAAGTCATTGTGACTCTTCTCTTTTTATCAAGAAAACTTCTACTGCTATCACCATTCTTCTTATCTATGTAGATAACATTCTTCTTACAGGAAGTGATCCTCTTTATATTAACTCTCTCATTACCCACATGCATACAACCTTTTCCATAAAAGAGCTTGGGTTTGTCAATTATTTCTTGGGTATCTCTGTCACAAAAACTGCTTCTGGTTATGTCCTTTCTCAGCAAAAATATGCCTCAAATTTATTGGCCAAAGCTAGTATAAGTGACTGCAAATCTTACTCTTTTCCCATAGCCACTAAGTCCACTTCTAGTTCTCCTACTACAACAAATGATTGTCCCTTTTCTCAGCCAGCTTTGTACAGAATTTTGATAGAAGCACTTCAATATCTTACTCTTACCAGACCAGATTTAGCCTTTGTGGTTAATCATCTTTGTCAGTTCATGCACTCACCCTTGACTAGTCATTTTACCTCAGTCAAAAGGTTACTAAAGTATCTTAAAGGCACCTTATTTCATGGTCCTCATTTCTCTCATGGACCTCTTCTTCTCAATGCATACTCAGACTCAAATTGGACAAGTAATGTCCTTGATCGAAGGTCCACCACTAGTTACTATGTATATCTTGGTCCTAACCTCATCTCTTGGTTTGCCAAGAAATAACCAACTATGTCTAGATCATCTTATGAGGTTGAATATCGGGCTTTAGCTCAAACTTCAACCAAACTCAGTTGGCTTGGGATGTTGCTTGCTGAGCTTCATATCTATGTTCCTGTGCCTACTTTATGGTGTGACAACTTATCTGCAATAGTTATGAGTAACAACCCTGTTTTTCATGCCCGTACTAAACACATTGAGGTCGATTATCACTTTGTTCGCGAAAGGGTTGCCTCCAAGAAGCTTCATATCTGTCATATCCCCACTTCTGATCAAATTGCTGATGTGTTTACTAAACCCTTATCTGTGGCTCGATTTCAATATCTTCAACACCAACTCAATGTCCTTCCCAGTCCACTGAGCTTGAGGAGGCATGATAAGCAACATGATAAGCCACAGCTCACACAGCAACAACTCACACAGCAGCAGCAGCAGCTATCAGACTCTTCAGCTAAAGCTCAAGCTCAAGCTCTAACTGATATGGCTCAAGCTCCGACAGTTGCACCTGTAGCCAAAGTCACACGTGTGTAATAATCTACAACTGTACATAAGTTGTTAGTTTGTTAGAGGTTAACTGTTAAAGGTTAATTGCAGTTTGGTTAAGTAGTAAGATTCAAGGTTATGCAATTATGGTTAGGTTTCATTGAGTGTATAAATATATCTTCACTCTGTAACAATTTGATTCATTCAATACAAAAGATATTGATTCTCTTTATTCTCATGCAATTATTTTTGAGTGGGTCTACAAACCCAGAACACAACACCAGAATTTTGCCCAAAAAGCCAAATCAAAGTTAGGATTTACTTATGATGTGGCCCAACAAAAAAATAGATTAAACACAAACCATAGATATAAAAATAAATAAATAAATAAATAAAATAATAATAATAATAATAATTTTCTAGTTATTTTCTTATCTTTTTAATCTGTGATTGTAGACTTTTCCATTATTTTTAGAAAATGAAGCAACAAGTACACATTTGAAGCCAAGATCTTTTAGAAACTAAAATTGAAAATCTCACTAATAATTAAAATAAAAATAAAAAATCATTTGCATATAGAAGAAAAAATGATAAATGCTCCAGTGTGCAATTCACACCGTATGTAATTTTATACAAAATTATATACGTTTTCACAAATTTACATAAGTGATCATACAGAAACGCATATGTTGAACATAAATTCATATAAGTTCATGAAAACTTATCTGATGACGTGAATTTGTATTGAACTTATATATTTTTGTGAGACCACTTTTGTAAGACCGTAAAAATTTATGTAATTTTGTATAAGATTACATATGATATGCGATGCACACCTAAGATTTTTCCTTTCTTTACTCAATGTGCAGTCTACGAATAATCATATATACCTAGACTATACTTTGCATATTTTTTTTCATATTTTCAATTTAGGATAAATTATAAATACATTCTCTTAGGTTTATTTAAAATATGAATTGCCCAAATATCTCTTTTTATAAATAAAAAAATTATTTAACAAAATTAAATAATAAAATAAATTTTCTAACTAATCTCCTGCTACACAATAATAAAATTAGTTAAATTATTAATTAAAATATCATTACAAATTATTAATTAATTTGATAATTTATTAATAAAGTATGTCATTTATTATAAAATTAAAATTTTTAAAGAACGAGATATAATTTTTTAACTCACAAAGAGTAATTAATGTTTTAAACAATTTATGAGGCTGAGGCGACTTTCAACTCCAAAAAAGAAAAAGAACAAAAACAAAAACAAAAACAAAAAAAAAAAAGTACATATAATCATTAGTACCATGGGGGCCTACCAAATTATCCATTTCTTCACATTGCACTAATTGGGAAGAAATTCCCCTAACATATTCAATTGCATAAAATCACAAGATTAGTGAATTAAACAATGTGTGCAATCTTATTGCCTTTTCTTTATAATTAATTATCTTATCATATCAAGTGAATATTCTTTGTGGAAAGGCCTTATTAGGCATCAACTGGTCGGTTATGCTGTATAATAGTAAATAGTGAGGTGTCAGTCCGAATTATTCTCTTAAACGCCTGGCTTCCTCCAGTCTCAGATTGAACTGAAGGATGTTGTTGAACCCGTGGTGGTCCATCACGGATTCTGTTTCGATAATCCGAATAGTTCAATGTATAGAATTCGTCGAGTACTATATGTTTGTGAAAAATCACGTTGATCGGATATCAATAGCTATCTCATCGGATCAGTTTTCTGTCAATCATTCATTTTTTCACCTTTTATTTTTTTATACTAAACCAATTTGAACATATAGTTATCGAAATCCAATCAACGTGATTTTTTATAAACCTATAGTACTCGACAAGTTCTACACATTGAACGATTCGGATTATCGAAACGAGACCCGTGATGGGCCTCCACGAGCCCAACAGTACCTTCCAATCCGACCTGGGACTAGAGGAAAACTAGTGCCCTCTTAAATATTGGGTAATTAATTAAGTTTTGAGAAATTAATTAAGTTCATTTACCACTTTTGAAGAAGATGTTAAGCTAATGAATAATGTTATATAGACCAATTAATGTATTAACTAGTGTATCAATTGATGATATAGCATAATTTAAGAGATTTTTGATATTTGTAATTTGTATAATGAGTGGGTCAGTAATAATGTCACAACAACTAATGTTAGTACACTAGTTAGTACACTAATTGGTGCATGTAGCACCACCGTAAACTAATAAACATTGCCCAAATGGGAATGTGGCTTAAACTTTTTTTAATGTAAACAATTCTGAAAAAAAAAAAATTATATTAGCCCGTTAAAAAGACAAAAATAAATAAATATGTGTAGAATCTATGCACAAAAATATATTCAGGAAAATAATGTATAATTGAGATTAAACTCTTGTGTAGTGAAACACATATCTTAAATGAATCTGGATTATACGTTAAATATTTTAGATGTTTTTTTTAATACAAATTCTCTGTAGATGTATGTTAATCATAATGCTATAACAATTAAAATAAAAAACCACAATTATATATAAACTCTCAAAGTGAAAAGACCTTAAATAAAAATTATATATTTATTTATATAGGTAAAATTGACCCACTAATATCTTTAAAAAATTAACCCCATTATAAATAGTTTAGAGTAATTGAATTGTTTAAATAAATAAATAAAATCTACCATCTTTATATTTGTCCAAATCCAAAAACCAATTTCTGCCATCTTTACCTTTAGCTTCAATCTGATTGGTACTTTTTGAATAAAAAAAAAATCTGATTGGTACTTAAGTCGGTTGAATATCTCGATCTATATATCTGAATGATCATTTCATTAATTGTTGCTATTTTGAGTTACCGATCATATATTCTCAAATCTCTTTGTCCTTATGTATCAAACCACTTGTAAATATTAAATTATATGAGTTTTGATATATAAAAATTTCAAGATATATACAAGTATTTGGAAATGAATAATGCTATATATATTAATTGATATACTAATTAATGTACTAACAAATGATGTGACATAATTTTAGAGATTTTGAACCTTTATAATTTGTATAATTAGTGAAATTATAATTTTAAAATGACATTGTCATAACTATGTTAACACACTAATTAGTATATCAATTAATGTATGTAGCACCACCGATTTTGAAATAGAAAAAATAAATAAATTTAAGACAGAGGACACAAGCCGACATTCTAGATACCAAATTAGTATGTATTATACATATACATATACACACACATATATATATACATATGCTACATCAGTGTTAAATGGTGTCATTTGAGAATGTAAAACCATTGCATGATGATCACGTTTGTCATATATATTAAGGATCTTCTTATGTTCAACTTGCTATTCCATGTACATAGATATTACATAGACATATATGAGGTCACTCTCAAACAATGATAAATGCTTTACTGTTTTGGAAATGTTAATGATGAACTATCTATCTTTTAGAATATATTTTTCCCAGCACCTTAGTCCACTCTCTCTATATATAGCTTCTCATCATACCTCAAGTTCTTCACAGCCAAATCTCAACTCTCTCTTCACTACAAGCATTCTTCAACAATCTCTCATCCAACATCTTCCCAACAATGGCTACCGTGTTGGCTTTGGGAGCTGAAAAGCCAGTTGTGATCTTCAGCAAAAGCGGTTGCTGCTTTTGCCACACCATCAAAATACTGATATACGGTTTTGGGGCCAGTCTTGCTGTTTATGAGCTTGATGAACTTCCTAATGGACGACAACTGGAAAGAGAGTTGTTGTCATTAGGATGTCGACCTAGCGTACCCGCTGTGTTCATAGGGGGGGAGTTGGTTGGTGGTTCTAATGAGGTCATGAGCCTCCATATCCGGGGCAAGCTAGTCCAATTGCTCAAAAAAGCTAAAGCTATATTTATATAGGATGCCAAACTAGTAGCTATTTTTGCTTTTGTAGCGAATGAGAATACACCTACTTAACCATGAGCCTCTTTTTTTATGTGGAGAGGTTTGATGAGAAGTACTAATTGTGTTTTTAAGGTGTATTTTCTTTTTGTTGTACTAAATCATTATTGTCATAGTTTATTTACAACTACGAACATAATATTTCTCCATTTTATGTATTTTCCATCTGCATAAATGGAAATTTTAAGAGATGAGCAGAAGGTAAACTAATACCTAAGAAGCACATTATATTCAATGCAAACTTAGCAATCTTTTTGTTGTATTTGTGATTTTGAAAGTGGTTATATATATGATTTGAAGAACATTATTGTATATACTGATCCTGGAAATGTTTAACAATCTAAACATTCAACTATGTTGGGAGTTTTTACCCTCTTGACTCCGTCAAACTCTGACAATTTTCTAGATTAAGGATTGGTTTGGGATGTTCTAAAAAAGTGTACTTTTTAACTTATTGGCTTATATGATGTGATGTGTTAGAGAGGTGATGTGATTTAAATAAGATGATGTGACTTAAATAGGATAGTGACTTTTTGACTTTTTGTATTATTTAGTGTACCCCAAACCAAGCCTAAATATTGCCTCTCCAAGTCTTTTGCTAATGGTTAGTGTTTGCACGCAATTGGATTTGCCTTTTCATGCCAACTTAGTTGAGATGAAAAAGTTTTGTTATAATGTATTATGCACTCTGTGTCATATGTTCTCTAAAACATTGTTGTTAATCCCTACCATTCTTCTAAAAGCCCCAACCTTCTCCATTATTTTTAATCCCAACTTTGTCCCAACCTAAAATTCCACTTTTACCATCATTCCTAATCTTCTAACCTTAATTTTTCAAACCATAACCCTAATCACCTCTGGTATTCTCTATCATCGCAGCCCATCTCTCAACCCTTTGTCGCCCCCGTAACCCACCTCCGACCATCCCTTACCACTGCTCTTTTCTGACTCTTCTCTACCACTCTCTCCTTTACATTTTCCACCCCCTGTAGTTCCTCTTCCTCTTCATCTTCTTATTTCGATCGAGAAACAGTGGCAGCTGCAAATCTAGGGTTTGTAGCTGCGAAGTGGAATCTAAAGAGAAGAGTCTTGCGGCTGTGGCAACTAAACAACGATGGCATGATGACCAACAATGGTGGCAAAATCAAGATCAAGATCACGAAAGGGAGAAGAGGGCTCACGACGATAGCTATGGGTTTGATAGGAAGAAGAATAACAGGAAGGAGTTGGGATGTGGGTTGAGACAGCAAGATGGTGATGCCAGTGGGTAGAGGTTATGGAAAGGGTTTCGAATGTCGACAAGTGGGATTATTGGTGGCGAGAGCTGTTGGCGAAAGGAAAAATAAAAGAAAAGTTGGGTGCAAAAGAAAAGGGTTAGAGTTGAAATTAAGGCAGGGGTTTAAAAATATTTATTTTACTAAGTGAGGGTTCAAAATAGTAGAGGGATCTAAAGAATAAAAGTGTGAGTGAATAGCAACACTGTTCTCTATTTGGTTATCACCTTTTGACTACGGGCCCATTTGGTAGAGTTTATAAGCAGCTTATAGATTATTTTAAGCTGTTTTGGTGTGTTTGGTAAAATTTAAAATCACTTTTTGTAGCTTAAATTAAGCCAAAAAAGTGTTTTTTGGCTGAGTGGCCTCCAGGGTGCTTAACTCATCAGCTTAAACGGGAAGCTACAAAATTGAGGGGGCAAAATTACTTAAATGCCCTTTACTAATTTGAAATATTACCAAGTTGCCATTATATAAACCACCAAACATCACTGTTCATTCTCTGAGAGAGAGACAGAGGTGATTTCTGGCAGGCGATTTCCGGCGAGAGGCCAACCAGTGCTCTCTCTCCCTCTCTCTCTCTCTCTGTCTCTCTCTCTTTCTCGCGAACTAGTGCTCTCTGTCTTAGCGATTGAAACCCTAGCTTCGCAATTTTTGGCGAGAAGCGAACCAGATCTCTTTTCTCTCTCTCTCTCTTAGCGATCGAAACCCTAACCAGATCGACTGCGTGAAACCCTAGACTCACGATCGACTCTTTCAGATCTCTTCGAACCAGATCTCTTTCAAATCACGATAGCGATCTGAAACCCTAGAGTCACGATCGATTGCGTGACGATCGACGGTGACGATCAACCGTCCGTCGTCGTCCGGCATTGGTCCGTCGTCGATCGGCTACGGTTCTCTCTCCGGCGATGAATTTCAGTGTGTTTTTTTTTTTTTTTTTTTTTTGAAGTTTTAAGTGTTTTTTTAATTAAAAAATCATAATAATAATTAAGGATTTTAGCCATTAATGAAATAAATTTTATATTAATTGATACTAATTAAAAAATTTGGTAATAATTGATGCTAATTAATCCATTAATTGACACTAATTAATTTATAATGAAAAAATGAAATAATTTTACTAAAAATGAAAAAATGAAATATCACTAAAAAAATTATATAAATTGAAAAAAATGAAAGGATTTGTCAAATGAATTACTAAAAATGAAAAAATGAAATATTACTAAAAATAATTAAAATGAATAATAATAATATGAAAAATAATAATAATTGATGGACAAATTGATACTAATTTTAATAATTGACGAACAAATTAATAATAATAATTAATAATTGATACTAATTTTAATAATTGATGAGCAATTGATAATTTTTATACTAAAATCACAATTAATAATAATAATAAAGAAAAGAAATACATATATAAATAATAAAAATGAATATATGAAAATAATATGTAATGAAATCACAACATTAACATAAATTAGAACATGAATATTAATTTTAATAAATTAATAAATTAAAAAAATTAACAAAGAAAGAAGAGAAGAAAAAAAATTTAAAAAAAAAGAAAATAAAATAAAATGAAAAAGAAAATAAAATAAAATAAAATGAAAAAGAAAAAGGAAAAAATGTATTATGAATGAAATCACAAATTTTATATCTTATAAGGGCAAAAATGACAATTATACAGCAAAAAGCTATTTTACAACTTATTTACCAAACACTACTCTACTGCTTAAATCCATAATCTCATAGTTGCACCAAACAGGTTACCAGCTTATGTTCACAGCTATAAATTATAATCTGTTAAGTTATAATCTATACAAAAATCATTCGTAGCTCCAAATTGCTGAGAGTCGAATGGCCCGAAATTTTAAAAACCACGTCGTTTTGATTTTTTTTTTTTTTCCTCGCTTTTCTCTGAAACTATAAGAGGGGGGAGAAAGAAGAACAAAAACAGAGGGAGAACAGAGGAGGAACATTATAAAAAGTAGCCGGAGATGGGAAGCCATAGTAGTGGGGGAGCAAATTTGAAGCAAACCTCTCTAAGCTTTTTGAACATTACACTACCCAAATTTTCTGTATTTTCTTTCTGGGTTTGTTGCTTCTATGAAAATTCTTGCTTCTGGATTTGGGTTAGAGGCAAATAATTTGATGATTTGTAACTTTATATATTTGATGATTTGTTAGTCACCTCTGTTAGTCAAAACCACAAACACTTGGAATGCAAAAGGTTGAAACTTGAAATATTCCTGCAAATATGGACAACTGAATTGGGAAGCAGAAAAGGAAATGCAAAAATGGACAACTGAGTTGGGAAGTAGAAAAGGAAATGAAATTGAGTTGGAAAAGTTGTAAGTAACCTTGAAAACCTTGTAATGGCTACTCAAATCCGCAGTTTTTCTGGGCAACCAAACACAACGATCTCTCTCTCTCTCTTGTTCGGTGCTCCTCTCTCTCTACTCTCTGTACTATTTTTTTTCCGTCTCTCTTCCTCATAGTTTTAGAGAAGAGAAAACAAAATATATATATATATCAAAACGACGTGGTTTTGAAATTTCAGGCCATTTGACCCACAACAATTTCGAACTACTTAATGGAGTTGTAATCTATAATCACTTTCTCACAGCTCTACCAAACGGGGCCTACATCAATAAAGACTTATTTTGCTTATCAAAAAAATTATTGTCAAAGAGAATAAATTTTCTCCAATGCTGATAGAAAACTGGACCATTCAGTTCAGCCTTTTGGGCGTGTTATAGGGCCCACCTCAATGATCTGATTTGTTAATCATCAAAACTCTAGTATATTCATAAAAAATAATAATAATATTAGATTAATTCAATAATTATATTTACATAATTTAATTAAATTTATTTTCAAATATTTCTTTCGTCCCAAAATATTAATCCCTTATTCTATTTTTTATTGTCTCAAAATATTAATCTCTCTTTAAAAATCAAGTATTAAAACAATATGAATTTCCTAATTTACCCTTTCTTTAAATTCATTAATATTAATATACACAAAAGGTATAATTATGATAATTGATATTCTCAAAAAAAATTTGTACTATTTTAATTTTAAATCAAAGGGTAGTTTTGGAAATTTAATATTTTTGAAATGTAATAATTGTACTCTCAAAGAAAGTTAGGCTGTGTATGGCACCGTTCTAGAACGTTAGTTCCAGAGCTTATTTTGCACATGACACTTGTTTTCAAAAGTTAATTTCACGTTCAATTTTGAAAACTCGGTCGAAAGTGGGAAAATTTGAGCTAATCGGTCGTCCGGCTGGTTGACCGGAATAGTGCAAATATTTTTATTTACTTTTTTTTTTTTTTTGGCAATTCACACATGTTAATTTTTATATATTTGAAAAATATATTTTCCAATTTTTTTAAAAAAATTTATGAGCTTTAATAGTATTTGAGTTGTATGTTTGGTTATGAGTTGTAAGTTTTTGTATCAAATATCATATGTCACATCAAAAATTTCTCACTCAATTCAAAACTCTTTTCAAAACTCTTCTCAAAACTCTTTCACCAAACAAATTTTTCACACTCAAATCATAATTTCAAAACTCACAAACTCAAAATACAACTCATACTCTCAAATTATATTTAGAAAGCTTTACCAAACGCAACATTAAATTTTCCAAAAGGAATCAATATTTTGAAACGAAGGGAGCATTTTTTAAATCATTATTTATATCCATTCTTTGAAAACCTAAAAAATAAAACTATATAATTATAATTATTTGATCAATTTATTTTTAAATGAACGATCAATTCAATACACAAAATTCTAAACGATCAATAAATTATATTATCAAAATAGAATCCACAATAAACCCATTAAGGTGAACTGGACCGTCCAACTCTTTTGGATAGGCCCATAAAAATCTAGCCCCTAAAAACTTGACAATAAGATTAAAGATTTCAAATTCGACTCACTCAAGGGACTTTAGAGGTTTATCCGTTAATTAACTTGAGTATCTTGACATTAGTCGAAATTTGTACAAATTGATCCGGACACTGGTTAAAAAAATAATAAATAAATAAATAATTTGGAACAGTGGAAGCAAGTGGTGGATATTAAAGAAGAAAACAACAGCACATAACATATGCCAACAAGATTTAGATGCCCACTTCCACTATCATAATCACACAACACTATTCTTGCAGATTATGATAACAGATTTTAGAGAATAAATCAGAGATTTTTGATATACAACGTGGGTGTTAAAAGAATAGTTTTGAGGAATTAAAGATGAGTTCTTATTGTTTGAGTATTGCTGAAACAGTGAATTAAACTTTGTTCAAGTGAAAATGCTAAGGTTGTGTTTGATTAGGAGATTTAAGAAAGGAAAAGGTAGGTGAAATGTGAATAAAATATACTTACATTTTATCTAGTTTTACACATTTTTCTTTTTCCTTTCTAAATTTCTTCTCAAATCTCTCAACCAAACGCAGTTTAAGCAATAAAATATTTGTGTATAAAAAGTCATATGGAATAAATTAGCAGCTTCATTTTGTGATTATAAATCCATGTGCATATAAATAAGTTAAGATGCATTATTTTGGTTAAAGTTTATTTTTATAACATTACGTTTTTCTTTATCTTTTTTCTTTTTTTGCAATTGAAAAAGCAACAAAGGTGAATAAAGTTGGAAGTATACAAATGGCCCCATTTAGAAATCCAGTCTTTTTCTAGAGAGAGAACCATACAATATGCAGAAAACTTTAGCTAAGAAAAAACAAATCTATAAAATATATATATATATATATATAAAGTGTGGATGCGAGGACCCGATCTTGCATTCTATTTTTAAATTCTGTTTGATTGCATTTGCATGTATTGTATTCACCAAAGTTGACATTCTCCACTCCTTATCAAAGGTTGTATAAGGTTATCTTATATCACAAATGGTAAGTTCTAATGGTTATTGTGATAGTATATAATTTTATTTATAAAAAACAACCAATTTTATATACATACATTTCATATAAAAAGATCTAACAGAATATGTATTATTTCAAATATATAACGGTCATATTATTCTGATGAGATTTTTTGTATATATTTTTTGCCCAAAAAAATTATCTTATTATAATTTTCTCAAGCAGCATGAGCCCTACAATGCCTTAAAAGTGGAGGACCTTAATCACTCGGCTAAGGATTCCCTATTCTCAAATATTTTTGTATACATTTACTATTGTACTTCTAATCATTAGATTATATGAAAATCTTAAAACACGTGAATCTCAAGACATGATTCAGTTAAAATAAAAAAAAAATAAAAGAATTTGAAAACAAAAGATCCCGTGCCTAATCACCCAATGAGGCATGATCCAATGCTTTCAAATTGCAGTTTGGCATACTTTGCCTCTTTTTGAATTAAATAGTAACAACCCATTAATTTGATGCGCTAAAAGTATATATAGACATATAGTAGGCTTTTTCCCACAAAGAATCACACATGATGATAAAAGAAAATGTAACAGGATTGTTCCAGCACATTGTTTTGCGACACTGCTAATCCTGTGCACCATTTTAGGAAAATGCTACCTATAATTTTATTTTTTATTTCATTTTCTCACTTTTAAACACAAATCAGTGAGTCTTTTGTCATTTACTAATGTGGGTTGTATTGTCTTGTATCTAAGTGTTCAAATAAAATAATAACAAAATGAGATTATATTTAGAATAATTCATAATTTAACGTATAGAGAACATCTTAGCAGCATTTCTTTCAAATTAGAGCTATGTGATTCTATTCTAGAAATGAACAATGTGGTAGGCATATCTTCTTCTCCTCCTCCTCCTCCTAGAAAGGATGATTATGTGGATTTTATTATAATTTTTTTTTTTTTTTTTTTTTCACTATGCTCTTCCAAATTTCTATTTTCTTATTCATTCTCTATCAGCTTTCGGTTTTGCTTGAATTGAACTCGATGAGAATCTTTCCATGGGAGAGAAGAAAAAAAAGATACCCCAATTGGATAAACCAACATCTTTGTCCACCTCACCGGATGCTCCAAGATTAGGTTTACCATGAAGTCTTTTTAAGAGTTTTATTCCATCAAATGCCAAGTGAACAAAATCAAACTCAGTCATTAAAAAAGTAAATAAACATATATGTGTGCGCGCACGTATAGAGTATTAGTTTGATATACATTGTTGGTCCATATTCTAATAACTCAAGTCTTTGAGACATTCAGGCCATGTTTTTTTTTTTTTTTTTTTTAACACATTCAGGCCATGTTTGATTGGGGTTTGGGAGGGTGGATTGGATTACCAATCCGTGGGACCCACCAAACCCTTGTTTTGGATGCAAAGCCTCCGTTTGAGAAGAGGGTTGGCTTTTTGACTTTTTGGCTTTTTTGGGTATCCTGGGCTAAAAAGCTTAGTTTGGAAAGGACTTTTTGACTTTTTTGACTTTTTTTGTGAGAGAAGAGTGTAATGATTATGAGTTGGATGTGATGTTTTGTTTGTTGTGGCTAAAATAGCATGTTTTGTCTTTTGTGACTAAAATAGCCCCAAACCTCATTGCCAAACGGTAAATGTCATAGGATTAGTAGTGAAGGGGGCTCAGTAATCCCTCTATGTAGGGAGATTAGCTTAGGTGAATTTTAGGTGGGATTAAGAAAATAGTGAGGAGATTGAGTCTATTTTATATAAAAAATTTACTTTTTTAATTTTATTTTTTTACCAAGTGCACCTATTTGTTTTAATATTTGTTTTAGTTTTTTTTAGGGGTACTTACCAATTAGTTCTATTAACTAGACTTATTTACCTACAGGTCCTAACTAATAAATTTAACACTATAAAAATAAGAGAGTGATAAATTTATCACTAAAAATTTATTCATAAAAACAAAGAGACTGATAAATTTATCACTATAAATTTATTCATAAAAATAAAATACTGATAAATTTATCTTTATCACTTAATAAATTTATCAATAGGACTTAATGGGTAATAAGTCTCCAAAGTAGGACCTATTGGTAGTTTACCCTTTTTTTTAATATAGAAATAATTTTTTTTATTTATTTTATATAAAAATAATTTAACAATCTCATCACTAATCATCTTCCACACTATCATCAAAACAAATATATTTTTACTTAATCCTCTTACTAACAATCATCTCACTAACAATTCTCTCAATAATAATCTCATTCAACCTAGTCCGCCAAACAAACGTGGCCACAGTGACTTAACATGGGTATTAATATCCAACCCATTTAAGCTCATTTATTAATTTAGGCAAGTTTATATAGGTTTTAAATGAGTATAATTTAGCGGATTCATGAGTTTAGGCTGAGTTTGCCACCTCTATATAAAATAAACGAAACGAATCATCAAAGTGAAGCTCATGAGAAGCCTACATCTCGGACTACACCAACCTCATTTTGAGAGATTCAAATTAATCAAATATGGATCATAGGGATGGCAATAGGAGTTAATGGGGTGGATATTAATTCTCCATCCTCATTCCCTTATAATAAATTTTCCCCATTCCCCATTCCTCATTCCCCATGGGTACCACCCTCCCCATTTTTTAATGGGTTTGGATTTTCCCCAACCCACTTTAATCTCCATTTTTATTTTATTTTTATTTTTTATATTTAATGTTAACAACAAATTTTTTTTTTTTTTTTTTAAAGGTTCACAACAAAAACTAAATATACCTTCAATCTTTTTTATTTCTTTTTAAATATATTTAATGTTAACAACTTTTTTTTTTTTCTTTTTTTCTTTTTTTTTTTTTAAGGTTCACAACAAAAACTAAATATACCTTCAATCTTTTTTCTTTCTTTTTTAATATATTTAATGTTAACAACTTTTCTTTTTTTCTTTTTTTTTTTTAAGGTTTTAGCTAAATATACTTTCAATCTTTTTTCTTTATTTTTTAATATATTTAATGTTAACAACTTTTTTTTTTTTTTTTTAAATTTTTTTTTAAGGTTCACAACAAAAGCTAAATATACATTCAATCTTATTTTATTTTATTTGGTTCAACAACAAAATCAAATACACATTAATTAATTAATTAAAAAGTTTGTTTTATAATAATCAAATATATAATTTTGAGACAATCAAATAACTTTTAGTAATTGAAAAAAAAAATGTGGAAGAACGTGGAAGATTGAAAAAAAAATTACAACCATCTCTCTCTCTCTCACTCTCACTCTCTCCCCTACATGTTATAAGAACCTGTTTACAAAGTTATAAGAGCCTATTTGAAGAAATAAAATGTGAAAGAACATGTTTGAAGAAAGTGTTATAAGACCCATATTAAATTACATCAGGGCATAAATAAGGAATTGTTTGTTGATCTCTTGGCCACGGACATTTTAGACATTAAACCATATTTCTCTTAGTAAATTTGAACCATTCATTTTAATTTATCCAAAATCTAATTATACCTTTTAACAAATCTGAACCACTCACTTTAAGATATCTATGCCTTACCACACCCAATCCATCCTCCATCCTCCATCTTCTTCCTTTAGTCCCCACAAATTTTGTTGTTTGTTACTTTTAAAAAACAACAAATATTTTTTCAATTAAATTTTTACTAATTTCACAACACCATCACCACTATTCTCACCTTCACTATCTCACTACCATCACCATAGCCACTACCATCATCACTGCCGCCAGCACCCCACCACTATGTCACAATCTCTACTTTCACCTTCATTCCATCACCACCACCACCAAATATAAAAAGTATATATTTTTAATTTTTTTTATAAAAAATATTTTTCATTAAAAAATATTTTTTATCTAAATAAATGAAGCATAACATTGGGAAACAAGTTGATTTCAGTTAAATCTGTTCATAACTAAGAAAAATTCTTTTATTTTAAAAAAAAATATTTAGTAAGACTTTGTATCCCCTTTTTGTTTTTCCAGCAAATAAATCTTTGTACCCATACTTTCTAACCAATCACGACTCATGCTTGTTTCGATTCTCTACAATTTCCTTATTTTCAAATACATTCATATATATATATATATATATGTTGTATAAATTGTGTGATAACATAAAACAAATAGATTCATACTTGGTAATTGAAATTTCAGAACAAGCAAACCATTCTGAAAATTACAATACATAACAAAATAAAATAACATAGAAAAGCAAACCGAAACCTGCGCTAGACAGTGTCTTTAATTTTTTTAAATAAATTTAAAAATTTCTAGATATGCATAAAATTTGACAAGAATAATGTGACAATGTTAATTAATGTGTATTTGATTTTATTGTTGAGCCAAATAAAATAAAATATGATTGAATGTATATTTAGTTTTGGTTGTGAAAAAAAAAATGGTTGTGAACCTTAAAAAAAAAATTTTAAAAAAACAAAAGAAAAAAGATTGAATGTATATTTAACTTTGGTTGTGAATCTTTAAAAAATATATATATATATATATATATTGAATGTATATTTAGCTTTGGTTGTGAATCTTAAAAATTTAAAAAAAAATGGTTGTGAACCTTAAAAATAAAAAATAATAATAAAAAAAAAAGATTAAATGTATATTTAGCTTTGGTTGTGGATCTTAAAAAAAATAAAAAATAAATAAAAATAAAAAAATAAATTTGGTTGTGAACCTGAAAAAATAAATAAATAAATAAATAAAAAAAGATTGAATTTTTGGTTGTGAATCTTAAAAAAAAAAAAAAAAAAAAAAAAAAAACATATGGGGAAATTAATAGGTACCCATCCCCAACTCATCCTCTGTGGATATTTAAAGAATATCACTTACCCTACCCAATGGATAAGAAAAAAAAGAAAAAACTCATGTATTTAGGTTGGCTATCCATGAATACTCACAGAATAAGTTATCCATTACCATCCCTAATGTATCATCATTTGTAGCATGATGGTTCCATAGTTGTAGTCTGGCATAAGTCCTATTTTTGGATGCTAAAACAGTATGTAACATATGTATCCTACGTGGGAAAGGCTACGTCAGGGTTACCAAATTATAATTTATCTTAAATTTATGATTTCAATCCCAAAAAAGAATAAACAAAACAAAAACAAAAACGAAAAAAAGTACATATAATCATCCGTACCATGGGGGCCTACTAAAATTATCCATTTCTTCACATTGCACGAATTGGGAAGGAAATTCCCGTAACATATTCAATTGCATAAAATCACAAGATTGCAATCCTATTGCCTTTTCTTTATAATTAATTATCTTATCTTATCATATCATGTGAATATTCTTTGTGGAAAGGCCTTATTTAGGCATCAACTTGTCGGTTCTGCAATAAGCCGTATAGCCTAGAAAATAGTACTAAAATGGTGAGGTGTCAGTGGGAATTATCCTCTTAAATATTGGGTAATTAATTAAGTTCATTTACCACTTTTGAAGAAGATGTTAAACTAATAAACATTGCCCAAATGGGCATGTGGCTTAAACCTTTCTTAATATAAACAATTCTGAAGAAGAAAAAAAAAAAGATTTATATTAGCCCCTTAGGAAGACGAAAATAAATAAAGATGTATGCACAAAAATATATTCAAAAAAATAATGTATAATTGAGATTAAACTCTCGTGAGTGAAACACATATCTTAAATGAATCTGGACTATATGTTAAATATTTTAGATGTTTTTTTTGTATGCAAATTCTATGTACATGTATGTTAATCGTGATGCTGTAATAATTTATTTTTTATTATAATAAAATAAAAAACCACAATTATATAAACTCTCAAAGTGAAAAGACCTTAAGTAAAAATTATATATTTACTTATTTAGGTAAAATTGACCCACTAATAACTTTAAAAAATTGACCTCATTATAAATAGTTTAGAGTAATTGAATTGTTTAAATAAATAAATAAAATCTACCATCTTTATATTTGTCCAAATCCAAAACCAATTTCTGCCATCTTTACCATTAGCTTAAATCTGATTGGTACTTTTTGAATTAAAAAAAAAAAAAAAAAATTGATTGGTACTTAACTCGGTTGAATATCTCGATCTATAAATCTGTATGATCATTTCATTATTTGTTGCTATTTTGAGTCACAGATTGTATCAAACCACTTGCAAATATTAAATTATGTGAGTCATGATATACAAAAATTTCAAGATATATACAAGTATTTAAAAATGAATAATGCTATATACATTAATTAGTATACCAATTAATGTACTAACGGATAATGTAATATAATTTTAGAAGTTTTGGGTCTTTGTAATTTGTATAATGAGTGAAATCATAATTTTAAAATGACAATGTCATAACTATATTAGTATACTAATTAGTATACCAATTGATATATGTAGCACCATCAATTTTGAAATAGAATAAATAGATAAATTTAAGATAGAGGACGCAAGCCGACATTCTAGATACCAAATTAATATGTAATATATATATATATATATATATGCTACATCAATGTTAAATGGTGTCATTTGAGAATGTACAACCATTGCATGATGATCACGTTTGGCATATATATTAAGGCCACGCTTGTTTGGTGGATTAGGTTAGATAAAATTATTAGTGATAGGATGATTAGCGAAGAGATTATTAATGTGAAGATTGCTAGTGAAAAGATTAAGTAAAAGTGTATTTGTTATGATGATAATATGAGAGATGATTAATGATGGGATTGTTAAATTGTTTTTATATAAAATAAACAAATAAAATATTTCTATATTTAAAAAAAAAAAACTAAAACAAATATTAACACAAAGGACTTGGGGTCACTGCTGTGCCTTTGGCACAGCAGTGACTGTTGTGCCTTATTTTGAGATGTATTATGGATTTATTTTTATGATCTGAACCGTTCATGTTGTAAGGTTTGTTGAGTATTTCATGCCTACCAAAAATCATATTAATCGAATACCAATAACTATATGATTGATAACCAAAAAAATAAACAAGAAGTTTTTCTTTTGAAAAATAGTATAAAAATATGCAATTCGATCATATAGTTATTGATATCCAATTAATATGATTTTTGGTAAGCTTGAAGTACTCAACAAATCCTACAAAATGAAACGGTTCAGATCATAAAAATAAGCCCATAATGCATCTCAAAATAAGGCACAGCAGTGACTGTTGTGCCAAAGGCACAGCAGTGACCCCAATTCCTAAAAGAAACAGGTGCACTTGGTAAAAATAAAATAAAATAAAATTTATATGTAAAATAGAGTCAATCCGCTCACTATTTTCCTAATCTCACCCAAAATCCAACCAAACTAATCGCCCTACTCAGGGGGATTACTAAGTCCCTCCGACTAACTATTACTCCTCCCTCTTAAATCATCACCAAACAAACTATGGATAGAACTCACAGCCATATTACTCCAATCCCCCCTCCACGCCGGTAAACAAACATGGCCTGAGGATCTTCTTATGTTCAACTTGCTATTCCATGTACATAGATATTACAGACATATATGAGGTCACTCTCAAAACAATGATAAATGCTTTACTGTTTTGGAAATATTAATAATGAACTATCTATTTTTAGAATATATTTTTCCCACCACCTTAGTCCTCTCTCTATTTATAGCTTCTCATCATACCTCAAGTTCTTCACGGCCAAATCTCTAACTCTCTCTTCACTACAAGCATTCTTCAACCATCTCTCATCCAACATCTTCCCAACCATGGCCACCATGTCGGCTCTGGGAGCTGAAAAGCCAGTTGTTATCTTCAGCAAAAGCGGTTGTTGCTTTGACCACACCATCAAAACACTGATATACAGTTTTGGGGCTAGTCCTGCTGTTTATGAGCTTGATGAACTTCCCTATGGACGACAACTGGAAAGAGAGTTGTCACCATTAAGATGTCAACCTAGCGTACCCCCGCTGCATTCATAGGGGGGAGTTGGTTGGCAGTTCTAATGAGGTCATGTCCATATCGGGGGGGCAAGCTAGTCCAATTGCTCAAAAAAGCTAAAGCTATATTTATAGAGGATGCCAAACTAGTAGCTATTTTTGCTTTTGTAGTGAATGAGAATAGACCTACTTAACTATGAGCCTCTTTTTTTATGTGGAGAGGTTTGATGAGAAGTACTAATTATGTTTTTAAGGTGTATTTTCTTTTTGTTGTACTAAATCATTAATGTCATACTTAGTTTATTTACAACTACTGTGTCTTGAACATAATATTTCTCCATTTTATGTATTTTCCATATGCATAAATGGAAATTTTAAGAGATGAGCAGAAAGTGAACTACGTACCTAAGAAGCACATTATATTCAAAGCAACCTTAGCAATCTTTTTGTTGTATTTGTGATTTTGAAAGTGGTTATATATATGATTTGAAGAACATTGTTGTATATACCCATCCTGGAAATGTCTAATAATCTAAACATTCAACTATGTTGGGAGTTTTTACCCTCTTGAGTCGGTCAAACTCCAACAATTGTCTAGATTAAATATTGCCTCTCCAAGTCTTTTGCTATTGGTTAGTGTTTGCACGCGATTGGATTTGCCTTTTCATGCCAACTTAGTTGAGATGAAAAAGTTTTGTCATAATGTATTGAAAATAAATATTGAGAGAGTGATTGAAAAAGCTAATACGCTCTATAATTCAATGTATATAAAACCTGAAGAGAAGGCTCCATTATATAGGAGAGCTGATACAACATCATTATGATACTACAGCATGAAAGAAAACATATAGAAATAAAAAGCAGCCGAAAGCGAAGCATCTGATGAGAAGGCACTACCTATACAACTAAGCAAAGCACTACCTATACAACTAAGCATATGATGGAGAAGCACTAAAAAAGCATCTGATGGAGAAGCACTAACTAATATATATTAACAATATATATTAATGATATAAGCATACAGCTGGTATTATTATATTAACAATAGCTTGATTTCCAACACTCCCCCTCAAGCTACTGTAGACACCCCATTTTTGACCGTCCATAAGACTTCGACGCGACTGATGATTTACATGGCGAAGAAAGGTGTGCAGGGCAAAGGTTCAATTTCTTCAGCAAAGAGAGAGCCAAATCTCAACTTCATACCCCTGTTCTGGACCAGAACGATCTCGATCAAAAGATTTTAGACTTAAAACCTTCTCTTTCAAAACATTTTTGAAATAAAGTTTCTGCGATGTTCCGAGGCTCGCATTTTGTCAAAAATTACGCTTTTCGGTAAACCGAGCAAGGACAAAGTGGAAATGAATGAAAGAGAGATGAAATCTTTGAAAAATCTTTCAAAACACCTTACTTAGGGGTTTGAAGTTGAAGAAAAGAAGAGAAGAGGGAAGAAATCCAGTCGAGGGAGAAAATGGGCATGAACCGTTAAAAGAAAGTCGAGCAGCCCTCGCCGAATCGGGCCTATTCATTTGGATACTTGGAATCAAACTATGAGGCCACCACTGTTGGAAATCTTACTCCTGGGGCTTCATTTTGCACTCAAGAATCTCCTAAATTCAATTCCGGACGGGGGAGATATGGTTGATTGAAGTAGGGCATCACTCCGGTTGGACCGAAATCTGCGCGGCTTTACGGAAACTGGCATAACTTTTTCCACAGGAGGAATTTTAATGCAAGGTTTGCGCCATTGGAAAGCTAACTTCCGGGGCTTCAATTTGGACACTTGAATGGTCACCATTGGACTTCCCAATCACCCACCGGCCACTTTTCTTTCCGGCAGCCTTTTTTTTTGTCCTGAAAGTAGCTGGCCGGCCACCTATTCGGTGAAATGACTTTTTTGCCCTTTTAAACTAGCCGGCCATGCCCCCCTCCCCAAGTGTGTCCTAGAAGTGAATTTTGTTTTCCACTACACCCATGTCCGAGGGTTTGGCCATTTTGGGGGGAAACTTGGTTTGTTTTCTCCCTTTTTTTTCCCCCTCTTTTCCACCCCTTTTGCTTATATATACAGCCCCTCCCCTTCAGATTTTAGGGTTACAAAATTTGTTTTGAGAGCCTTGCATCAATTCTCCCTCTCTCTCTACTCTAAGTCTCAAAACCCTTAAGCTCTTACACCTATTTCTACACCACCACCTAGCACCACACCACCACTTCCATTTCCAGCAGTTTGGGGGACTTTCCAGCAGCTAGGAGACACCACTTCTCAAGCCAAAAGGCAGCCAAGAGTTGGTTTTCAAGGGTGAGCACCATTTTCCCCTTTTTGAGCTTCTTTTTGTATCATTTTTTTTAGCCATTTTGCTTGCTGTTTTGGGCTCCGACCCTAACTGGAACTAGGCTTATTTTGAGCCATTTGTCATGTTTGTTGAAGGGTCTTACCCTGTTTGAGACCTCCAGCCACCACTTTCTTCATTACCCCTCTTGGATGCCATATTTTTGCATGATATTTTTGGCCTATATATAATCTATTTTGAGCTCTGTCATAAACTGTGAAGTAGCTTATTTCGAGCCCTTCTTCAACATTGAAGAAGGGCTCATCACTGTTTGGGACATCCATGTGTCACTTGCCATTGAACCCCTCTTTGGTCCCCATTTTTGCATGATTTATTAGCCTATTGTGTCTCTGTTTTTGGACTTTGGTCCGAACTGAAAATGGCCCTATTTTGACCCCCTCTTCATGTTTCATTAAGGGTCTATGGCTGTTTGAGACACCCTTTGTACACTTCATGTTATAGCCCTCTTGGTGGCCTCATTTTGCATGATATTTTGAGCATACTTGTATACTGTTTTGGGGCTGGTGCTAAACTGTAAAAAGCCATATTTTTAGCCCCTCTTCAATATTGTAGAAGGCCCCTTCTCTGTTTGGAGCCAGAATTTGTGACTTGCTTCATTACCTCCCTTGCGGAGCCATTTTTGTATGCTAATTTAGTCCCACTTGTGCTCACTGTTTGGCCTCACTCTAAACTGTAAAAATGCTTGTCTCAGGGCTGCCTTGCTTCTGTCTTTTCATTTCATATTCAAATTATGTATGCATTGTATAGTTATAGGCCATTTCATGCGCCAAAACCCGTGTTTCGGGACTCGTTTCATGCATCGGGTTTCATTTTACCGGGTTCCGGGGCTGTTTTGCATCTCATTTTACCTCTGATTTTTGCATGATAGTATGCCATTTTTTGTGTTTTGCCATGTCTTGTTAGAGTGGCATTCCGTGCCGTAGGTTCGGTCCTCGATTTGCGTGCACGTGTGCACGTATCCCGAGTTGTCTCATTTTCATCATTACGGCCTCCTATGTGAGTGTGGCGGAGGTCCACTCATGTTGGTGTAAGTCCATTATGCATTGCGTATGCCATCTCATTCCATAGCATTGTGTATGCTAGGTTGTATATTAGAGCATTGTGTATGCCATGTTGCATCGTGCACCGTGTATGCCATTTCATAACATTGTGCATGATAGGTTGTATCTTAGTTGCATTCATGCATGTCATGCATATTGCATTGTGTTCGGGATAGGAGTTAGCCCGGGCACGGGAAACAAGGTACGTTCCGTACTCCGAGTGACGGAACGTGTCTCAATTCCCTAGTCACCGACACTCTGGATCATCCATGATGGAGTTAGGTTTTGTTGAGTTTTCATATGCATTCATTCTATATTGAGTTGTGCAATTCGATTCCTCGGCCATCATGCATCGAGATGCGTGATTGGTGGCACGAGGATCGAGGCATGCATATATTTGTGAAAATACATTGCTATGCCCCTTTCCTGCTCTCTGTTGCAGCAAAATCAAGAATCAGTAGTCTTCCGAGGCTTGGCGCGCTTTCCAAGAACAATTGCAAAACAGAGGCTAATTGAGGCATCCCAGTGGATTTTCGCGCAAGGCAGCCCAAACATACATCATTCATCATAATCAAGGCAGTCCCTGGCTTGCATGCCAGTTTTACAGCTTTCTTAGTTAATTTGTTAATTAATTAGGAATTTGTACATTATTTGGACTGTATTATTGGGACTGTATATTTATTCGGACCCTCTGTGCGAGGGCAATGTTGTAATAAGTGTGGGTGAGTGTGATGTATGTCTTCCAATCCCACGTCTTTCTTCCCTTTTATTTACCTGCTTATGATGGTTAGATTAGGGCATGTTTCAATTAGCATACAGTATGATAGCATGTTTGCATTCATTCATCTGTTTTGCATGCACCGGGCTCGGCGCATCATACTAACTGCATTTGTATTTCAATTCCAAATTGAATACTTGATAGCTGTTGCATTTCATATGCCATGTTTAGAATAGCCGAGCCTGCTATAGTTGCATTTTTGCATGTGTTGCATTAGGCAATCCTGTATATCTAGGATCATACATGGATTTCTAATGAGCTTTTGTTTTGGCTTGGAGTACTCGGTGAGTTTTATGCTTTAGCATCCTTGCATGCGTGTGAGTGACTGCCATGAATAGCATACTTACCATGAGGCTAACTGCTTATGTGATATACCTGCTTGGATGCCTGTGGGTGGAGGTTGGGTTATTTGAATTGGAATAATTCATCAAATGTTTGTTTTAAGCCCACTAGATAGTGGCAAAATCATGTTTTCTAAGCCCACCCGAGGGTGGCAAATTCACGTCTTAGCCTACCTGCGGGTAGCACCATCAAACCATTTTTTCAAACAAACAAACATGAAGTGTTTTGTTCCAATTCAAGTGATCCAGTCTATACTTGTATGCTGTGCGCATCACATAGTAAATCTAGGCTAATAACCGGAATAAGAACGCACAATGTTTTCAAAAGAAGATATCATAGTTAGTAGAGGCCGGTCTTTGACCGGGCGAGCGGGGGTGCTCACGAAGTGACCTTCCCCAATCGTACCCAAGTTCCCGAGCCGAGGCAACTTTGGTGATGACGGACACGTGGCCTTTGGCACCGAGTCAGGGTTTCCTAAATTTCCCATTAAAAAACATTTAGGTGGCGACTCTGTATCTGGCAAAGCAGTCCATGTTTGGCACTTCTTTTCAAAAAAATCTATTTTCAAAATCGATTTGCCGGATTTGGACTCTTTGGTTCAAGATTAAGAACCGTGACATTTGAGTCCTTGAACTGTAGTGACCCCAATATGAACAGAACGGGACTTAACCCTCCCGGGGCGTTCGGGGACGTCTACAGCTACGTTGTAGATGTTAATCATTCCCAATTTTTCCGTCAGATCTTCGAAGTTAACTCGAGCAAGAGCTTTTGTGAGAATGTCAGCCTTTTGACAGTTTGTTGGAGTGTAGCTGACTTGAAACACTCCTTCTTCAATCTTTTCCTTAATAAAGTGTCGATCTATCTCCACGTGTTTAGTTCGATCATGATGAACCGGATTCTTGGCTATACTGATGGCGGGTTGGTTGTCGCAGTATAAAACCATAGGATGCTCAGATGGAACCCGTAATTCTTTTAACAGCCTGTTCAACCAGATTCCCTCACAGATACCTAGTGCCATAGCACGAAATTCTGCCTCAGCACTACTACGGGCTACCACTGACTGTTTCTTGCTTCGCCATGTAACCGCGTTCCGCCAAACAAACGAACAATAGCCAGAAGTTGATCTTCGATCAGTCACTAAACCTGCCCAATCTGCATCTGAAAAAATCTCAATTTTTCTATTTGTTGTTCTTTGGAAGAAGAGACCCTTTCCCGGTGTCCTTTTTAGGTACCTCAATATTCTGGTCACAGCAGTCATGTATTTTTCGGTTGGATTATTCATGAATTGACTGACCACACTAACAAAGAAGCCAATGTCTGGCCTTGTATGAGAAAGATAAATGAGTTTTCCCACAAGACGTTGATATCTCCCTTTATCACTTGGTGCACTACCGTCACTTTCTTCCAGTTTGATAATTGTGTCCATAAGTGTTTCTGCCGGCTTGCATCCTAGCATCCCTGTTTCATTCAGTAAGTCTAGAACGTATTTACGTTGTGAGACTGCTATACCTTTGTTTGACCTAGCAATCTCCATTCCAAGAAAGTACTTAAGGTTTCCAAGATCTTTAATCTCAAATTCCTTTGTTAGGAATTTTTTAAGTAAGCAAATTTCCTCTTCATGATCACCTGTTAGAATTATGTCATCCACATAAACAATGATAATTGCCAATTTCCCTCCTAGGGAGTGCTTCACAAATAATGTATGATCGGATTGACATTGAACAAAACCGTACCCTTTCACTGCCTTAGTGAACCGTTCAAACCAAGCCCTGGGAGATTGTTTGAGACCATATAAGGATTTTCAAAGTCTGCAAACTTTGTTGAAATTTGATGTCGTCTCAAGTCCAGCAGGAATGTCCATGTAAACTTCTTCCTCTAAGTCACCATTGAGGAAGGCATTTTTCACATCAAGTTGGTGAAGTGACCAATCGAGATTAGTTGCCAAGGATAAAAGTACACGAACAGTGTTGAGCTTGGCAACTGGAGCAAAGGTTTCTTGATAGTCAATGCCATAGGATTGGGAGAATCCTTTGGCGACCAACCGAGCTTTATAACGTTCTACATTACCATCTGCCTTGTGCTTTACTGTGAAAATCCACTTACACCCAACTGGTTTCTTACCTCTTGGAAGATCAGTAATTGCCCAAGTACCATTCTTTTCCAGAGCCCGAACTTCCTCATTGACTGCTGCCTTCCACTTCGGATACTTGAAAGCTTCCTGAATATTCCGAGGAATGGGTATCTCCGTGATGCTAGAAGTGAAGGCACGAAACGAAGGTGATAGCTTATCATAAGAAATAAAGTTCCCAATGGGATGCTGAGTACATGATCTAACTCCTTTTCTCTAAGCTATGGGCATATTAAGAATACTATTTTCTAACTCATAATTATCAGTACTATCTATGGGAGGAATATTGTCACCTGGAATGTTGCTTGGATTAGAACCCGGTTCAGCCTCATGGGATTGTTGAGAAAGTGCTCCTTCCTCCGTTTCCTCTTGGATGTGCTCATTATCCCGCAAGTCAACAATGAACTCGGAATTTTCGGCAGGTAAAGATTGATTCAATGACTCAGGAGGTGTGGGATTTTTGGTGGTGATGGATGGCTCACTAAATGACTCAAGGGTCCAAAATTGATATTCCTGGGTTGGAGTCTCCCCCTGAATAACGATTTTAGGGTAGTAAGACTGGGTTTCAAAAAATGTGACATCCATGGAATTGTAGAATTTCCTTGTGACCGGAGAGTAACACTTATACCCTTTTTGATGCGACGAATACCCAATGAAGATACACTTGAGCGACCTGGGGTCAAGTGTACTTCGATACTGTTGATGGATATGAACAAAGACAGAGCACCCGAAAATTTTTGGTGGGATGATGGAGATGAGGCGAGTAGTTGGAAAGGATTTTAGGAGAAGTTGACAAGGAGTTTGGAATTGTAGTACCTTAGATGGCATCCTATTGATAAGGTAGGCTACTGTAAGAACAGCTTCCCCCCAGAAGAATTGTGGAACATTTGTGGAAAACATTAACGATCTAGCAACATCTAACAAATGCCTATTTTTCCGTTCAGCGATGTCGTTTTGTTGTGGGGTGTCAACACATGAACTTAAGTGAACTATCCCTTCTTTTGTTAAAAATTCTCCTAGAATGGAGTTGAAATAGTCCCGAGCATTATCAGACTTTAGAATTTAGATTTTTGACTGGAATTGTGTCTGAATCATAATTTGAAAATTTTTGAAGATTTGGCTTGTTTCAGATTTGTCTTTCATGAGGAAGACCCAGGTTAATCTAGTATGATCATCTATGAATGAGACAAACCACCTAGTACCAGTTACATTTTTTATTCTTGATGGACCCCAGATATCACTATGAATTAGTGAGAATGGACGAGACGCTTTATAGGATTGAATGGGAAAATGAGACCGTACATGCTTAGACAATTGACAGATTTCACAATCAAAAGGTTTTGGAGTTTTAAATAATGAAGGAAATAAATGCTTGAGATACATAACATTAGGATGACCTAAGCGATAGTGCCACAACATAATTGCTCTATCGTTATTTTGACACGAAACCGAAAAAGAACTACCACGAATTGCCGTTTGAGATTGTTCCTGTGGATAGTGGCGTTCCTTAAGGATGTAGAGTCCAGAGCATTCCTCAGCATTGCCAATCGTCTTCCCCGAATCCAAATCCTGAAATTCACAATGAGTGGAGAAAAAATTAGTAACACACCTCTTTTCCTTAGTGAGTTTACTAATTGACAATAAATTACAGTCCAAGTCAGGCAAGGAGAACAGAGTTGAGAATAAGATTCCTAGACAGCACAACTGAACCTGTACCGGCAACCTTTGATAGTGAACCATCTGCTATTCGGACCGTTAAATTATTTTGACATGAGCTATATGTATCAAAAATTGTTGCATCTCCCGTCATATGATCAGATGCTCCTGAGTCCACAATCCAAGTTTTTTACGTTTCTTACCAACAGTAAAGGCGTTCAAAGAATTACCTTTGTGAGCCAAGGTCCGGATCCAATGATGTGGTTGGAAGACGAACCAGATTGTGACTGTAGTAGTTTCTGGAGCATCTCCATTTGCTCCTTGGTGAAAGGGCTTGCTTCAGGTTGTGGTGATAGTTCATTTGTACCTACATGATTACCTCGTCCTTCTTTCTCAAGAGGCTGACGTGGCTTCCAATCTGCTGGCTTTCCATGAATCTTCCAGCAAGTTTCTCTCGAGTGACCCGGCTTTCTGCAATGATCACACCAAGGCCTACCTCCTTTATTTTTCTGACGGTTGTCAATAGGAGCGAATTGAGTCTTAAGAGCCGAGCTTTCTGCCATATTCAGTTGTTGATGGGATCCCATCATGAGTTTTTTCCGACTTTCTTCGCGACGGACTTCAGAGAATGCCTCTCTAAGGCTAGGTAGCGGTTTTACTCCCATAATTCTTCCTCTGATTTCATCAAGATTTGTGTTCAATCCTAACAAGAATTTAAACACACGCTTCCCTTCGACAATTTTTATACAACAAACCATCAGCAACACACTGCCAGTTATGAACCTCAAACGTATCAAGTTGACGCCATAGACGAGTAAGGGTATTGAAATATTCAGTTACCGTAAGATTGTCTTGACGTAAATCGTGGAGGGAGCTTTCAAGCTGGATGATTTCAGATGTGTTTTCCTTGTCCGAAAACATTTCTTTTGCCATGTCCCAGATCTCTTTGGCAGTATCAAATGACAGAAAATTTTCGCCAATGTCAGTGGTCATAGAGTTGACGAGCCACGACATGACCATATTATTTTCAGCTATCCACCTTTTGTAGGTTGATGCTGTGGTTTCTGGTAGCGCTGAGGCTCCGGTGATGTAGTTATCTTTCTCCTTTCCCCGTATAAACATTAATATGGATTGAGACCATTGCAAATAATTTTGCCCATTCAGTTTATGGGCGGTGATCGGAAAATGAGAGGTTTCCATTTGATGAGAGGATAAAGATGATGAGATGATAATATCAAAAGAAGAAGATGATGAGTCGATAGCCATTCCAAAAGCTGGACCGTATTTAGGCATGAAATAGAAGGATAGATTTGAGTAGAAGAGAGAGAAAAAAGAAATTAAAACAGAAAACTCGAATACTGACTGAAGAGGCGAAAATGATGAGACAGGATTACACCTGCTCTGATACCATGAAAAGAATATTGAGAGAGTGATTGAAAGAGCTAATACGCTCTGTAATTCAAATTCAGAAACAAAGGAAAGGCATAGATTTAAGCTCTACAATTGAAGCTATTGGAAGAAAGTATAAACACAACTGACAAGAATTCATATTAACTGCACTCCATTATTAGAATGATAAACATATAGATACTAAATAAAGAAATATAGAAATAAAAGCAGCCGAAAGCGAAGCATCTGATGAGAAGGCACTACCTATACAACTAAGCAAAGCACTACCTATACAACTAAGCATATGATGGAGAAGCACTAACAAAGCATCTGATGGAGAAGCACTAACTAATATATATTAACAATATATATTAATGATATAAGCATACAGCTGGTATTATTATATTAACAATAGCTTGATTTCCAACATGTGTTATGCACTCTGTTTCATATGTTCTTTAAAACATTGCTATTAATCCCTACCATTCTTCTAAGAACCCCCACCTCCTCCATTATTTTTAATTCCAATTTTGTCCCAACCTAAAATTCCACTTTTACCATCATCCCTAATCTTCTAACCCTAATTTTTCAAACCATAACCCTAATCACCTCTAGTAGTCTCCACCATCGCAGCCCATCTCTCAACCCTATGCCACCCCCATAACCCATCTTCGACCATCCCTTACCGCCACCTCTCTCATTTTCTCCTCTACTACTCTCTCCTTTACATTTTCCACCCCCTGTAGTTCCTCTTCCTCTTCATCTTCTTATTTCGATTGAGGAACAGTGGCAGCTGCAAATCTAGGGTTTGCAGCTACGAAGTGGAATCTAAAGAGAAGAGTCTTGCGGTGGTGGCAGCTAAATAGCGATGGCACGACGACCGACAATGGTGGCAAAATCAAGATCGAGATCACGAGAGGGAGAAGAGGGCTCACAACGATGGTGTTGGCTGTGGGTTTGGTAGGAGGAAGAAGAAGAGAAAGGAGATGGGATGTGGGTTGCAACGACAAGATGGTAACGCCAATGGGTGGAGGGGGTGGAAAGGGTTTCAAATGCCGACAGGTGGGATTGTTGGTGGCGCGAGCCGTTGGCGAAAGGAAAAATAGAAGAAAAGTTGGGTGCAAAAGAAAAAGGGTAGAGTTGAAATTAAGGTGGGAATTTAAAAAGATTTATTTTGCTGAGAGTTCAAAATAGTAGAGGGATCTAAAGAATAAAAGTATGAGTGAATAGCAGCACTGTTCTCTATTTGGTTACTACCTTTTGACTACATCAATAAAGACTTATTTTGCTTATCAAAAAAATTATTGTAATGCTGATTGAAAACTGGACCATTTCAGTTCAGTCTTTTGGGCCTGTTATAGGGCTCACTTCAATGATCTGATTTGTGAATCATCAAAACTCTAGTATATTCATAAAAAAATAATAATAATAATATTAGATTAATTCAATAATTATATTTACATAATTTCATCAAATTTATTTTCAAATATTTCCTTCGTTCTAAAATATTAATCCCTTATTTTATTTTTTATTATCTCAAAATATTAATCTCTCTTCAAAATCAAGTACTAAAACAACACGAATTTCCTATTTTACCCTTCCTTTAAATTCATTAATATTAATATACACAAAAAGTATAATTATGATAATTGATATTCTCAAAAAAAATTGTACTATTTTAATTTTAAATCAAAGGGTAGTTTTGAAAATTTAATATTTCTGAAATGTAATAATTGTACTATCAAAAAAAGTTAAATTTTTCAAAAGGAATCAATATTTTGGAAGGGAGGGAGCATTTTTTAAATCATTATTTATATCCATTCTTTGAAAACCTAAAAAATAAAACTATATAATTATAATTATCTGATCAATTTATTTTTTAATGAACGATATATTCAATACACAAAATTCTAAATGATCAACAAATTATATTATCAAAATAAAATCCGCAATAGACCCACAAAGATGAACTGGACCGTCCAACTCTTTTGGGTAGGCCCATAAAAATCTAATCCCTAAAAACTTGAGGATAAGATTCAAGATTTTAAATTCGAGTCACTCAAGAAACTTTAAAGGTTTGTCCATTCATTAACTTAAGTATCTTGACATTAGTCGAAGTTCATACAAATTGATCCGGACACCGATTAAAAAAATAATAAATAAATAAATAACTTGGAACAGGGGAAGCACGTGATGGATATTAAAGAAGAAAACAACAACAGCACATAATATATGCCAACAAGATTTAGATGCCCACTTCCACTATCATAATCACACTACACTTCTTGCAGATTATGATAACAGATTGTAGAGAATAAATCAGAGATTTTTTAGATACAAGATGGGTGTTAAAAGAATAATTTTGAGGAATTAAAGATGAGTTCTTATTGTTTGAGTATTGCTGAAACAGTGAATTAAACTTTGTTCAAGTGAAAAATGCTAAGATTGTATTTGATTAGGGGACTTGAGAAGAGATTTGAAAAGAGAAAAAGTTTGTGAAATATGAATAAAATATATCTACATTTCAATTAGTTTCATACACATTTTTCTTTTTTCCTTTCTAAATTCCTTCTCAATCTCCCGACTAAACACAGTCTAAACGATAAAATATTTGTGTATAAATATAAAAAGTCATATAGAATAAGCTTCATTTTGTGATTATAAATCCATGTGCATATAAATAAGTTAAGATGCATTATTTTGGTTAAAGTTTATTTTTATAACATTACGTTTTTCTTTTTCTTTTTTTCTTTTTTTGCAATTGAAAAAGCAACAAAGGTGAATAAAGTTGGAAATATACAAATGGCCCCAATTAGAAATTCAGTCTTTTTCTAGAGAGAGAACCATACAATTTGCAGACAACGTTAGCTAAGAAAAAACAAATCTATATAAAATATATATATATATATATATAAAGTGTGGATTCGAGGACCCGATCTTGCATTCTATTTTTAAATTCTGTTTGATTGCATTTGCATGTATTGTATTCACCAAAGTTGACATTCTCCACTCCTCTCAAAAGGTGTATAAGGTTATCTTATATCACAAGTGGCAAGTTCTAATGGTTATTGTGATAGTATGTAATTTTATATATAAAAAACAATCAAATTTATATACATACATTTCATATAAAAAGATCTATCAGAGTATGTATTATTTCAAATATATAACGGTCATATTATTCTCGTGAGATTTTTTGTATATATTTTTTGCCAAAAAAAATTATCTTATTATAATTTTCTCAAGTAGCATGAGCCCTACAATGCCTTAAAAGTGAAGGACCTTGATCACTCGGCTAAGGATTCCCTATTCTCAAATGCTTTTGTATACATGTACTATTGTACTTCTAATCATTAGATTAAATGAAAATCTTAAAACACGTGAATCTCAAGATATGATTCAATTAAAACAAAAAAAAATAAAAGAATTTGAAAACAAAAGATCCCGTGCCTAATCACCCAACCAATTGATATATGTAGTACCATTGATTTTGAAATAGAAAAAATAGATAAATTTAAGACAGAGGACGCAAGCCGACATTCTAGATGCCAAATTAATATGTAATATATATATATATATATATGCTACATCAATGTTAAATGGTGTCATTTGAGAATGTAAAACCATTGCATGATGATCACGTTTGGCATATATATTAAGGCCACGCTTGTTTGGTGAATTAGGTTAGATGATATTGCTAGTGATAGGATGATTAGCGAAGAGATTATTAATGTGAAGATTGTTAGTAAAGAAATTAAGTAAAAGTGTATTTGTTATGATGATAATGTGAGAGATGATTAATGATGGGATTGTTAAATTATTTTTATATAAAATAAATAAATAAATAAAATATTCTATATTAAAACAAAAAAACTAAAACAAATAGTAAAACAAACAGGTTCACTTGGTAAAAATAAAATAAAATTTATATGTAAAATAGAGTCAATCCGCTCACTATTTTCCTAATCTCACCCAAAATCCAACCAAACTAATCCCCTACTGAGGGGGATTACTAAGCCCCTCCGACTAACTATTACTCCTCCCTCTTAAATCACCACCAAACAAATTGTGGATAGAACTCACAGCCATATCACTCCAGTCCCCCCTCCACGCCGGTAAACAAACATGGCCTGAGCATCTTATGTTCAACTTGCTATTCCATGTACATAGATATTACATAGACATATATGAGGTCACTGTCAAAACAATGATAAATGCTTTACTGTTTTGGAAATATTAATAATGAACTATCTATCTTTTAGAATATATTTTTCCCACCACCTTAGTCCTCTCTCTATATATAGCTTCTCATCATACCTCAAGTTCTTCACGGCCAAATCTCTAACTCTCTCTTCACTACAAGCATTCTTCAACCGTCTCTCATCCAACATCTTCCCAACGATGGCCACCATGTCGGCTCTGGGAGCTGAAAAGCCAGTTGTTATCTTCAGCAAAAGCGGTTGTTGCTTTGGCCACACCATCAAAACACTGATAAACAGGGGCTAGTCCTGCTGTTTATGAGCTTGATGAACTTCCCTATGGACGACAACTGGAAAGAGAGTTGTCGTCATTAAGATGTCGACCTAGCGTACCCGCTGTGTTCATAGGGGGGAGTTGGTTGGCAGTTCTAATGAGGTCATGAGCCTCCATATCCGGGGCAAGCTAGTCCAATTGCTCAAAAAAGCTAAAGCTATATTTATATAGGATGCCAAACTAGTTGCTATTTTTGCTTTTGTAGCGAATGAGAATAGACCTACTTAACTATGAGCCTCTTTTTTTATGTGGAGAGGTTTGATGAGAAGTACTAATTGTGTTTTTAAGGTGTATTTTCTTTTTGTTGTACTAAATCATTAATGTCATACTTAGTTTATTTACAACTACTGTGTCTTGAACATAATATTTCTCCATTTTATGTATTTTCCATATGCATAAATGGAAATTTTAAGAGATGAGCAGAAAGTAAACTATGTACCTAAGAAGCACATTATATTCAAAGCAAACTTAGCAATCTTTTTGTTGTATTTGTGATTTTGAAAGTGGTTATATATATGATTTGAAGAACATTTTTGTATTTACTGATCCTGGAAATGTCTAATAATCTAAACATTCAACTATGTTGGGAGTTTTTACCCTCGAGTCAAACTCTAACAATTGTCTAGATTAAATATTGCCTCTCCAAGTCTTTTGCTATTGGTTAGTGTTTGCACGCGATCGGATTTGCCTTTCATGCCAACTTAGTTGAGATGAAAAAGTTGTCATAATGTATTATGCACTTTGTTTCATATGTTCTCGAAAACATTGCTATTAATTCTTACCATTCTTCTAAGAACCCCCACCTCCTCCATTATTTTTAATTCCAATTTTGTCCCAACTTAAAATTCCACTTTTACCATCATCCCTAATCTTCTAACCCTAATTTTTCAAACCATAACCCTAATCACCTCTGGTAGTCTCCACCATCACAGCCCATCTCTCAACCCTATGCCGCCCCCATAACCCAACTTCAACCATCCCTTACCGTCGCCTCTCTCCAACTCTCCTCTACCACTCTCTCCTTTACATTTTCCACCCCCTGTAGTTCCTCTTCCTCTTCATCTTCTTATTTCGATCAAGGAACAGTGGCAGTTGCAAATCTAGGGTTTGCAATTTGCAACTTGCAACTGCGAAGTGGAATCTAAAGAGAAGAGTCTTGCGGCAGTGGCAGCTAAACAGCGATGGCACGACAACCGACAATGGTGGCAAAATCAAGATCGAGATCACGAGAGGGAGAAGAGGGCTCACAACGATGGTGTTGGATGTGGGTTTGGTAGAAGGAAGAAGAACAGAAAAGAGATGGGATGTGGATGTGGATTGCAACGGCAAGATGGTGACACCAGTGGGTGGAGGGGGTGGAAAGGGTTTCGAATGCCGACAGGTGGGATTTTTGGTGGCGGGAGCCGTTGGCGAAAGGAAAAATAGAAGAAAAGTTGGGTGCAAAAGAAAAAGGGTAGAGTTGAAATTAAGGTGCGAGTTTTAAAAGATTTATTTTACTAACTGAGGGTTCAAAATAGTAGAGGGATCGAAAGAATAAAAGTATGAGTGAATAGCAGCACCGTTCTCTATTTGGTTAATGCCTTTTGACTTCATCAATAAAAACTTATTTTGCTTATCAAAAAAATTATTGTCAGAGAATAAATTGTCTCCAATGCTGATAGAAAACTGGACCATTTCAGTTCAGTCTTTTGGGCCTGTTATAGGGCCCACTTCAATGATCTGATTTGTTAATCACCAAAACTCTAGTATATTCATAAAAAAATTATAATAATATTAGATTAATTCAATAATTATATTTACATAATTTCATCAAATTATGTAAATATTAATATACACACAAGGTATAATTATGATAATTAATATTTTCAAAAAAAAATTGTACTATTTTAATTTTAAATCAAAGGGTAGTTTTGGAAATTTAATATTTTTGAAATGTAATAATTGTACTATCAAATAAAGTTAGATTTTCTAAAGGGAATCAATATTTTGAAACGGAGAGAGCATTTTTTAAATCATTATTTATATCCATTCTTTGAAAACCTAAAAAATAAAACTATATAATTATAATTATCTGATCAATTTATTTTTTAATGAACTATCAATTCAATACACAAAATTCTAAATGATCAACAAATTATATTATCAAAATAGAATCCACAATGGACCCACAAGGTGAGCTGGACCGTCCAATTCTTTTGGATAGGCCCATAAAAATCTAACCCCTAAAAACTTGAGGATAAGATGCAAGATTTCAAATTCGAGTCACTCAAGCGACTTAAGTATCTTGACATTAGTCGAAGTTCGTACAAATTGATCCGGACACCAGTTAAAAAAATAATAAATAAATAAATAATTTGGAACAGTGGAAGCAAGTGATGGATATTAAAGAAGAAAACAACAGCACATAATATATGCCAACAAGATTAAGATGCCCACTTCCACTATCATAATCACACAACACTCTTCTTGCAGATTATGATTTTAGAGAATAAATCAGAGATTTTTTAGATACAACATGGGTGTTAAAAGAATAGTTTGGAGGAATTAAAGATGAGTTCTTATTGTTTGAGTACTGCTGATACAGTGAATTAAACTTTGTTCAAGTGAAAATGCTAAGGTTGTGTTTGGTTGGGATATTTGAGAAGGGAAAATGTAGGTGAAATGTGAATAAAATATACTTACATTTCATCTAGTTTTACGTATATTTTTCTTTTTCCTTTCTAAATTTCTTCTCAAATCTCCCAACTAAACGCAATCTAAGCAACAAAATATTTGTGTATATATATAAAAAGTCATATAGAATAAATTAGCAGCTTCATTTTGTGATTATAAATCCATATGCATATAAATGAGTTAAGATGCATTATTTTGGTTACAGTTTATTTTTATAACATTACGTTTTTCTTTTTCCTTTTTCTTTTTTTGCAATTGAAAAAGCAACAAAGGTGAATAAAGTTGGAAGCATACAAATGGCCTCATTTAGAAATTCAGTCTTTTTCTAGAGAGAGAACCATACAATTTGCAGGCAACTTTAGCTAAGAAAAAACAAATCTATAAAATATATATATATAAATAAAAAGTGTGGATGCGACGACCCGATCTTGCATTCTATTTTTAAATTCTGTTTGATTGCATTTGCATGTATTGTATTCACCAAAGTTGACATTCTCCACTCCTTATCAAAAGGTGTACAAGGTTATCTTATATCACAAATGGTAAGTTCTAATGGTTATTGTGATAGTATATAATTTTATATATAAAAAACAATCAATTTTATATACATACATTTCATATAAAAAGATCTATCAGAATATCATATTTCAAAAATATAACGGTCATATTATTCTAGTGGGATTTTTTGTATATATTTTTGTCAAAAAAAATTATCTTATTATAATTTTCTCAGGTAGCATGAGCCCTACAATGCCTTAAAAGTGAAGGATCTTAATCACTTGGCTAAGGATTCCCTATTCTCAAATGCTTTTGTATACATGTACCATTGTAATTCTAATCATTAGATTAGATGAGAATTTTGAAATACATGAATCTCAAGACATGATTTAATTAAAACAAAAAAAAATAAAAGAATTTGAAAATAGAAAATCCCGTGCCTAATCACCCAATAAGGCATGATCCAATGCTTTCAAATTGCAGTTTGGCATACTTTGCCTCTTTTTGAATTAAATAGTAGCAAACCATTAATTTGATGCGCTAAAAGTATATATATATATATAGTAGGCCTTTTTCCCACAAAGAATCACACATGAAGATAAAAGAAAATGTAACAGGATTGTTCCAGCACATTGTTTTGCAACACTGCTAATCATGTGCACCATTTTAGGAAAATGCTACCCATAATTTTATTTTTTATTTCATTTTCTCACTTTTAGACACAAATCAGTGGGTCTTATGTCATTTACTGATGTGGATTGTATTGTCTTGTATCTAAGTGTTCAAATAAAATAATAATAAAATGAGATTATATTTAGAACAACTCATAATTTAACGTATAGAGAACATCTTAGCAGCATTTCTTTCAAATTAGAGCTATGTGATTCTATTCTAGAAATGAACAATGTGGTAGGCATATCTTCTTCTCCTCCTCCTCCTCCTCCTCCTCCTCCTCCTCCTAGAAAGGATGATTATGTGGATTTTATTATAATTTTTTTTTTTTTTTTTTTTTTTTTTTTTTTCACTATGCTCTTCCAAATTTCTATTTTCTTATTCATTCTCTATCAGCTTTGGGATTTGCTTGAATTGAACTCGATGAGAATCTTTCCATGGGAGAGCAGAAAAAAAAGATACCCCAATTGGATAAACCCAACATCTATGTCCACCTCACCAGATGCTCCAAGATTAGGTCTACCATGAAGTCTTTTTGAGAGTTTTATTCCATCACATGCCAAGTAAACAAAATCAGACTCAGTCATTAAAAATATATGTGTGTGCGCGCGCACGCGCGCATAAAGTATTAGTTTGATATTTGGGATGGCAATTTGAACCCGGCCCGACGGAGACCCGACCCCCATCCCCAATAAGAGTGGTTTTTTTTTGAAAAATACCCCTAACAAGCCGGGGATGGTATTTGAAATTAAAGCCCCGATCAGTTTCAGGCCGAGGACGGGGATAGCTTTCACAGCCCCGGACCTAGCCCGTCGCCGACCCCGTTTTTCCCCGAAATAAAATTACCATACTACCCCTCCATTCATTCATTATATATATATATAACTCCCCTTTTTTTAGTAGCCCTCTTGATCTGTAAAACAAAAGTCACATACATAACTCAAAAAAGTGTCTCTCTCTCACTCACTCTCTCTCTGAGTCACATAATCCCCGATCAAACTCTCTCTCTCTCTTCTCTCACTCTCTCTCCTCTCCACAGTCGGCGATGGCATCGTCGTCTCCTCCTCCTCCTCCTCCTCCTCCTCCTCCTCCTCCGTCGCCTCCTCCTCTTCCATCACCTCTCACCGCCTCCTCCTCCGTCACCTCTTGCGCGCCTCCTCCTCTGTCGCTTCCTCCTCCTCCTCCTCCAGGCCACCGCTAAACCTTCATACTCCGTTGCCTCTCGCCTCCTCGTCCCTCCACCACGGCAGATCTAAGCAGATCGCCTCTCATCGTCGTCTCTGTGTATGTGTCTCTAAGTCGATCTGTCTGTAATTTTTTTTTTTTTTTTTTTTTTTTGTGATGACGTTGCCGTTGATGATGTTGTTGATGATTTATTGTTGAGAGAGAAAGCTAAACATAGAGAAAGAGAAAGAGTGTTACAGGGATTTTTTGGGGTCGAAGAAACCCAATCCCCGTTAGGGGGGGCGGAGGCGGGGGGAGTGATGGGTTCCCCGCCAGGGATCAGGGCCAGGGACGGAAATTTGGTAGCTTCGGGGATCGGGGACGGGGAGTGTGATCCCCGGCCCGTTGCCATTCCTATTTGATATACATTGTTCGTCCATATTCTAATAACTCAAGTCTTTGAGACAGTCAGTGACTTAACATGGTAATTAGAGTTATGGTATTATTTTCTAATAGTTTTAAACTTTTAGGGTGACTTTAACATAATGACACAGCACTCGTTTTATCTTCACATATATTGTTGGACTTAATCTTAATAAAAATTGTTATATATCACTTCTTTTTTCTTCTTTTTTTCACAATTTTATATCACTCCGAACATGGGATTGTTTCTAAATAATGAACCAATTATGAGTGATCCATATAAGTGATGATACAAAACAGTGACAAAAATAGGTGACAAAGTATTTCTTTTTTCTAGTAGTTCAATCTTTTGGTGTGACTTAACATGGAGACGCAACTAATCAGGACCAAGCTTCTGTCCAGTCCAGATGCAATTCGGGCCTATGGGCCCATCACAGGCCTAATTTTTTTATTTTGTAAGTTTCTATATATATATATTAATCAGATAATCATAATTATATTATTTTATCATGTTTATTTTTTAGAAGAATAGATGACTAATAAGATTTTCAAGATAGACCGTCTACTTTTTCAAAAACAAATGCAATGAAGTCGATCATGTAGTTACACTATCAGGAAGTCTTTTTTTTTTTTTTTACAAACGATCTACACTTTACAAAATAAACGGATCGAATTATCATGGTAGAGCCCGTGGGAGGCCTACAGCCCCAAACTGCACCATTTCCATTAATTACTATACTAGCCTCATGTAGGGATTAAAACAAGGTACAACTAAAATCAAGTTCATTACAAAACATAGCAATCATATATATGATCCTGGAGACGCAAATTAATCAAAATGGATCCTGATTTCTAGCATGGTGGTTCCACATTGTTTCAGTCTTGCAGGATTGGTTTTGGATGCTAAAACAGTATGTAATATGTATGTACCCTACATGTGTGACACACACATGTGAGAGTGAGAGTGAGAGTGAGAGTGAGAGTGAGAAAGGTTTCCATCAAGCAATGATCAATTCTAATTTGGAATGGAACTATCTTTTCGAATATTATTTTTTTTCATTTGCTTTTCTATCTTTAGTTAAAGCATATCCCAGTTCACAACCTACCACCTTAGGCCTCTCTATATAACTTCCATCAGAGCTCAAGTTCTTCACAGCCAACTCTTAACTCTCTCTCTCTTCACCACAAGCATTCTTCAACCATCTTTCCAACAATGGCCACAGTGACATTTTGGTGGCTGAAAAGCCCATGTTGATCTTCAGCAAAAGCAGTTGTTGCATTTACCACTCCATTAAGAAACTGATACACAGCTTTGGGGCGAGTCCTACTATTTTATGAGCTTGATAAACTTTCAAATGGACAACAACTGGAAAGGGAGTTGTTGTCATTAGGGCGTGAGCCGAGTGTACCAGCTGTTTTCAAAGGGGGAAAGTTGGTTGGCGGTTCTAATGAGGTCATGAGCCTCCATCTCCAAGGCAGGCTAGTCCAATTGCTCATACAGGCTGGAGCTATATTTGTACAGGTTTTGGATGCTAAAACAGTATGTAATATGTATGTACCCTACATGTGTGTGCGCGCACGCGCGTGTGAGAGTGAGAGTGAGAGTGAGAGTGAGAGTGAGAGTGAGAAAGGTTACCATCAAGCAATGATCAATTCTAATTTGGAATAGAACTATCTTTTCAAATATTATTTATTTCATTTGCTTTTCTATCTTTACTTAAAGCATATCCCAATTCACAACCCACCACCTTAGGCCTCTCTATATAACTTCCATCAGAGCTCAAGTTCTTCACAGCCAACTCTTAACTCTCTCTATCTCTATTCACCACAAGCATTCTTCAACCATCTTTCCAACAATGGCCACAGTGACAGCTTTGGTGGCTGAAAGCCCATGGTGATCTTCAGCAAAAGCAGTTGTTGCATTTGCCACTCCATTAAGAAACTGATACACAGTTTTGGGGCGAGTCCTACTATTTATGAGCTTGATGAACTTTCAAATGAACAACAACCGGAAAGGGAGTTGTTGTCATTAGGGCGTGAGCCGAGTGTACCAGCTGTGTTCATAGGGGTAGAGTTGGTTGGCAGTTCTAATGAGGTCATGAGCCTCCATCTCCAAGGCAGGCTAGTCCAATTGCTCATACAGGCTGGAGCTATATTTGTACAGGTTTTGGATGCTAAAACAGTATGTAATATGTATGTACCCTACATGTGTGAGCGCGCACGCGCGTGTGAGAGTGAGAGTGAGAGTGAGAGTGAGAGTGAGAGTGAGAAAGGTTACCATCAAGCAATGATCAATTCTAATTTCGAATAGAACTATCTTTTCGAATATTATTTTTTTCATTTGCTTTTCTATCTTTGCTTAAAGCATATCCCAATTCACAACCCACCACCTTAGGCCTCTTTATATAACTTCCATCAGAGCTCAAGTTCTTCACAGCCAACTCTTAACTCTCTCTCTCTTCACCACAAGCATTCTTCAACCATCTTTCCAACAATGGCCACAGTGACAGCTTTGGTGGCTGAAAAGCCCATGGTGATCTTCAGCAAAAGCAGTTGTTGCATTTGCCACTCCATTAAGAAACTGATACACGGTTTTGGGGCGAGTCCTACTATTTATGAGCTTGATGAACTTTCAAATGGACAACAACTAGAAAGGGAGTTGTTGTCATTAGGGCGTGAGCCGAGTGTACCAGCTGTGTTCATAGGGGGAGAGTTGGTTGGCGGTTCTAAAGAGGTCATGAGCCTCCATCTCCAAGGCAAGCTAGTCCAATTGCTCATACAGGCTGGAGCTATATTTGTACAGGTTTGATGAGAGAACTTATATTTTAAGGTGTATTTTCCTTTTCTTTTCTTTTTTTTTTTTTTCTTTTTTTTTTTGTTGGCACTAAATAAAGTCATACTTAGTTATTTTACTCTCTCTTAAACATAATTCATTAATGTCTGTATTTCTACATGCATTAGTGCAAGAATACAGCATATGTAATTCCAATTGTAGTGCCCCCAACAAATAAAATATAAAACGAGCATATTATACATTCAAAAGACAAAATTACCAGTTCACTATAAAAGTGAATGGAGAGGTGGGTTTGATTCAGGGCTCAGTTATTCTTGAGAAGCAAAACGTGATTGTTTCAAGGTTCTTGAATTTTCTTGAATTTTTGAAAAACGTTATTCTTGAATTTTCTCTCTAAAATGGATGTAAGCTGATTTGTGTCAGACAGTGTAAATTCTATGGATGTGCAATAATCCCAACAAATCATAGCTTAAAATTTACTAAATTTGTTTCTTTTCATCATATGTAAATCCTGTGTATTTTTACCACAAATTAACTAGAAATTAAAATTATTGCCACCAAAAAAAAAACCATTTTTTTCTATCATAATCATAATATAGCAGGAGGTGTGCATGTATTGGGAGAAGAACAGCCAAACAAAAGAATCAGAGAATTAAGAAGAGCTAACACTTTGAAAGGAACAATACTATAACAAAGCATTGAGAAAAGCTAACCTTGAACAGAATTGGTTATAATCCACTTATTTTTAGAAAATGAAGCAACCAAGTATTCCGTCATTTGTGAATATAATCTTTCAACACATTACTATTCTGCTCTAGTTTAGCATTCCTTCGCCAATTCTCTACTGCTCTCTTAACAGTGGCATTTGCCTCGCATATCTCTTCAGCAGAGAACTTGTGTTCAACAACTCCCAAAGGTCCAGGCTCCAGTACCTTAATCACCGTTTCCATCTCCTGCTCCAGCTGTCTATGAAATAAATGCCACGTAAGTTTTGCCAAAACGAAAACGTTGCCAGTTTATAACAATGAACAAGCTAACATAAAAAAGCCAAAAGCAACTTTGAGACGGACAAAAACAAGGTAAGTTTATATAGGGCTGACTTGAGAGCCGAGACAAAGGAGCTATGTATAACAGAGACTAAGGTCTTCAGCTAAGAAGTATGGACACAAACACGCCGACACGCCAATTTTTAAAAAATGCAAGACACGACACGTGAGGGACATGCATAAAATATATAATTTTATATATTTATTATATGTTATATATATATGAATATATTATTCAAAGATAATAAAAAATGCAATATGACACTAATTCCTATAAATTTATATGATTTTCGTTTTATTATTGTATTTCAAGTTGTTTTGTTCAAATTTATAATTAGTTTCACGTGTGTTTAATCGATAGACATGTGTGTTTAAGTGATAGACACACGTGTGTCCTTTAATTGTCCAAACAGTGTCCGGATCTTTTAAAAAAAGTCTTTAAAAAAAAAAAGGACAAGTTTTGAAGAGTGTCGAAACACGTGTCGGAAAAGTGTCCAAAGAGTGTCGGTATTGACACAGATACATGAACTTAGAAGTGTCCAAGCTTCTTACGTCTTGAGTGAAGCTAAGGTCATATATGAAATTTTCACATAAGGATGATGAATCAAGCAAGTGCAATTCAGGATAAGAAAGAGAGAATCAACATAGAGACTGACAAAAGAGGGTAACTTTGTACGGAGCAGACTTGTGATAAAGCATCCAATCCAATCCAATCCAATCTATTGGACATGATTTTTGAGCATTATTTTATGTCTCCATCTTCTTTTCTTTTTCCTTTATTTTTAAAACACAACTCTCCATTACAACAAAATTTCACACAGCATATAAATACAGCAAAAGGTAAATCAAGAGTGTATACATGATGTAGAATTACATGATCTTGTTCAATGTCAGAATAAACAAACAGAGCTGTGACATATTCTCTGGAGAAAGTAAATCAATCGCAAACCCTAACGATACATACATATATAGGTGAGAGAGAGTATATCATATATACATATATGTATAGAGAGAGAGAGAGAGAGAGAGAGTACCTGAAGAGCCTGGAGAAGGGTAAGGAATTGCCGAGCTTAGAAAAGGATAGAGGCATTCCGATTCCAGAGAGAAGAGAAGGGAAGCGGCTCAGTCACTGTGTGTGTTTCAATTTGAGCACCCAAAATGGTTTGGCGTTGGGCCTCGGTGCCCAATTCAACTCATGAGAGTGGGTTCCAACCCTGCACCCCTTCCCCTTCCCCGTCCTTTCGGGGCACACATTTTTGTTTTTGTTTTTTCTCGGAAATCAATTTAGAGGGGCCCTTAAAATAAAATATTTTTAATTTTTTAATTTATTTTCAATCTAAATTATTTGTCTATCTTTTTTAAAATAAAATTGATAAAAAAAAACTCAATATAAGTGTACATAAAATAGCTAAAATATCTTTTTTTTTATTGAATTTAATGACTAAAATGCTCTGTTTCGTTAGTTTTACTTAGGGGTTGTTTGGGATGACCTAAATAAGTACACTTTTTGTCTTTTTACGAAAAGATATGCAGAAAAGTAGAGAGGTGATGTGATGAAAAAAAAATAAAAAGATAGATTATTTTTTAGTTGCCAAACTTGGCCTTAGCAAAAATGGGTATATGGTTTAGATTGAAAATAAATTAAAAAATCAAGATTAAAATTAACAAAACTAAAAACTCATGATTTATATTGTCATCAAGGTCAAATTCTGAGTTTTTTTTATAATTTTTTCATAAAAATTATTTAGTTTAGAAATTAACTTTTGTTTAGTTTGATTTTTAGAATTAATTTTATGAAACAAAATTTAATGAAATTAAAAATTAATTTAGTTTCAAAATATATATAAATAAATAAAATACTTATCATTTACATGATGTTTGTTTTTTGGGAGAAAGAAATAATTTTGAAAATATATTTTAAATGTTTAATTTTATTAAATTAATTTCTATTTCTCAAAAACAAAAAAAAAAACAAAAAAATGAAAGCAGATTAAATCAAACAAAGCTGTACCTTTAGTTTGGAAATTGATTTCCGAACAAAACTCAATGGTTCAAAAATTAGATTCGAAAATCAACTTTCAAAAATCAGTGTGCAAGCGAAGATATAGTGATTTGTGAGAAAAAAAGTTAAATACTTATTAGCAAACTCTTTTTTTATTGCCGTTCTACCCCTAAACATAATATTACTATTAAGGATAAAAGTACAAAAAAACCCAAATTTGTGCTGAATATTTTACTTTGTGATATCAAATGATGTGCATTATGATAAAAGGCATTGAAGGGGGCATAATTATTCAAGCCTATTTGTATGGAACCTTGTTGGATTGGACGAAGGTCCCTACTAGACAGGACGAAGGTCCTTACTGGACTGGACGAAGGTCCCTACTCCGTACTCAAGCCTAGTTGTATGGAACCTTGTTGGATTGGACGAAGGTCCCTACTAGACTGGACGAAGGTCCTTGCTGGACTGGACGAAGGTCCCTACTCCGTACTCAAGCCTAGTTGTATAGAACCTTGTTGGACTGGACGAAGGTCCCCACTCCGAAGTGGGCTCTCTCTCTCCACTCTATGATAGACCGAGCTAAGGGATCAGTGTTGGCCCACTCCCCACTCCGAAGAGGGGAAGACCATGGGCCTGGGCATAACACCACTCCCCACTCCGAAGCGGGTAAATCCATAACATGGGATCCAAGGCTCCCACTCAACGACAACATGAGTGCTAACAGATCAGTCAATACTCTGTAAAGTAAAAAGCATGTTGTGTCCGCGAATGACGGATCATGCTCCCCTCTATTAAGGGATGTGCTACAATCACGGCTGAAGACCAGGCGTAGAATGAGGGAGCTTGATGAAGAAGTCATATAATCCTTATAAAAGGTAACCGGACTCTCCATGAAGAGGGAGCTCTCTGAACTCTAAAAAAACACATTAGTCTTCTCTATCTTGTCTCTACCAAACTCCGATACTGACTCGACCGTCGGAGGGGTTTCCGACCAACCCCCGGTCGGGCAGCCTAACTATTTGTTCCTTGTGCAGGCCTCCACCATCGGTGCACCAGGGTTCGTCCACGAAGTTTCATCTTACTCTATTGCGGAAACCGGTCCGCACATTTGGCGCCGTCTGTGGGAAACGTTCTCTGATTGCTTTGTGACGAACTCCGACGATGGATGTTGAAGGAACCTCGCAACCAGGGATTGGAGAGAAGACTCCAGGAACGGAGAGAACCAAAGATAAGGGTCTGGCCTTCCCTACCGGGAACGACAACCAGATGGACCACGACAGTCCGACCCTCCGTACGGCGGAGCGACGTCATGCCGTCGCCTATCGATCATCTCAACGGCTATTTGTTGAGAAGGACCACCGTGATCGTGTTATCGACTCGATGAGTCTGGAGATTGAGGAGTTACGTGCTCAACTGAGGAAGCAGATGGTACCTCAGGGTGAGCCAAGGAAGTCCGGAGGGGGACCGTCGCAGCAACGGAGGTATACTCCTCCTCCACCCCCACGACGTGAACGGTCTAACTACGATCCTGCTCGTGGTGAGCGTAGCCGGCCAATTCCGGTACGCAGTGAGGGAGCCAGTAGTAGGACAGAGAATCCTCGAGAAAACTCTCGCAAGAGACAAAAATCCATTAGTCATTATTCAGCAATCTCTCCTCCTCCGCGCCGTCGTGACGAGCGACCGCGTGACTTGAGGACATGGTTGAACGACAACCAAGAGGATGACCGACGGTCGAACAAAGTAGCCGAACGGCAATTAGAAAGGGAAAAGAGGCATCTAGATCGGTCCGTTCATCAGATAGAGCGTCGTGCTCTGGACCGACTAGTCTCTTCCCCCTTTGCACCGAGATTGAAATGGTGGAAGCTCCTCATAAGTACAGTCCACCGAAGTTTATCCTCTATGATGGGAAGTCAGACCCCCTAACTCATATAAGCCATTACCGCCAAATGATGTCACTTTGGAATCAGAACGATGCGTTCATGTGCAAGGTTTTTGCCTCTAGCCTTGGTGAGCATGGCCTCCGGTGGTATGACAAGCTTCCTCCTCAGTCAATCTATGATTGGGCTCAGCTCTCCGAAGCCTTCGTCGCACGGTTTGTTTCTAATAGCCGAATCCCGAAGGGATTGGATACCTTGTTCAATACTCGGAAGGATAAAAAGGAGTCTTTGCGCGAATATGCTCGGCGATATTGGGAGGCATATGGCGATTTGGAAGAAGATGTTTGTAGTGAACCGTTGGCAGCTCTATACTTCAAACAAGGTCTCCCCCCTTCACATAAGCTCAGGCAGTCATTGACGAAACGACCCGCCTCTGACTTGAAAGAGCTGAGGGCTCGAATAGAGGAGCGAGCCCGTGTGGAAGATGACACAGCCTCTATACAAGTGTCAGTTGCAGATGAGGGAGTTAAGGACTCTTGGCAACATAGAGCCGAACAGCCTAGGAGGGAGGACCAAAGAAAGAGGTATGGCCAAAATAAGCAACCGACCATGCAAACCGAAGAAGAAAGGAGTAGATCCTACGAAGCCATAACCACTGTGTTCACGGAGCCGATCTACAGGCTCTTGGAAAAAATCAAGGGAGAACCCTACTTCGTTTGGCCTCCTAAGATGATGGGGGACCCTGCTCGGCGCAACCAGGAGTGGCGGTGCACCTACCATCGTGAGAAAGGGCATAAGACGCAGAACTGCAGAGACCTTAAGAGGCATCTCGAAGACTTGGTTACTGCCGGCCACCTCCAGCAATGGATCGATGTGGAAAAGACAAGGGCAAAACAGGGACAACCCCCAACCCCTCTACCAGAGGACCAAGCTCCAAGGCTAGTGATAAACGTTATCCATGGGATGACCGACCCCCAAAGGGAGAATGCCCTTCGTGGCGAGATTCAGAGAGCCACGCACTTGCAACAAGTCATGTCAGTAGGACCATTGCTCAAGAAGTCTAGAACGGAAGCAAAGCCCTCTCAATTCAACATTGTTCTCCGAAAAGATCTAGAAGGGATCCAACATCCTCACACTGATGCCCTGATCGTCACCGTCGGTGTGGCGAACAAATTTGATGTGAAACGGGTCCTAATTGATCAAGGGAGCGCCGCTGACATTATGTATTATGACCTTTTCAAAAAGCTAGGTCTTGATGAGCAACACTTAATCCCTGCAGTCTCCCCTCTGGTCGGCTTCAATGGACAGACAGAGTGGCCGCTCGGCCGGATCACCTTGTCCGTCACAGCAAAGTCCAAAGTGGTCCCTGTCGACTTCTTGGTGATCAATACTTCATCTCCTTACAATGCAATACTCGGTCGACCTTGGATTCATACAATGGAGGCAGTGCCATCCACTTACCACTAGGTAGTCCGTTTCCCAACAAAGAATGGGGTAGAGGAGATCAAGGGTGACCAAGTAGCAGCAAAGCACTGCTTCATCGCCGCCATGAAGTCTAAACAAGCATGCAAGGAAGTCCAGATGGTTGAACTGCGTGATCAACCTGTACTGGAAGACGTTGGTAGAATGCCAACAGAGAAGACGGTGGAGGACCTTGAAACGATCTTGGTGGGCGGAGGAGATCCAGACAAGTTCTTTCTACTCGGCACTTCGCTTCTCGCCGGAGAGAAGGAGCAAGTATTTGCCTGGTCTGCTTACGAGACTCCTGGGTTGGACCCAATCTTTACATGTCACCAACTCAATGTCCAACCAGCAGCTCGGCCCGTAGTCCAAAAGAGCAGACGATCATCCGCAGAACATACAAAAGCGGCCATCCAAGAAGTAAACAAGCTTCTGGTAGCAGGGGTCATACGAGAAGTACAATATCCGAAATGGTTGTCTAACACCGTTGTGGTGAAGAAAAAGAATAGAAAATTGAGGGTGTGCATCGACTTCACCAACCTTAACAAAGCTTGTCCTAAGGATAGCTTTCCTCTCCCACGGATAGACCAACTGGTAGATGCAACTGCCGGACATAAACGGATGAGCTTCCTAGATGCCTACAGTGGCTATCATCAAATCCCCCTGTTTGGCCCTGACCAGGAGAAGACAGCATTCATTAGCCCAAGGGGCACCTACTGCTACAAAGTGATGCCCTTCGGCCTGAAGAACGCCGGTGCGACCTATCAACGGATGGTCACTAAAATGTTCAAGGACCAACTAGGCAAGACTATGGAGGCCTATATAGATGACATGGTGGTCAAAAGTAAATTGGCCGAACATCATCTGAGAGACTTGGAGGAAGTGTTCCAAATCCTGAAGACCCACAAGCTTCGCTTGAACGCCTCGAAATGTGCATTCGGGGTCGGTTCAGGGAAGTTCTTGGGATATATGGTGACCAGGCAAGGTATCGAAGTCAATCCCGACCAGATCAAAGCCCTCCAAGACATCGAGGCACCTACAAAGGCTAGGGAACTCCAAAAGCTCGCTGGTATGGCTGCAGCATTGAATCGTTTCATTAGTCGGTCCTCCGATCGAATGAGACCCTTCTTCCAACTCCTAAGGAAGAAGGCAACTTCGAATGGGGTGACCAGTGCTCCGAAGCACTCGCAGAATTGAAAAGGTATCTTTCTTCCCCTCCTCTTTTGTCTACTCCAGTCCCCAACGAAGAGCTCTTTCTTTACTTGGCTGTCTCCGATCACGCTGTGAGTGCAGTCTTGATTAGAGAGGAAGGGAAAGAACAAAAGCCGTATACTACGTTAGCAAAACCCTCTTGGATGCCGAAACCAGATACCTACCTCTAGAGAAGCTGGCATACGCCCTACTGATAGCTTCTAGGAAGCTTGCTCACTACTTCCAAGGACACACTATCAATGTCCTCACAGAGTACCCTCTAAAGTCTGTGTTCAGCCGAGCTGATTTCTCGGGCCGGACAGCGAAGTGGGCAGTAGAATTGGGGGAGTTTGACATTAAATTCCAGCCACGGATTGCTATCAAAGCTCAAGTGTTAGCAGATTTCGTAGCTGAGTTCACTCCAGGACCGACTGGTCCCTCCGAAGGGAGCTCGGCCTTAGCAACCGAAATCCACAACACTCATCAAACCCCCGCTGAGGCATGGAAACTTTTCATTGGAGACGTTTGGCAGCTGTTCGTTGATGGATCCTCCAACCAAAAGGGTTCTGGAGCGGGAATGGTCCTTATTTCACCAGAGGGGTTTATTTGGGAGCAAGCCATCAGACTGGGATGGAAGGCTTCCAACAACGAAGCGGAGTACGAGGCTCTGCTAGCTGGTCTCCGTAGCGCTGAACACTTTAATGCAGAGGAGTTGCTCGTTTATAGCGACTCCCAACTTGTGGTGAACCAATTGACAGGAGTATACGAAACTCGCGATGACCGGATGACATCCTATGCAGAACAAGCCAAGCACCTAATCCGTAAATTTCAAGCTATCAGGGTTGTGAAAATTGGCCGTGATAGAAATAGCCACGCCGATGCGTTAGCCTGTCTTGGCTCTTCGGTGGACTCCAGAAATGGTCGCAAGATATGGGTCGAATTTGTTCCTTAACCGACCATCGATCCACCCAGCTCGGTCCTTTGTACAGACCTTGGTCCGAGCTGGATGGACCCTCTCCTTGCCTTCTTAAAAAATGGTGCCCTTCCAGATGACAAGAAAGAAGCACATAAAACAAGGCACCGAGCTGCGCGATTTTGGGTCTCACCTTCGGGCAAGCTCTACAAAAAGTCTTACCTCGGTCCGTATCTTCTTTGTGTTCACCCCAATCTTGTGGAAAACTTTCTTTATGAAATCCACGAGGGGATCTGTGGCAGTCATACTGGAGGTCGGTCCTTGGCACACCGAGCCCTCACTCATGGGTACTGGTGGCCGCGTATGCAGAAAGATGCCCAACATATGTCCAAAATGTGACAAGTGCCAAAGGTTTGCCCCACTCATTCATCAACCAGCCAAGAACTTAACTCCCCTCACCAGTCCATGGCCATTTGCACAATGGGGTCTGGACATCGTTGGACCTCTAGCAAGGGGTACTGCTAACAAAAGGTTCTTCGTTGCTGCCACTGACTATTTCACTAAGTGGGTGGAGATTGAAGCCTTAGCAAGCATAAAGGAAGCTGACATGAAAGGTTCGTTTGGAGGAACATCATTACTCGGTTCGGCATCCCAAGGGCCCTACTATCTGACAACGGCACCCAGTTTGATGGGAGGTTTTCAGGAAGTTTGTTCTGACTTAAAAATTGAGTTCCGAAATTCTACTCCAGTCTACCCTCAAGGCAACGGTCAAGCTGAAGCGTCTAACAAGACGGTCATCAATGGGATGAAGAAGCGGCTGGAGAAAGCCAAAGGCAAATGGGTGGAAGAACTGCCAAACGTTCTGTGGGCGTACAGAACAACACCACGGCGATCGACAGGGGAGACGCCTTACTCTCTCACTTATGGGATGGAGGCCATCATCCCCTTGGAGGTCGGCCTTCCCACTATTCGGTCTGAAATCTTTGAACCAGCAAACAATGATGAGGCTATCGCCCAGGCTCTTGACCTGACAGAGGAGCGTAGAGAAGCCGCGCTCATTCGTCTGGCAGCATACCAGCAACAACTTACTAGAAGTTTCAATAAAAATGTGCTAATTCGCCAATTTCTACCTGGAGATCTGGTGCTAAGGAAGGTCATGGATCATAAGAAGGTCCCTGGTGAAGGGAAGCTCGGCCCTAACTGGGAAGGGCCTTACAGAGTTACCTCTGCCTTAGGCAACGGAGCTTACTACCTGACTGACCTAGCAGGCAAGTCCATTCCTCGTCCTTGGAATGTTGCCAACTTGAAGAAATACTATCAGTGATGTAATGATCTAAGCAGCTTTTGAATGTAATCGAAATTCTCTAAGTATTATTGAAATCACCTTTTCCCTATGAATTGTGTTCTTTTTCATATGTGTCGTACATATTTTCGCTCGACAATTGAGCAAGAATGGGTTACAGGTCTTAACCTACGCCCCAGCCTGCAAACTCGGCCCTTCGGTTGGAGTAGGGCGCCAAGTGGTATAGCTTGGTGGAATTTGTGCCAAGTATCGTTACTTGAAAGCATGGTCCATGGTAACAACTTGCGCTCAACGAAGAGCCGAGTTACACTCTACGATGAGTTAAGCTTGACCGAATCAAGTAAAAGCCGAGCAACGAAATGCCCGGCCGAATCCAACTAGACATTTCTAAGGCACAAAGCCTGGTCTGCCAGATTAGACGCCCTATATGGTCTTAGAGCCTCTGCTCAGCTAGGGACATGGGAAGTTCTTTCTTCTAATTTTTCTAAGGCACAACGTCTATTTTGCCCGAATAAACGGTCCACTCGGCTACGAAGCCTCTGCTTGGCCAGAGGGCATAGAAAATTCTTTCCTCAAATTTTTCTAAGGCATAAAGCCTAGTTTTACTGAACAAATTCCCTACGGCGTCTCTGCTCGGAATGGGGGCATCAAAAGTTATTTCCTCTAATTTTTCTACGGCATGGAGCCTAGTCAGACCGAACAGGCGGCCTCCTTCTCTAGAGAGCCCCTGCTCGGCCGGGGGCAAGCATAACACATGCAAGCAAAAATTAGAAATTGAAGTTCAAGACATACAAAAATGCAACAAAGCATGGCATTACTATAAAGCATCCATTACAAAAAGAGGAGCCCGGCTTTACAAAACGATGATGTCTAACTAGCCGAACTCCAACACTTTAAAAAAAAAAAAAAGTGGAAAACAAAAAGAGAAGGATCTTGTTTTGGATAACAGCCACATGCCGACTTCACTTACTCGACTCTCTCGCCGAGCCCTTCCTTTTTTTGTCGCTTCGGGAGACCTTTGAAGGCTCTGCCTCAGTACATGCAGGACCGCCGGGAGATTTGACTCCCTGCTGGTTGACCTTTGAAGGCTCTGCCTCAGTACGTGCAGGACCGCCGGAGGATTTGACTCCCTGCTGGTTGACCTTTGAAGGCTCTGCCTCAGTATGTGCAGGACCGACGAGGGATATGACTCCCTGCTGGTTGTCAAAGGTGAAGTACGAAGGTGCTCCGAGTCGGGTCATGACGGTGGTCTTTCGCTTCAACTCTTTGTTCTCTGCCTTTAGGGCGCAAATCTCTGCTCGTGCATCTTTGTACATGCTCTGGAGCAGAGAAAGTTTGGAGTTTAGCTTTTGTACTTCAATGGTTCTATTCTGTAACCGGTGAGATAATTTGGTAACCGTAGTCACGGTTTCCATGCAAGAGCTTAGTGTGAAGTGGTTGGCCTCAATATCAGATTGAGCAGCCATGATTTGCTCAACGGATATCATAGGAAAGCTAGGAAGAATGGGAACAGGGGCACTCGGTCCAGGAAGGTTAGGAAGAATGGAAACAGGGGCACTCGGTCCAGGAAGGTTAGGAAGGGTAGGAGCAGGGACACTTGATCCAGAGGAGCTCGGATCATTGAGGTCCGGAAAGAGAGTGAGGGGGCGAGATGAGGCCATGTGTGGTGAGAGATGTAAAGAGCAAGAAAGAAAAAAGTCACAGAGAAATGACAGAAAATAAAAGAGGAAAAGAAGAAGGAGGAGGAAGATGGAAGAGTGATGGAGAAGAAGCAGAAGAAGAGAGTGGTTAAGAAGAAGAGAAAAAAGTGATGAAGATACTGATTCAGAAGACGCTGAGAAGAAGAAGACAAAGAGGGAGAGGGCCGAGGCGAGCGTCGTTCGAGGCATGCTTTTGTCGGCCAAAGCAGGCCGCGTGTCACACGTTTGCGAGAAAAGAGAGAGACGCGGGAATTTATACGGTATAATAATAATAATAATAATATATATATATATATATAAATGAAATAAAACGAAATAAAAAAAAATGTACAACCGAGCTACAAGACTAAGTTGCACCAATTTCTTTTTAATATTTAGCTCGGCCAACCGAGCACCAGTGCAACATCAAAGACAAGTCAAGAAACATGGCCCAAACCAAGGTAATGATCAATCTTTTTAATATATATATATATAAGTATTAATAATAATGTTCAAAAGTCAAGAAACATGGTTAGTACTCATTCAAATTGTTTATAGGTTAAAGGCCATGAACAGGGCCATACAATTAAAGCAATAATAATGTTGGTGGATTTTGGGGCCCACCCAGTTAATCTATGCAAATTCAAGTATTTAAATTAGCAAATTTGGCAATTCCAAGTCAAAAGGTGGTCGTTGGGACAACATGCCTATTCAAAATTTGTGAGTGGGCTGAGATGATTACTTTAAAAAAATATATATATATATATATGTAAATAAATAAATAAATAATTTTTTTTTTGAAGGTCAGACTATACTTTGAATAAATTAGACTGAATACAAATAATGGCTTCCACTCAATAATTTTTAGTGCAAGCCAGGGGGCAAATGAAGGGGGCATAATTATTCAAGCCTATTTGTATGGAACCTTGTTGGATTGGACGAAGGTCCCTACTAGACAGGACGAAGGTCCTTACTGGACTGGACGAAGGTCCCTACTCCGTACTCAAGCCTAGTTGTATGGAACCTTGTTGGATTGGACGAAGGTCCCTACTAGACTGGACGAAGGTCCTTGCTGGACTGGACGAAGGTCCCTACTCCGTACTCAAGCCTAGTTGTATGGAACCTTGTTGGACTGGACGAAGGTCCCCACTCCGAAGTGGGCTCTCTCTCTCCACTCTATGATGGACCGAGCTAAGGGATCAGTCTTGGCCCACTCCCCACTCCGAAGAGGGGAAGACCATGGGCCTGGGCATAGCACCACTCCCCACTCCAAAGCGAGTAAATCCATAACATGGGATCCAAGGCTCCCACTCAACGACAACATGAGTGCTAACAGATCAGTCAATACTCTGTAAAGTAAAAAGCATGTGGTGTCCGCGAATGACGGATCTTGCTCCCCTCTATTAAGGGATGTGCTACAATCACGGCTGAAGACCAGGCGTAGAATGAGGGAGCTTGATGAAGAAGTCATATAATCCTTATAAAAGGTAACCGGACTCTCCATGAAGAGGGAGCTCTCTGAACTCTAAAAAAACACATTAGTCTTCTCTATCTTGTCTCTATCAAACTCTGATACTAACTCGACCGTCGAAGGGGTTTCCGACCAACCCCGGGTCGGGCAGCCTAACTATTTGTTCCTTGTGCAGGCCTCCACCATCGGTGCACCAGGGTTCGTCCACGAAGTTTCATCTTACTCTATTGCGGAAACCGGTCCGCACAGGCATTTTGTCCTATCACTCTTTTTCGCAGCTTACATTCACTTGTAGGAACTACGCAGGGCCGAGCCTGGTTTAAGAAAGATGAAGGGCCGAAAGTATAGATAGGCAGCGTTGTTCTCCCTATAGGCAGGCATTGTTCTGCTGCTGGTGAATCTATACCTGACCAAAGAGATAATGCCTCTATAGCAGCTAGAATTGGGTAACTTCAATGAAATTGTAGGTATTCAGTCAATATCATGCTCTTAATGTTGGAAACTAATATTTTCAAAACATTAAAATGAAGGAGCCTAGAATTCATCTGCAGAAAATAGGAAATTCAAGAATGATAGTCCTGTTGATTGACCAAAGAGACCGATGAGAAACAATCCCGTTGTGCTATTCATCACAACGGGTTACAAACTCCTCCAGCATTTGCAACTATTGTAAAGTAACCTTTGTAGAGTTCCAACCCATCAATTTGAATTTGATTCAAATTACCAGACTCCTCTCCTGCAGATAACTGGACTTGACAACAATTTGTATAGAAAAGAGACTACGCCTGATCGAAATCAACAGACAAAATATAGATATGGACCCACTTATTCTATCTCACATTCATATCTAATGCACAAGCTTATGATGATTCAATAAAATTCTACGTGAAATTAGAATTTACACATACTGCTCCCAAAACATTTGCCAAACCATCAAAGAATTAAAACATTGTTCTCAAACAGGAAGTTTGCTGCTATAATGCTTATGAATTGCATGTGCTAAAATATGATTGTAAACACGGTGGCTAAGTGGGAAACATTTTCGGTGGATGTAACTATAAACCATTCAAAGTTTCAAATGGAACCCTAAATTCCACAGCATTTTCGCCCCACCCCTATCATACAAGCATGGACAATGCTTCTCAAGGTCCAACAATGTCATCTCTTACAAGCATTGATCAATGGATATCAAGACAGAATTTCTACCGAGTCAAATTTAAAACCATCGAGACAATCACTTACCATATCCCAATTAGACACTGCAATGAAATGCCCCGAGATTTGAGAAGCCTCTAAAAAGGTTTCTACATGAGCCCTCAGAATCAGAAGCCTGAAATGCACCCTCCTGAAATTACCCATATAAGACTAGGAATCACAAAAAATGGAAATTGGTTGGTCCCTTTCACTTCAAAAATAAAACAAGAGTAGAAAAGGCATGAACACGGATTGAATACAAACTTTGGCTTACCTGATGGAAATGACTACTTTGTTGTTGTTAATGAGAGGAAAACATTTCCACATGGGGGTTTGCCATTTCAGCTTTGTTATTTGAGTTGATATTGATGCCAATGTTGACTATATGACCGTGAATGATCAGTTGCAATGTAGGCTATGTACCAAATATGTTGATGAACCTTGATATTAAGAGATGAAACTTTGTACAACAAACAGTATTAAGCTTCCTCAGATCCAAGAATAGATGAGACAGTGAATGGATTTTAGGTTTTACATTTAGCTTGAACGACGAACTTCAACACCTTGTCTTGCGCTTGTACTAATGCTTAATGGGGCAGAACTTTGACTCGACTGCTGGACATCGGAAAGTGAAGTGGACCCAGTTTGTGAATAGATGAAACCAACCGAACTACTTGAAGTGTTTCCAGATGAAGGTATTCTACTTGAATGAGGAGGATCCAATATAGGCCCTGATATAAATTCAGGGCGCGACTCTGAATTTGAAAATGGTGGAGCCAGAGTAGCAAGGGAAGACCCGACCAAGTAGGGAGCAACCAGCATGTCTGAGAGAGATGAAGCTGATGGACTATATCTTACTGTTCGTATTGGATGATCAAATCTGCACGTGCTCCCAAACTTGCAGTGTCCATTTTGCATATAGAAAGCACAAGGTTGTACCCCCTGTTCATCAAACAAAGATCATAATGAATATTTGTTCCAAGAAAAAAAAAACAATAAATTAGCTGAAAAAATAAAAATAAATACAAATCTTGAATACATAACAAAATTAAATGTAATGGCAAGCAAATCCACTACAGAAAATTGAGGATTCAAAAGGCAGCTTTTACACAACTTTTCCTTCCTTTGTTTCCTTTCCTTTTCAAACTTTGAATTAACACTCAGGTCACCATGTTCAATACATTGAGCAATAAACCTTAAGGTTTTCTGTCATACCAACTAGTGTTTGCAGGAATCTTCAGCAATAGCCAGCAACAAAATCTTCTCGTAATTTGTAACTCTTTGTTTGACTCCAAATATGCAGGAAAATAAATTGATGAGTGAATAAGATTGCTTCTTCAGTATACGACATCATGAAGGGGAACCATAATATTTTATCTATTTTTCCTTCTGATCGACGACAATCATTTTGCATTGTGTCCTACTACAAGTGAAATGATCTTCCATTACTAGTTTACATCCTTTTGCAAGTTTTCTATCTTTCATTAAGGAAGCGCAAGGATCATGCATTGAGTGGCCCTCAGTCCATTGGAATTTAAACAGTGACAATATATGCACAAATTTCATAATTATCAACAAAAATATTTTCACATTCACAAAGAACTGAGATTCCTTATATATATATATATATATGACACAAAACAGGAATTCCATTAAAACAGCCAAACACGTTTCAACTTTTAGCCAAATCTCTGGTGTTTTAGTTTCTGGCCAAGTAAGAGATGTCAACAAACAGAAGTGCATATTTCAGACTAAACTTCACTCTCACACTATTAACAGACCCAGTAGATGAGATAGGAAGCCACTTACATGTCTCAACAACAACAACAACTAAAAGAATGAAAAGACTAGCATGGTTCACAAATTCATGTAGAAAATATATTTCAGTCATTCAGAACAATAATAGGTATTAGGTCCACAAAATACTTTAAGATATAAAAATCACGCAACATGATAAACACTATAAAATTTAGAACAAGGCAAATAGTTAAAAAAGAAATGTTAAAATAATCATATGAAATATAGTAATAGTTTAATATATTTATACAACAATGTTTTGTATGAATTTCTACATGCAGACAACTAGACAAGCAGTACACAAGCCAAAAGAGCAACTAATTCGACCAACTACACAAACACTTTCGATAGTTGAGCTCAATCTGTGTCCATACCATTCACTAAATCATTGCCTATTACCTTTTCTAATAGTCCACATGCATATTTCTATTGACTTTCCTGTAGTCTTAATGGTAACCACCAACTTGAATCAAAACACAACTTAATGCTCATTTTATCCCTTTATACCACCTCATGCTTCTCACCTCTAGTAATGCTTGGCACAAGCTGATACAGCCCATTCCAATTCCCTGAAAACTTTTCAGCATATTGGATCTAGCATGATTTATGTTGCTAAAAATGCATCAGTATAGGCAGTTTTTCAAACATAGAAGAAACGAAGTGATATAACGAATTACTATCAACCCATCAATCTTTCCAGTCTATGCAACCTGAATTTGTAATCAGCACAGCTTGCCCAGTTTCTTCAGAAATAATAAAGAAAAAGTTCTTTGTATGTAAATATTGAAACATCTATGATCTAACTTTTTTAGTTGCATTAAAATAATGTGTAGGATATAACTGCAAATCAATTCAATCTCCAAATTTGCTTCAATGAATTTGCTTCAATGTTTCCATACCCGTTCATATTATTTACAAATTTTAATACAAGCCTTGCCCCATTGGGTCACGTGGCCAAGCCTACCACACACCATGACCCCAACCCTCTTCTACTTTGTTGAAGAAAGATGTGATAGCATTTTTGTCCACTTAACTTCAAAAGCCTTTGTCCCAATTATTTGGGTTGCACAAACATTTAGATTATACCCAACATAATACCTAAACTGAAAATTTAGAAACTAGTTTTTTGGATTAGTGATAACTTGAGAGTTACTATTACCCAGCCTATCAAAAAAAAAAAAAAACAGAAGAAGTAATGTGAGTTAAGTAAAGGATGGTAAGAGGAATATCAATAAACTAGCTAGTATGAGAGAAAAGAAAAGGTAAAACTTGAACTATGCAAAATGCATTAAGGGTAAGAATTGGATAGTGCTATTAAAGGACGATAAGAACAAGGAATAATGGAGGAGTTACTTTAAGATATATGTAATGGAAATCATGTTAGGAGCTTAAGTTTTGAATTAAGAAAATAATTGTAGCAATTATATGTCTATAGATTTTTTTTCCAAAAATTAGAATGCTAGAGGGAAAGGAAGCCTAATGGTATTCATATTAAGTTTTGGAAGTATTTAGGTGATGAAGGAGCAATTTGGTCAACTAATTAACTTGTTTAATAAGATTTTACAGATAAAGAAGCATGATCAATAAAGCAACATTTTTTTAAAGATCCTAATAATACTAAATTCTTGAGTGTGGCAAATGCTTAAGACCCACAATTTAGATCCCAAAATTCACCCACAATGATGTGGCAAGAGAGTTGAGCCTTATTTAGTTGAGCGTGACCAATCAAAAGTTGACAGCTAACATGCCATCTCATATGAATCCCACATCATTTAGATTCTAAAACACATGAACTCACCAATACAACATCTACAGCAGGAATAAAATTTGATAATTAGAATTCTCATCAGTAATTCATGTTCGACTACGCTATAGCAGTTTATTTCATTGATCCGATGTTTTTCACAATCAAAATTCTTATATGTGCATAAGCATCAGTGTATTTATTTAGGCATATGCAACTACAAATGTAACCAATTGTACAGTTCCAAATAACTAGTCAATATAAAACTCCAGTATATAGTTGTTAGACATGGTTAGAAAATAAAAGGACAAATTACACTAACAGTCCCTTTATTTTGAGACTCGTGTCACTTTGGTCCCTGACTTTTCAATTGTGACACATTTGACCTTGAATTTTAAATCTTGTTCCAAATAAGGACAATTAAAGATACCATTGTTTAATTTCAAGGGCAAAATCGTTAATTTAATAAAATATAAATTAATTTGACAAAAATAAATGTCAAACAAATATTTTTAATTTTTAAAAAATTATTTTTATCTACCAATGATAAAAATTACATGATTAATTTCTAAAAATTAATTTTACATGATCATTCTCCAAACACATAATAAAAATTAATTTGGTAAAAAAAATAAATAAATGTCTAAAAGATTTATCAATTTTACATAGTTTTATTTTTAATGGGTAGAATAATTTTTAAAAATTCAAAAATATTTGTTTGACATTTATTTTTGTCAAATTAGTTTATATTTTATCAAATTGACAATTTTACCCTTGAAAAATCTAATGATATCTTCAATTGTCCTTATTTGGAACAAGATTCAAAATTCACGGTCAAATATCACAATTGAAAAGTCGGGACCAAAGTGACACAAGCCCCAAACTATAGGGACTATTAGTATAATTCACCCAAAATAAAAATATAAACCACCAACACAACAACCAAATCTCTGCATAAAGCCACTTATGTTCAACACTCAATCACCGTGTCACAAAATCCTCAGGAAATAAAATAAAAGGTGAGCCAACTTTGTCGTTTGCAAGGGGAATTTTGAAATAAAAAATAGAAAGAAAAAACAGTAAATTAACTCTTAAATTAAGAAAAAAAATAATTATGGGATTAGAGAAGTATACCGGACGCATAGGGAGACCCATGGGACTGAGGAGACAATTTGTCTTTGATACCACCCAATCTGGTGGATGATGAAACCTACAAGATGATCCAAATTTACAATCTCCTGTTTTCAAATAGTATTGGCAATCAGGTTGCCCAGGTCTCTCTGGAAACCCTCTTTCCTGAGTACTGCTTGAAGGTCCAGCAGGAGAGGGGAAGGTAGGATATGGTCCAGCAAATGCAGATGCTGAAGAAGGTAACTGTGTAACACCATATGGGGAACCTGCTCCAACAGAGTGTGGAGCACTAGGAGACAATACTGGGCTTACAGGTCCCTACATCAAATAAAATAACACTACCATCAGAAGAGTGGTTACAATTTAAAAAATCCATAATAGGTAACAAGCACAGACACGGAATTTTTTTTAAAATGTAGGACATGACACATGAGAGACACATACACATATGCCATATATAATGATAAATAGTTATTATATGTCAAATATATGAATATTTAAAATAATATTTTTTGAAGTATAAAGGAATAATAGGTATACATTTACATTGTTTGTGTTTTATCACGGGATTTCAAGTTATTTTATTCAAACTTATTTGCGTTTATTTGTGTCTAACCATTGAGAAGTGTCCGACGAGTGTCGTGTCGTGTCGTGTTGGTGTCCGACAGTGTCAGACACAACACTCTAATTTCTTAGAAATATCCGTGCTTCTTAGTATAATAGAAATAACTTTGTAATATACCGCATAAGGACTCCAACCCGAAATGGGAACTACTCCAGGAGAAAGAAGCACAGGACCATAAGCACCTGGCACATATGAGCCAGGCAATGGTGGAGGCCTTCCAGTCCTATAGCTGGGAGACGCTGCCCCATATGGATCAAATGAAGGAACTGATGATGAAGACTGCACCGTTGGATAAAATTGATGTGCAGGCTCTGGCATTGACATCCCACCTGGTTGAGGATGATCAAATTTACAGGTTACACCAAATTTGCATTGCCCCGTTTTCAAATAGTAGGAGCATTCTCTCTCACCCTGTCACAACAGAGACAAACAAGGCAACTTCAGTATCCCTCCCAAGAATCCATACCATGCTCGAGTTCCAAATAATGGGAAGTGGGAACTTATGAAGGAAGAACAATTATTACTGGTCTTAATGGGTATCCATAGATATTGACTCGTGTATTAGTCATCGATCCACCACCATTTCTAGGATGGTGGAACTTGCAGGATGCACCGAATTTACAGATCCCAGTCCTAGAATAATACTGCAAATTGAGCAATGCCAATGCAATCAATACATTACAAACAAGAAAAGACAATGAAATAATTTGAACAATCAACCCAAATAAGGAAAATCGAAACAGATTCCTCTGGTACCAACACTGATCTGGCTAAGGCCAATATCTTGGATACCTGACACGTGGGCTCCCCTGGCCGCTCTGGATACTCACCTCCTCCGAATCTTACAGTTCCCCCAACCTGAAGAGAATTTCAAAGCAATAATTCAAAAAACCATACTTAGGTTGTGTTTGGTTCATGGATTTGGATAGGGATTTGAAAAAGGAAACAAAAGACGTGTGTAAAATGTAACTATATTTCATTGACATTTCACAAACATTTTCCCTTTCCCTTACCCTTTCAAAGTCCCTACCCAGATCCATGAACCAAGCACAGCCTTATGGTTTCATGATAAATTCATTAATGTTTCAAGGAATGAAAGTAAACTATCTACATCAATGCAACAAAGAAAGAAGAAAGGAAAATAGTAAATGAAGCCAATTTAAGGAATTATTTTCTGATTGTTTCACTCGTTCTCTGTAAGAAGAACCATAAGTCTCTGCAACTTCAGCTGATCCATTGCCCGATAAGAAACATTTCATTGCAACAAAACAATATGAATTCTATATTTTGCAATTACATATTCTCTTAGTACTGAGAGATAGAGATGGACTCAAAAAACCCATATCAAAAAATTATATAAAAAAACTCAAAAACCATTGAATTCAAAGAAAAAGGAGATGATCGAGGGCGTACCGAGCTACGATCGCGAGGGTGATTGTAACGACACTTGGAACCGTATCCACAGGACCCAGTTCGCATGTAGAAAGCACAGTCGGGCACGCCCGATCGCTCCGGGTACGGCAATTCTCTGCTCCACAACCCGAACCGTTGCATTGACTCTGCTTGGAAGAAAAAAGCAAATCGAAACGAAAACACAGCTCAGAGACCATTGCATTGCGAAAACCCTAGAAATTTCAGAGCAATCGAAATCAAAATGCAATGAAAAATGAAATTCAAATGCCAGACAATTGAACCCACCTTCGAGCCCAGTTTCGGACCCCACAGGCCAACCCGACTCCGACCCGTCTCTCCCAATGCTCCGCCCGTAAAACTCCATTGAAATTTTTTGGGGTTCTGATTCTCTATGAGTTAGGATTTTATAGAAGAAACAAAAAAAAAAAGAGGGGAAAATGTGAATTTGTGTATGAATAGACACTGTTTTGTAGAGTAATTAATCAGAGAGTTTGGTCGATCGAAGAAAGATTGATACAGTGCATGATGGGATGAGAGAGAGAGAGAGAGAGAGAAGGCTTAGCTCTCTCTCTGTAAAACTATTCTCGTGCGGTCTGGTTCTTTAGCGCTCTCTCTCTCTCTCTCTCTCTCTCTGTTTTTTTTCAAAGCGTGTGCTTTTTGTTTGGGTTTTCTCTCTAAAACTACAACTTTCTCTCTCTAAAACGACGTTTGTTTGTGTACCCGCCAAAGTCTGGACAGCCGACAGGGGTTAAAGCCCCCCCATCAGGTAATTTTCGAGGGAAATATGGTAACCGACAGTGTTTTTTGTTTTATATTTACATAACTACCATTCACCTTGCTCGTTTACTTTTCAAATTTTAAATTTTTTGGTTTAATTACACTATCATCTCTTAATTGTCAATAAATATCACTTTGCTCTTTTTAAATTGGATAAATTATAAATACACCCCCTATAATTTAAAGTACAGATTATCTCTTATAATTTGAAAAAATATAAATACTTCCTTGTTAAAAAAATTTATTTAAAGGAATTAATTAAAAATATGAAATTCATAATTGCTCTTCTATACAATAATAAAATTACTTAAATTATTAATTAAAATATATTTATAACATTATTAAAAACTGTTAATTGACTTAATGATTGATTAATAAAATGGGCGATTTATTATAAAATTAGAAACTTCAGGGGGTAAAATGTAATTTCCAGAACCACATAGAGCGATTTGTATTTTAATCAAATCTCAAGAGGTGTATTTATAATTTACCCTTTTAAATTTGTACATTTTCAATCTTTTGATTATAAAAAAAAATGTACTGTTTTTATTCCTTTTGGAGATGGTTTGGAAACGGTGGAAGTGATGCATTTAGGTATGAAAACGTTTATAGTTTATTAATTTTAATTTATAGAAAATATTAACATGTTTATCTTTGTTTTAGTAAAAATGAAAATAAAAATAAAGATATTTTATATGTGTGTTTTAAATTTTTGTTTTGAAAACAAAAAATTATTATTGTCAATTGAAAATGGTGAATTAGATATCAAGTGCCAAAAGTAGATGTCATCGGTAAGAAGTCATTGACGGTAGCAGAAAGTAATTTCCGGCAAGAGTTGATGGTTGAAGGTGATTATTGCTAGTGTGAGGTAGGTAGCAACAACAAGAGGTGGCTGTTAGAGGATGTCATCAACGACGGTGTACAGTAGATAATGATTAGAATAGATTAGAGAAAAAGAAAAAAATATAAAATTAAACAAACGAACTGACTTTTTTGTGATTACAAAATTTTTATAAATTTTATAAACTGTTAATGATTGGTAGTAATGGTGGTGAAACGAATGTGGAGATGGAGTTGTGGCATAATAATAGGGTGACAACGGTGATGGTAGCGACGATGAAGGTAGCGGTTGCCGTGGTGATGACGGTGGAGGTAATTAGTAAAGTTTTTGTTTGAAAAACATTTTTTACATTTTAAAAGTTGAAAATATTTTTTACTAAAATAAGTTTGTTTTCCATTGACAAAAAAAAATATTTTTCATTAATTTTCATTTTTTATTATACAAAATACCATAAAAATAAAAATAAAACATTTTTTCCACCAAAACAAACTATACTAAAAATTTTGAAATTCTCAAAGTTTTTCTTTTTTTTTGGTTGATCACAAGTCAGTTTTTTTTTTTTTTTTTTTTTTTAAAGTGAGAATTTAAAAAATGGTTGTGAAATTAAGAACAACCATTCAGGTCTCATGGCCCAGAGGATCGGGAGGAAGCCCGACGTAGAACCCTCTGCTCTTGAGAAACCCATGAGCCTCTAAGCTAACGGTAGTGTTACATGCACTAATTAGTGTATTAACTAGTATACTAACATTAGTTATGACATTATTATTGATCTTACTCATTAATCACATTATAAATACTAAAAACTTCTTAAATTATGCTACATCATCAATTGATACACTAGTTATTACACTAATTAGTGCATATAACATTATTTCTGAGCTAATGGCCCATGGTTTTTGGAGTAGGTCGACGACAGTTATTGAGTTGGACTAATTCTCCAATCACATTAAGATCTCGCAATTCAATTTTTTAATTTAAAAGTTAAAAAGTCACTAAATTCTTGTTCAGCATGTGAGTGTTTTAGTAAAAAAAGTCAAAAAGTTATTAAAAAAACCAAAAAACTTATAACTTATACCAAAAAGTCAAAAATTTATTTTTCTCTCTACTTTTTGCACATCTTCTCATAAAAAAATTCAAAAATTATTACAAACATACTAATTTTTTTACCTCATATTTTAGCTAAAAAATTAATAAAATAGCATGTTCCCAAACTAAAATTAAAAAGTCAAACAACTTATATCCAAAAGTCAAATATACCTTTTTGCCTTATGTTTTCGTAAAAAATTAAAAAGTCATCTCCAACATATTAATTTGTACATTTTTTTGTAAAAAATCAAAAAGTCATCTCCAACATATTAATTTGTACATTTTTTTGTAAAAAATCAAAAAGTTATCCCCAACATATTAATTTTTTTTACCTCATACTTTAGTCAAAAAACTAAAAAATTATTAAAATAGCATGTTTTCAAACGAGACATAGGGACTATTTGTTATAGCTTTTGGGGGTTATTATAGCTTATTTTGATTTAGGATTCTGTGTCAGCTGTTTGGTACAGCTTCTGCTTATAACTTATTAGGCATAAATAACTTAAATAAGCTGAAAAAACTGATTATTTGAAAGCTGAGATAAGAATACTTTTAACTTCTACTTTTTGATTATCAATTTTTAACTTAAAAAAAGCTCCACCAAACATGACCATAATACTCTCGCTTGAATTATAAGCTTGCACTATCAAGCCCAACAAACTATACTCATTAGTATTTTACATCGCTCACTTAGTGCTTGTTTGACATGCACTAAAAAAGTGCACTTTTTTGTATACTTACTGTGGGGACATATTTTTTGAATGACGACACGTGGCCGAGGTGTCACCGAAATGCCAGCCAGGGTGCCACGTGTCCTGGTCATGATATTGAGATGATCTTGGCTAGGCCGAGGTTATCTGCGAAGATACCAGAATCCAGGATAAGTGGATAAGGGACAAGAATCCTAGAATAGGAGAAGACTTCAGTTTGGGTAAAGATAAGACTCTTAGAAAGTTTATCCTAATCCTACTGGGAGTCTAAGATTAGCAGTAATCCTAAGTCCATTAAAGCTAGGCTTCTATTGGGACTAGGTTTGTGTTGGCTATAAAAGAGAGGCACCCCCATGGATCTAAGGTATGTCTTTTATGCTCTGTCTAAGTGAGTTAAGCACTATTGGTTATCTTTGAGAGATATTTTACTAACTTGATTGTCGGAGTGCCCCCGGGTGGACGAACCACCACAGAATCTCTTCTTTCTATGACAGGTTGTTTGGGCTTAATCTATTCTGCCAGTGTTCTCCAGCTGAGTGCTTGATTGGCAGTGTGGTCGGAAATTGACACACACAATTTGGCGCCGTCTGTGGGAAAGAAAGGAGAATAGATGGCCAACAACAGACAGAAAGAGAAGGTTGGGGACGACACCCCTACTAAGAGCGAGAAACACATTGACCATGACGTCGAAGAAGACAACTGTAATGAAGAGACTCGTGATAAGAATCACGGAGGAAAGAACGTCGGCCAAGAAGGCGGCGTACCGAAGAAATCGGACCGGAGCGAGTATTATAACGAGGACGACCTCTAGGTATGGAAAGATAGATGCCTGCGGAGGGACGACGAGATGAAAGGAATGGCGAACAAATTGGCAGACCTGCAAACGGTCGTCAATTTCCTGATACAGAACAACGTCATGCAGCCACCGTTCTCGCTACAAGATACGCCGATTCCAGCAGCCAAGAAAGGTGCCCAGAAAGGGGGGCAGAAAACGGTTCTTGCAATCTCTCAACATGCGTGGGACCAAGGAACATTCTCACTGGCCTTCGCGAGAGGTCAGGCATGGAGAATCCCAGAAGATACGATCTCGGCCTAGACGATTAGGTCCGATAAGAGAAGAGCTCAGCCTAAAGTGAGCAGATCCTAGATTCCAGAAGACAAGATCTCGGCCTAGATGATTAAGTCCGAGAAGAGAAAAGCTCAGCCTAAGTTAAAGACTTTTTATATAAGGTCCACAAAGGAGTAGGTAGAAGCCATGCAAAGGGCTGAAGAATGATGCTTGGGAGTTGGAATTTTCAAGCCAAGATCGATTTAACACTTGTTGAAATTTAAAGAAAAATTTATAAGTTGAAGTTAAACCGAGGTTATGTTTAACACTTGTTGAAATTTAAATTTACAAGTTGAAGTTAAATCGAGGACATGTTTAACACTTGTTGAAATTTTAAAAATTTACAAGTTGAAGTTAAACTGAGGTCCTGTGTAACACTTGTTGAAATTTTAAGAATTTACAAGTTGAAGTTAAACCGAGGTCATGTTTAACACTTGTTGAAATTTTAAGAAAAATTTACAAGTTGAAGTTAAACCGAGGCCATGTTTAACACTTGTTGAAATTTTAAGAAAAATTTACAAGTTGAAGTTAAACCGAGACCATGTTTAACACTTGTTGAAATTTAAAAAAAAAATTATAAGCTGAAGTTATACCGGGGTCATGATTAAAAGAATGAATAATATAGGTTCCATCACTTCAGGATGCCGAGGTAATAGAACCTAGGGGGCAATTGTAGGGACATATTTTTTGAATGATGACACGTGGCCGAGGTGTCACCAAAATGCCAGCCGAGGTGCCATGTGTCCTGATCATGATGCTGAGATGATCTCGGCTAGGCCGAGGTTATCTGCGAAGATACCGGAATCTGGGATAAGCGGATAAGGAACAAGAATCCTAGAATGGGAGAAGACTTCAGTTTGGGTAAAGATAAGACTCTTAGAGAGTTTATCCTAATCCTACTGGGAGTCCAAGATTAACAGTAATCCTAAGTCCATTGAAGCTAAGCTTTTATTGGGACTAGGTTTGTATTGGCTATAAAAGAGAGGCACCCCATGGATCTAAGGTATGTCTTTTATGCTTTGTCTAAGTGAGTTAAGCACTATTGGTTATCTTTGAGAGATATTTTACTGACTTGATCGTCGGAGTGCCCCCGGGTGGACGAACCACCGCAGAATCTCTTCTTTCTATGACAGGTTGTTTGGGCTTAATCTATTCTGCCAGTGTTCTCTAGCTGAGTGCTTGATTGGCAGTGTGGTCGGAAATTGACACACACACTTACATTTATTTAGATCACATCAATCAATATCTATCAACATCTGCTCTCTATTTTCTACTCACTTTCTCTATTTTTCTATACATTTTTTTTTATAAAAATTTAAAAAATACACTTATTTAGAATATCTCAAACCACCTAGCCAACGTGAGACAAAATACAAGCAGTGCATTACTCTTCTTTTTTTTTTTAACAATGTTTTGCTTTCATTATTTTCGTACCAAAATGTTTATAAACCAATTGATGAGAAACGATTTAAAAATAAAAAATAAAGTTGTTTTATTTTTTAATAACAAATAAATAACTTTCAAGGTTGAATTTGTAACCTGTTTCGAAATCATAGAAGTTTAAAACGTACTAGATCCTGATAATAAAAGGTTATTGCACTTGTGTGCCAATTATTATAACTGAATTTTCATTGGTGAAATTATTTAAAGATTTAAATACTAAACAAAATATATATTGAAATTCTCACTTAAAAAAAGAAACAAAAACAAAAACAAAACAAAACAAAAAGATCACTGTCAGTTATCAACCATTGCAATGATATGCCATTGCTTTTGAGCCTCTTAACTGGTTTTTTGGTGAAAGGGAAACAAATGGCCAGGTTTGAAGTTAATTGGTGTTGCATGGTTTGGTTGGTTGTTTAGATTGGTGGTAAGTTCGATTAATATAATACAAACATCTCTTTATTTATTATTAATTGATTTTGAGTTAACATATGATGTTAAATTAGGTGACCTTTCAACTCTTGTGGCATAAATGTTCATCTCTCAATCAAATATTTTAGTCACCTCTCTATGCTATCGATGCTATTGGGGTAATATGCAGTCTTGTTTGGGTTAAATTATATAAGTGTATTTTTTTGCGTAAGGGCACTTATTTGGGTCATATCAATCAATATTTTCTTTCTACTTTTTTACACATCTTTTTATAAAAATTCAAAAAGTGCACTTATTTAAAACATTCCCAACCCACTACATCACCAAGTTAAGCCACTCAAACTTAATTACTATAATATAAGGGTCTCTTTATTTATTGTCAATTAATTTTGAATTAGATGCTTTAACATGGGATGATTATTCTATAGTCGGAAAATACAGTTACGTGGTGCTCTAACATAAAATGATTATTCGGTACTCTAAAAGTATAGTAGTCCCAAACATCATATGATCATATTCTCTCACCAATTATCATTCATATCTTTTTATATTTCTCACCTATTAATTTTTTTGGCAAACTTCACTTTACCCTCCTATGGTATAGGCCATGTGGGGATCACCCTCTCTGACGTTTGAATATCACCACATAACCCCCCTGTGATTAATAGAGTAATGTGCACAGTTAACACCGTTAATGACAGAGGTAAAAAGACCAATTTGCCCTTGTTTATATATATCTAACCTTGCTTACCATTTTTACTTCCAACATTCGTGCATTTGAAAAGAGGAAAGTGAAAAAGAACTAGGTTGTACGATTCAACAAATTAGGGTTGTTTGATTGAACAAATTAGGGTTTTAATTGAACGAAATAGTGCTTAGATTTAAGAAAGTAGGGTTTCGATTGTTTGATTGTCACTAATTTAGAGATTTACGAAACAAACGAAGCCCAAAAGTTCACGAAGAATAAGTTGTAAGGTATTTTTTTGATCATTGCTCTTTATTTTGTATTTCATTCGATTCGATTTGCTGATATATATATATATATATATATAATGTTAGTTGATGTACTTTTTATTGCTATATATTGTAGTCCGTATGTTTTGTATATTAGGGTTTGTGTGCCTCTCTTTTTCGTACCATTAGTGATTAAATTTTTGTTATGGACACTGTCTTCGATGCAATTCTTCGGATCTTGTTGCGATAGTGGTTTTGTATATATGAAGTTGGTCATATACTGTGGTCCCCTATGGTTGTTTGTTTATTTGTAGTGGATGATGTCAATGTATTACTTTGTTTAGTTGTTGTCATTGTGTTTTGTGTGGGGTATGCACTGAAAAGGTGAAGTTTATTCCTAATCCTCAGTGTATTACTTTGTTTGTTTCCTTCTTCAATTAACTTTTAACTTTATGTCTGAAGAATAGGTTTTTTAATTCTATTACTTTATGCTTGTAGGTATTTGTATTGTATGACTTCATGCTTTTATATTTTGTTTCTGTTTTGTGTGATCTGTTTGAGGATTAGGGATTATTTATTATTTTAGTTTAGGGTTTAGGGTTGTGGTCCCCAAATGTATTGATGAAAGTCTTTTCTACTTTAATAGTGAATGCTGAAAATGTCAGACAAATTAATAACTATTCAAATGCACCATGGGATGATATGATGAAAATGCTTAAGGCTTGTAAAAGTTTGGATTATGTAGTAGTTTATGTAGAGAAAGGTGTAGATCCTATTATGGTTTTGTCATCCAATGGTGAGTTGTTGTCAGATCCGAATGGTGCAAAACAGGGTGGTAATGGCATAAGTGGTAGTGACATAAAACAAGGTGGTAATGCTATAGGTAGTGGTGACACAGACATTATTGATATAAACTTGTCTGATATTGACATCATAGTCGATGACATTAGGAATAACTCAGATGCTAGTGCAGAGGTACTTGAGGGTGAGGATGTGGGTAAGAAATGTGAGGGTAGTGAGATAAGGGAGCATGAGGGTAATAATACACAACATGAGGAGGGGTTGCAGCATACTACTGACACTAAGTCTGTAGAAGGTAATGAGGCTAATGAGAGTGACAGTGCACAGAGTGAGACTGGATTTTTGGCTGATGAAAAGAGAACTGATAGTGATGATTTTGAGGACTAGGACTATATAGTTAGTGAAGAATATAGTGATACTGAAACTTTTGAGGATAGTGCAGAGGAAAGTGATAACCAAAGTTGGTTGTATGAAGACCTAGAGGGTCCAAATGATGACATTTTTTATAAAACCTCACATAGAAGAACTGAAGGACCACCAACTAAAGTCAATCTACCAGATCATGTTGGTTGGTATTTAGATCTTGATAATGATGATGAATTGATTAGTCTGAAAGGGTTATCAGATGAGGCAGATGATGTTGGATACCCTAAATACAAAGAATGGATGATGAAGGATCCCAAACTTGTAGTTAGAATGAAATTTCCCAGTCCCCAAGTTTTCAGAGAGTATTTAAGGGAGTTTAATGTGGTGAATGGTTATGATATAAGGTTCATCAGAAATGAGAGTGCTAGGATCACTATTGTTTGTAGGCATACATGTACTTGGAGGATACATGTCTCTTCATTAGAGGGAACCACAACCTTTCAGATCAAAACTCTAGAGGGGAAACACACATGTGGAAAGCATTACAACAACAAACAAGCCAACTCTAAGTATTTGAGGAAGAAGTTTGTAGATAAGGTGAGAGGTGACCCCTCCATTAACATAGCCTCTTTCAAGAAAAAAAGTGAGAAGAGAGATAATGGTAGATGCAAATAGGTTTCAAATATATAGGGTAAAAAGAAAGGCAAAAGAAATAATTGCAAGGGATTTGACAGAGCAATATCACAGGATTAGGGATTATGCAGCTACAGTTATTAGGAAAAATCCAACCTCACACATTTCAATAACAACTAATACTAAAAAGACAAAGCCTACATTTCAAAGGATGTATTTCAGACTTGGTGCATAGAAAAATGGATTTTTAGCAGGGTGTAGACCAATAATAGGACTAGATGGTTGTCATTTGAAAAGGATTTTTGGAGGGCAGCTGTTCAATGCTATTGGGAAAGATAGGAATGACAACATGTATTCTATTGCAGTTGCTTTGGTTGAGATAGAATGTAAAGCCTTTTGGTCTTGGTTTCTTGAGGAATTGACGAGTGATATTGGGAGTGTTGAGGAGATGGGGTGGACATTTATATCAGATAGACAGAAGGGGTTGGTTGAAACATTTGTAAAGTTATATCCTACTACAGATCACAGATACTACCTAAGACATACATATAGTAACTTCAAGACAAAACATAGTAGTTGTGTGTTGAAAGACCTGTTCTGGAAAGCTGCATCAACTGGAAATGTATATGAATTCAATTATTGGATGAAGAAGATTAAAGAAGCTGATCCTAAGACTGGAAATAGGAAGACAATTGTGGAGTGGTTGAAGGAGATTGACCTTACTTTGTGGGCAAGATCACATTTTTCTCTAAGGAGCAAGTGTGACATCCTTGTGAACAATTTGAGTGAATCATTCAATTCTTACATTCTAGAAGCTAGAGAGCTATCAATAATCTTCATGTTTGAATGGATCAGAAGAAAATTGATGCAAATGATTCGAGTTAAAAAGGTTGGAATGGCAAAATACAATGGTCAGATTTGTCTTAATATTCATGACAAATTTGAGAAATTGAAGGTGGAATCAAGGAACTGCTTTGCCACTTGGTGTGGACAATTGAAATTTGAGGTTGATTATTTTCAAAGAAGGTACATAGTGGACCTAAGTACTAGGACATGCAGTTGCAAGAGATGAGATTTGTCTGGTTTGCTTTATAGTCATGCCATTAGTGCCATTCAAATCAATCATAAGTAGCCAGAAGCCTATGTGTATCAGTATTACAGCAAGTCTAAGTACTTGGATACTCATGCATTCATGATCCACCCAGTTCCAAACATGCATGAGTATGATGAAGGTGGCCAGAAATTGAATCCACCAGAAGCAAATAAATTAGCAAGCAGACCAAAGAAGTTAAGAAACAGATAAGCAGATGAGCCAAGAAATCTACACAAGGCATCAAGGAATAACATCAATATGACATGTACTAAGTGTCTGCAGAAGGGGCACAATCAAAAGTCATGCAAGAACAGACTGCATCCTAAGTCCAAAATGGTGAAGGTTAGTGTATACTTATGCATTCATTTATTGTACACATGTTTGTTATTTGTTTGTTCTATACTTAATTTATTGTATACTTATTTTGTTTGTTGCAGCAGAGATCTACTAGTAGGCAATCATCTTAACCTGCATCAACTCCTACTCTTACTCCAACAATACACATCCCATCAAATGAGATAACCAACTTTTAATAGTTAACTTTTAATGTTGACTTGTAACTTCAACTAGGAAACTAACATTAGTTTGCCCAATTTGCTCATAATTGAAATTTTTTTTGCCTCAGATGTCCAGTAAGAGCCAAACTAGAAGAGGAGGTCAACTAGCATCTCAGCTACCAATGAGTACTGCTTCTATTGAACTGAAGAGGAGGAGTACTAGGTCATCCACTCAGGTAACTCACTTGTTTATATAACCAACTATTTTATTTTGTAACTTTTCAGTTTGTTAATTGACAATGTTATTGCAGCCCATAAAACTACCAACCCATGGTGGAAAAATATCAAGTGGTCTTGGCAAAGGACCTAAAATCACAGTTGGTGGGAGGGGTAGGAGACCAATTAATGCATCTGCGGTCAATGTTGGAAGAACTGGAATGAATGCTAATGCCAGAGAGCATGTTGTTTCAATAACTTCTTTATTAGAGACAATCAAAGCAAGGAGACAGACCAAAGAACTAGCAACTGGGTCAAAATAAACTATAGGGTTACCTGTTATTATATTTGTTTTTGTAATGAAACAATATTGTTGGATGTGTTGTGTTTGTATTTAAGCTAAGGAAGGATAGACACACACTGTGTTTGTATTTAAGCTAAGAAAGGATAGACACACACTTAGAGTTATGGTTTTTTATAATGGTTTTTGTTTTTGTATGGAAACTGTTGATTATTTAAGTGTTATGTTTGTATTTAAGTCTGGTATTCAAATGCAGCATACTTCTGTAAATGCATTGGTATTGAATAGTATTGTCAATCTTAGTTTTTTTTGTCATTTTTGTTCCATTGCTTCAAGTGCATTGATTTGGAATGAGGCCTTTTGTTTTGCAAATCAACTCAATAGGGTTACCATTTTTATTTTGTATACAGTTGGTTTGTTTGTGTTGGAATCATTTTAATCTTGGTTGTATATTTTGCATTGGAATGTAGTAAAAAAAATTTAGAATTTTTTGATTTTTTTCCAATTAAACTCAGCAGGGTTTGTGTTTGAATAATTTTCAATGCATTTTCATGTTGCAATAAAAAAAAACATACAAAATTCATAAATTTCATAAACATAATTTCATTACTTTCAAACATACATCAAGTACATAAAGTACCTTACAAATTCTTACAAATTCATTTCATACTGAACATTAACATGATGGAAATGAAACACACAAGCAAAACCACCATAGATGTCTTCATCATCATATTCAGTGCCTCCATCTTCATTTCCAGCTTCATCAATCTTCTACTAAAGTGCACACATTCCTCAACTCTTGGCTTCTCATCATCAATCTCATATCTTCCATAGGTGGGAGCATATCCAACTGGGTTGCACCAAGCCAAAAATCACAACCCCCAAACCCGTCTTTTCACAGACATAGTACAACCTACTTTTTGAAGGCTTTGCAGACTCCACGATTCTAATGGCTGTTTTGTTTTTTCCACAACGACATTTCTTGCTCATGAACCTCAACATTTGACCTTTTCCATCGAAAATGCTTGAAGATGACATTTTTGCTGGGTAGACTAGCTTGTAACTCAACATACGAAGCAATGAAGCAATATAAAAAGCAATCTTGCTCTAATTTTTATTTTTAATTCTAGGGGCATTTTGGTCTTTTAATTGTAAGGGAACATCATCAATTCATGCCCAACTGTACCACACTCGTGTGTGCTGCACAGCCTGTTAGAATAGATGGAAAATGTAACTGTACACATTACTCTATCAACCACAAGGGGGTTATGTGGTGATATTCAAACGTCAGGGGGTGATCTGCACATGGCCTATACCATAGGGGATAAAGTGAAATTTGCCCTAATTTTTTTTAACATGATACCTTATAAATCTTGGCTGACCTCCCCACGAGATTTATAAAAGACAGTTTTTTAATTGTGAGTCCTATGTAGAAATCCCATATTCTCAATTTGTCTTTAAATAATAATTAGGGTAAATTATAACTTAACCCCTCGTGGTTTATCCAAAAAATATGGAGTCCCCCTATAGTTTCATTTGTAACATTTAAACCCCCTATGCTTCATACCAAAGTGCAATTTTGGACGGACGTAACAAAAATTGCAAAAAGTCTAAATTACCCTTGTTTATTTATCTATTTTCTTCTTAATGCCATTACAAACCAGAATATTCTTTGATTTTTCTTTAAATTTTTTGTATTCCTCTTTATCTTCTTCTTCTTTCTCATCCCATGGCAAACTACATACCTCTCATATCATCATGAAATACATATCTCTCTCTTTAGAATTTAGACCCAAACAATTACTTTTCTCTCCCACCTCCTTCAAAACCAAGAACCACCCTTTACAAAGTGCTATAGAGGAAGCAACAGAAGAGGGTGGATGATGAAAAAAAAAAAAAAAAGATTTGGAGATATTTCTTTGAAATGTGTGAAGTTAGTTTTCGGACAACTTCAGGTATGTCGACACCACCCATTTCAGGAAGAAGTGAGAAACCGAGGTAGCGTAGGATGAAGAATAAAGCAAGTTAAGGAGATTGGTGAAAGAACGGGATAAAATCGTTAAGAATTGAGAAAATTATGGAATTCGAAAGATGGGCTTAAGAAATGTTAGAAACGAGAAGAAAAAGTGGGTTTGGTTGATATGAATCTCATCAATGCTATTTCAAAAATTTAAATGTTTACACATATTAATTGTTTGATTTCATGGGTTTTGTTACTAATTTGAATTATAAGAAGAAAAGTGGGTTTGGATAATTTTTAGAGAGAGAAGTTGTGGTGGTGATTTTGCATGGAATAAGAAGTTGGTTGTGAATAATTTTTAGAGAGAGAATTTATGACAATAAGAGTATTTTGGTTATTTGTCATGTGTCAAATTCCTCACTCCGCCGTTGTGCTTCACGCTATGCAAGCCGTAGCGTCGACCTACCATCAAGTGATGAGATTCCCCTCGGCTATGGGGGCAATCGAGGAGATTTGGGGAGATCAAGTCATGTCAAAGCAGTGCTTCGTGGCAGTGAACGGCAGCCGGGCTGCCAAAGGCTTCGTGCAAATGATAGAAGGACCGGAAGACCGAGGAGTTCTGGAGGATGTGGGCACCAAGGCAGAAGACAAAGCTGTGGAGGACTTGGTGGAGGTGCGAATCGACATGGAGCAATCGGATAAGTTCTTCCTGCTCGGTTCCAGCCTTACTACCCAGGAGAGGACCGAAATGGTTGAGTTTTTGATGGCCAATATCGAAGTTTTCGCATGGTCGCCTTACGACATGCCAGGCCTCGATCCTAGTTTTATCTGCCATCACCTCAATGTCATCCCCGGAGCGAAGCCGGTCATCCAGCGAACAAGGAGATCGGCGCTGCATCACGCCGAGGTAGTTGCAGAAGAAGTGAAGAACTTGCTTGAGGCACGAGCAATTCAGGAAGTGCACTACCCTCGGTGGATTTCGAACACAGTAGTGGTGCCCAAGAAGAATGGAAAGTGGCGAGTTTGTGTCGACTACAAGACAGTCAACCGAGCTTGTCCGAAGGATAGCTTCCCCTTGCCGCGAATTGACCAGCTTGTGGACTTGACGGCCGGACATAGCAGGCTCAGTTTCCTGGACGCCTATCGCGGCTACCATCAGATCGCCATGTATGGGCCTGACCGAGAGATTACCTCCTTCACGACTCCAAGGGGACTCTTCTGCTACCGCGTCATGCCTTTTGGTTTGAAGAACGCCGGGGCAACCTTCCAGAGGATGGTGACTAAGATGTTTGCTCCTTTGTTGGGCCGGACAATGGAGGCTTACATTGATGATATGGTGGTTAAAAGCCGGCGTCAAGCAGACCACTTGTCCGACTTGGCCGAGATGTTCGCCATTCTCAAGAAGCACAAGCTACGCCTGAATGCGTCTAAGTGTGCCTTTGGTGTGGGATCCGGGAAATTTTTGGGGTTCCTAGTCACAAACCGAGGCATCGAAGCAGACCCTACCCAGATAAGTGCCGTGCAAGAGTTGAAGCAGCCGAGCTCGGCTAAGGACGTGCAGCATCTGGCCGGGATGGCCGCCGTACTTAACTGATTTATAAGCCGGTTATCAGATCGCTGTCGCCCTTTCTTCCAAGCATTAAAGTCAAAGTTCTCGTGGGACGAAGAATGTGACCTAGCTTTGTCCGAGCTCAAGGAATATCTGTCTTCTCCGCCACTATTGGTTACACCTAAACCGGGTGAGGAACTCTACCTCTACCTTGCCGTCTCATAGCATGCCGTCAGTGCGGTGCTAGTCAGAGCTGAAGGAATCAAGCACCTCCCAATCTTCTATGTCAGTAAAACCTTGCTACCGGCAGAGTTGAGGTACTTACCTTTGGAAAAGCTTGCGTTGGCACTGATGATGGCTTCGAGGAAGTTGGCGCACTATTTCCACACCCATACCATCATCGTACTGACCGAGTTTCCACTTAAGGCCTTGTTCGAACGGGCGGACTTTTCTAGCCGAATTCTCAAGTGGGCGGTCGAATTGGGATAGTTTGATGTGAAGTTCCAGCCGCGCACAGCCATAAAGGCCCAAACTTTGGCCGATTTCGTTGCCGAGTTCTCACCTAGAACCCATCCGGTGTGCCCGGTCGACATTGCCGCGGCCGATGAGGAGGTGAATGCAACCCAGATTGAGATACAACCTTGTGGAACTTGCGACGCGGAATTTGCGTGCTTCACCGAAGCACCCTTAGCTTGTACCACACTACCGACCGGTGATGCAATGATGGAGTCGGTTCCCGCCGACCAACCTGCTCCGTCTGGAACCGCATCACCACGGGGGGACGAAACGGATCCACCCAGCACAGCGCCTGCGGCCGGCACAATACCGCAACCTGGTGATTCGCCTATGGACTTGGGCATTATAGATCAACTTGCTGAGTCCGATGCCGAATCACTAAGGGGGGCTGAAGTGGAACCACTCAACTCAGAACATGAACCCGGTCAGCCGAGCGACCGAGATCCTATCGCCCTTCGAAACTCTCAGGACCCTTCAGAATGTTGGAAGCTTTTTGTGGGGGAGATGTGGAAACTTTTCGTTGATGGAGCGTCGAATCGACACGGTGCCGGGCTAGGTATCGTTCTTATCTCACCAGATGGCCTTACCATTGAACATTCTATCACCTTCGGCTTCCCCGCATCTAATAACGAGGCTGAGTACGAAGCACTTTTGGCCGGACTCAAGAGCGCTCTTCAGATGAAGGCTTCCGAGCTAATGGTGTACAGTGATTCCCAGCTTGTGGTAAACCAAGTCTCTGGGATTTATGAAGCGAAGGATGACAGAATGGCAAAGTACCAAGCTCTGGTCAGGGAACACATCAAGCAGTTTCAGGCAATCAGAGTTCAACAAATTAGCCGTGAAGAAAACAACCGAGCTGATGAGCTGGCCGGCCTCGCTTCGATGGTCGATAGTACGTCCCCAAACCCCCTGTTGATTGACTATCTTCCACGGCCGAGCATTGAAGATGCCGGGCAGACGGATGTACTCTGCGCCGCGCTAGGGCCTTCCTGGATGGACCCCTTAATCTTGTTCCTCAGAGACTGGACTCTTCCAACTGACAAGAAGGAAGCATACAAAGTCCGGGTGAAATCAGAGCGGTTTTGGCTCTCTCTATCTGGTGCGTTGTATAAAAAGTCCTTCACTGGTCCTTATCTAAAGTGCGTGCATTCGAGTAGTGTGGAGGCCTTCTTGTACGAAATTCACGAAGGCATTTGTGGCAGCCATATAGGGGGCAGGTCCTTGGCCTACCGAGCTATTTCGCAGGGATACTGGTGGCCGTGCATGCAGGCCGACGCACAAAAGTACGTCCGCAAATGTGAAAAATGCCAGAAATTCGCCCATCAGATCCATCAGCCAGCTAGGGAACTTCTTCCCCTCACCAGTCATTGGCCCTTCGCCATGTGGGGGCTAGATATAGTGGGACCACTGCCAACAGCACCGGGCAACCGGAAATTCTTCATTGCGGCCACAGACTACTTTACGAAATGGGTTGAAGCCGAGCCCTTGGCAACAATCAAAGAGAAAGACGTGAAGCGGTTTGTCTGGCAGAACGTGGTCACACGATTTGGCGTCCCCAAGATCTTGATCTCTGACAACGACACCCAGTTTGACGGTCGCCTATTCAGAGGCTTTTGTGCAGATTTGAAGATTGAATTCTACAACTCCACTCCGGCTTACCCGCAGTCCAATGGTCAAGCCGAGGCATCGAACAAGACTATACTGGATGGGTTGAAGAAACGGCTGGAGAAGGCAAAGGGAAAATGGGCTGAGGAATTACCCAGCGTCCTTTGGGCATACCGAACAACTCCGCGGCGAGCTACCGGGGAAACTTCGTTTGCTTTGGCTTATGGCATGGAGGCGGTCATACCTTTGGAAGTTGGCATGCCCACCCTAAGAAGCGAGAGTTTTGAGCCTGAACTGAATACCGAGGCTATTGCCTTGAAGCTGGACCTAGTGGAAGAGCGTCGGGAGCAGGCACTCATCCATGTAGCCGCCTACCAACAAGAGCTCTCAAAGAAGTACAACAAGACGGTGCACCCCAGACCGTTCAAAGTTGGCGATTGGGTTTTGAGGAAAGTAATGGGCAACACCCTAGTGCCAGGTGAAGGCAAACTAGGGGCAAATTGGGAAGGACCCTACAAGATCACCGGTCTGGCGGGCAAGGGGGCATACCACTTGGAGGATCTAGAGGGAAGAACAATACCCCGGCCATGGAATGCGGCCAACCTCAAACTGTATTATTTCTAAGCTTTTGCTTTCTTTTCTTGTGCAAAGGAATTTTTTGGCTTGCACTTCAGAATGAAATTCTTTTTGTCAATATACAGAAGTAATTTTGCTTTAGCACTTGCACTGTTATTTTAATGTAAAAACCGAGATGTTTTACTACGGTTAGAAGAGTTGATGTTTTGTTCAACTTAGATATTTCTTGCCGAGATGTTCTGCTCCGGCTAAGCAAAGTTGATGTTTTGTTCAACTTAGATATTTCTTGCCGAGATGTTCTGCTCCGGCTATGCAAAGTTGATGTTTTGTTCAACTTAGATTATTCTTAACCGAGATGATTTACTCCGGTTGGAAGAGTTGGTGATTTGTTCAACTGCTATTCCCAACCGAGATGATTTACTCCTGTTGGAAGAGTTGGTGATTTGTTCAACTTTGTTATTACCAACCGAGATGGATATTCCGGTTTATGAAGTTGCTGTTTTGTTCTCCTTAAGTACTTCAACCGAGTTACGTATTCTGGTTGACGAAGTGTTTTGTTCAATTCATGATTTATACCGAGATGTTTTGCTGAAGATGGAATTGATGACAACCGTGCAAACACTTAGCAAAAATATCAAGTTTTTCATTGATAGAAAGTTAATACAAAAGGTGGGGACAGAGCCCGGTTACATCAGAAATGCAGAAAGCAAACATACAAAAAGAAAAGACAAGAAACCTAAGCTAGGGGGGAGAGATCAGGGAACTCCTCATCGGGCTCCAGGTTAACCGTGGCGGTTTGTTCCTGGATACCGATCTCGGTTTGGCCGGGCTGTTCCTGCGCGGTTTGGTCCTCTCCTTCAGCATCTTCCTCACCCTCCTCTTCAAGTCCTTCCTCGGCCTCGGCTTGCAGTGCACTGAAGACATCATTGGCATATGGAATGAGGTATGTCGGTAAGAAGACAGCCGGTGGAGAGGCAAACACATCAATATCAGGGCCCTGGCCGAGCTGTTGACAGGCAGCCTTCCATCCTGCCTTGAAGTAAATGTCTTGTGTGGCGAAGATTTGTTTCTTGTAATTCTCCTCGGCTTCATTGAAGCCGGCATTATTGGCATCCTCGCAGTCCTTTTCTCTGGACTTCTTAAGTGTATCTAGCTCGGCCTGGAGCTCGTCTTTCTTTTTCTCGGCCGCATCAAGTTGGCCGAGCAGCCTGTTATTGTCAGAATTGGCAGCTTCGAGCGAGGTCTTTGCTCGGCCAAGCTCGGTCTGGAGGCTTTGCACCTGGCTAGCTGTGTCCGCCGCCTTCTGCCGTAGCCGTTGTATGCGCTCCATAACCAGGTGTTGTTTTTGAATGGCCTGCAAAAAGCTAATTTGATTAGCGACGGAACCGGGCAAACACTTGGCCAAAATTTCAGTGGCAGTTTGAGACTTACCCTGGCCATGGACTTGACGGATGACTTTATCAACCGAGTGTCAGGAACGTGGTCGCTGCCGACCACGTCGCTCGGTAGTAGCAGCGCCTTGGAAAGATCAAAGGCGAGCAAGTGCTCTTTGTCACCCTTGATCAACGCCGTTGCCGGGATGTCCTTTCCCCAGTGTTTCAATTGCGGACGCCATGCTGGTACTGAGGCAGCTGTTTCAGATGGTTGCTTGGTAGTGAGCTCGGCCACCAGCTCGGCGGACGGATCCGCACAGGCTCTTTTGCTAGGCCGGCGTTGAGATGGTTGCTTGCTGGACTGCCCGGCTGCTGGGGAGGAAAGAGCGATCACGGCGTCGCTTGCTTGTCCGGTGGCTGGAGAGCGGATGACCACGCTCGGTATCTCGGCTGATGTGACGGTGAGCAGGTTCTTGATTCTGCTTCGTTTGGCCATTTCTTGCTCCTCTGTCAAACGAATGAGTGGAACGTCTGGCAAACTTGGATCTGGTGGAGGTGACGGAGCGCGGAGGAAGTCTGTAACTTTACTCCGGTGGGGAGCAGAGTATCTGTATGTGGGAGTATAGCCGAGCAATTGGTTGCAATCTCGGTGGCGGTAGCGGAGCGCGGTCCTGATTGCCTCTACGTTGGGGAATTGATAATTAGCTTGCAAGGCTTGGATTGTTACAATAGAGACCAGAGAAAATGATTAAGTACAGAAACGTGAAATAAATCAACCGAGCTAATTTACGCGGCTTACATGAGGTGCCAAAGTTTTTGCTTATCATCCAGCCCGGTACCGCGGCTGTCTCGTAATTGCCTGACACCCAGAAGAAATCATCGTCGTGAAGATCCTTGTCTGGAGTGCCGGTCACGATTTTCTCTCTGCCTGGTCTAATCTTAAGATAATAGGCGAGATCGTCGCCGGTGTGGCCTAATGTGTATTGGCGAAGGATCTCGGCCAAACCTAGGCTTATGCCTAGCCGGTTGTTTATTTCGTGCATGCCGTTTATTATTCGATAGGTGTTGGTGGATACTTGGGTTGGTGCTAGCCCGGTCCGGCGCAGGAACTCGGTCATCAGGGGATTGATTGGGAAGTGGAGACCTCCTTTTACTATTGACAGCACGGTGAAGGGGCATTGGTTAAGTCTGCCCCAGGGTGTTGTCTTCTCTTTCGCCAGCTCTAGATGGACGTCGGCCGGGATGCCGTACTACTCTCTAAACGCGTCTAGCGCGGCTGGTGTATCCACTAGGAAGCGGAATTTCCCCATGAGACCAAGCTAGTGTATCTCGGCTGAGGGTTTGGCACTATGCTAATTGGATGTTGCTCGGTCTTGAGAGCCTCTGATGTGGTCAAAGGTCCCCTTGGACTCTGCAGGAAGAGGATGGCAAGTGTGAGTGTGAGCGCGGTCGCGCAAAGTGAGCTTGACTTTAGCTCGGTCATAAAGAGTGCCAAACCACCTCGGTTGTCTAAGCTTATCAAGGAGCTCGGTAGCCCAAGCGGACCAGATATTAGCCCGGTTGAGTGACCAGGTCCTTTTTGCTATCTCAGTTTTTGCTGGATTTGTGATAAACATATTATTTGCTCGGTTACATTGGTTCTTTGGATCAAATGAAGACCTGGAGCCCGGTCCGCCCCAGTTCCTCAGTGTTCTTCAGGAAAAATGAAGAACACCATGAACGTTTAAAGGTTTAGGATGGTTTTTGGTGCCCAAATTCTAAAAGCTACGTTTTTCTACCCTAATGTGCGAAATATCAAAGAAAATGACAATAAAAGAGGAGTTGAAGGACTTACCAACGTAGGGCAGTGTATACACCTTCGATCACGAGTGCAACAATGGCAAGAGAAAGGAAGGTAGCAGCTCTGGAACGCTCGGAGTGAAGAATGGCAGTAGAAATGAGTCGAAGGAAGGAGGGTCATGTATATAGGAGAAGGAACCGCCAAAAATTTGAATTTCTTGCGACGGCTGGTTGGCTGCTCGAGGACCAATGAGAGGACGCCACCTGTCACCATTAATGGCAGCGTCAGAGTTGAAGAGACGGGGGGCAGGTGAAGCGTCAGCCGGGCAAAACGAAGAGACGGCGAGATCAGAATGAGGCGTTGACCGAGGAGGAGACCGGGCTAGCCAGAGGACAGGCATGCCAACCAGCCCCGTTGACGATAAATAAGCTGAGGACGAACAGGTATGGGCCGCAGAGGGTATATAGGTATATCTACGCCCCCCATACGCGACGGACGAACACTTTGTAAGAAGATACTTACACTCAAACACCCCTCCCTCTCTCTCTCTCTCTCTATCCCAAGGTATGTGCTAACTTGATCGTCGGAGGGGTTTTCCAGCCACACACCGCCGGGTAGCTCACTGCCGTTGTGCTTTCAGGTGATCAGACAGAAACGGAGCTTGGAAGAAAGGAGTACAGGCTCGCCGGAATATTTGCTCCCCGTACAGTCGTCTTTCTCTATTGATCCTACGTTTTTTCATGAACAACAATCTCCACTGTTCTTGATTTATATTACTATAAATATATATATATATATACCTAAATCTATCTAGATATAACTAGTATTTGGATCCTGCGTTATTTTTATTTTTGAAGTAAAATTAGTAGTAAGATCTTTGGTTTAATTGGTGTAAAATATACCAAATGGCTTCTTCAAAGAGCAAGGATCCTCTAGAGTTTTTTTTTTTTAAAGTTTCTTAGAGTGGTGCATTGTGTGGTTGAGATTTAATGACAAGTCACATCAATTTTTCAGCATTAAATTTCAACTATACAATACACCATTTTAAGAAATTTTTAAAAAAAAAATACTCTAAAGAATCCTTGGTGTTCTTCAAATGAAGATCCGTCAGGGTCTACACAGATTCAGAGCCACACTAGCTCCGAAGAGCACTTGCAAGGAAAGAAAACAATCAGATCATCACAAGTGTGAGCATTACCACTCAGCACTATCCATGCTTGTATTACACCATACTGTGTGTGTGTATATATATATATATATATAGTAATAAGAGTGTTTTGGTCATTTATCATTTATTTTTGGATAAGAAAAATTACTTCACTCATCATTCATAATCGTACAACACATACGTTCTATTTAAATAAATAATTCCATCAAAAATTATATTTTAATATAAAATATAGAGAATTTAAGTGTTACAAAAAAGTACAGGAGTTAAATTATAATTATAATAATTAGTTAAATTCGAAAATACATCCAAAACCACCCAAACCGCGATTAATCCTTGAATCTGCCACTCGGTGCGAAGGCACACCCCTGCTGATGACTACCTGAGAGACCTCTCTCTTTCTTTCTCTCTCTACTGTACTTTACTCTGCTTATGCTGCTCTTACTCGAAGCTAGGGTTTCTATTTCGATTCGAACTCGTCTATAATGGTTGAGAGAAGGAAGCCTTTGGTATTGTCTTCAACCAAAGCTCTCATCAATTCGTTACTGAATTCATCAAAACCTCAACAAATCCATGGAATTGACCCAACTACCCCGGCGTCCGGCGATGAAAGCTCTCCGTCTGTGCTGTTACCGGCGGGAATTATTCGATTTTCGAAGGACAGAAAGGACATTTTGGACCCCAAGGCCGCTTCTCTTGACGACTCTGCCTTGGTTGGGCTTCCGACGTCTGTGCTCAAGAAACTATCGGTCACCTCAGGCTCATTGGTATGCAGTTAGGTTTTTGTTTGGCTGCTAAGAAAATTGAATAGAAGGAAAGCGAAGAAAGGGAAGTAGGATTGTACAATGTTTTTGGTGTTTGTGTTTTTTCAGAATGTTAAAATTGCATTTTTTTTTTTATTGAAAACGAGATGAAGATCTTACTCTTTATTTTTTTGTTTGCCTACAATTTCTTAGGAGAGCAAACATGAAATTGCAGGAAAATAAATGAAAGAACAGAATTCTTAAACTTATTGGGAATGGGAGTGGTGGCTTTGTAATGAAATGAAAGTACACTGGATTCTTAACTTGGTGGCTCTATTCTTCATGGGTTCCACAAGAGAAAAATTTAAATGTCTGATAACCATACAGTCTGCACTAATACAAGCTCCAAGAAAAGATTGTGAATTAACAAGCTCAGTAAGCTCAATAGATTTCGCAACAAATTGAATTAAATAGAGCTTTTTCATGGAGATGATTAGTGTATACTATAAATGGTCAGGTCTTTATCTTACATGGCCTTGATTGGCTCTTTTTTTATTTTTTTTGGTCCAATATTTGTGAAAGAATTGATTGCACCTTTTTTTTTTGGTCTCTAAAAAATGTACAAGATATTTGTCAAGAATGTTGAGATGAACGAACGGAGAATTGGCCAAGCTTTTGTTCTAGATCCTCCCTCCATCCATGAACATTTGGGCGACAACAAATTGCCTTTCCCCAAATCTCCAAGAGTAATGCTTGTGTTTCCTTCATATAGTTACCCCCAAATTCACCATGCACCATTGGACCAAGAGGTTGCCTATGTATCTCCTCTACTGGCGTTTAACCTTAGCTTGCATGTATCATGCTTCAAGTCTCTTGTTCACCAAGGTAAAGAGACTTTGGCATCTCTATTTGAAGTTAAAATGGATGATGACACAAATGGGAAGGGGAGTGAGACCTCTATCATCAGTTTAACACTTCAACCATGTGCTGAATTGCCAAGTTATGCCTCACACTTGAGGATTTCTTTTGTGAAGATACCGGAATGTGGTATCCTTGAATCTCTTAAAGGAAGTTCATCTGTTGAAGCTAAAGATCGTCAAGAGATGATTGATTTGGCATTACACAAATACTTTGAAAAGGATAGATATCTTGCCAGAGGTGATCTTTTCTGTATCTACATCAATTGGAATTGCAAGTCAGCTATGTGCATTCCTTGCAGCCTAAAGAAACAAAATGCCAGTGACGAGATAATCTACTTCAAGGTGAACTCCCCATTTCTTCCATTCATTTTGTAACATTCTCACAAGGAATATCATACATGACAGATTCTCATCAGGAAGTGGTACATGTCCTCAGGTCATGGCTATGGAGCCGTCTGATGAACCAGTTCTTAGAGTCAATCGGATGCAAACAGCACTCGTGCTTGGAGGGAGTGTTCCTTCTGCTGTTCCTCCAGATCTGTTAATTTCTAAGTCAAAAGATTTTGTGCCTTTACAACGGGACACAGTCAAGATTTTGGCTTCAATACTTACACCACCTTTATGCCCATCAGCACTTTCATCAAAGTTTAGAGTTGCTGTTCTGTTAAATGGTTTGCCTGGTGCGTGTCTTTGTGATTTGTGATTTGTTGATTAAAATATTTTTTTTTTCAGGAGTTTGCTGATTATATTGTTGATTGAGGATACAATATCACTACTATCTATTGTAATTCACATGGCAGTGTCAAATGATTTGTTAAGAAAACACTGACGGACAGGGCTGCTATGTTTCCAAAGCATCATTTAGACTTCAACTGGTTTAATATCCTCAATATTGGATTTGTGAAAAAGTTTTTTAAATGGATATATTGACTATTTCTGAAATGCTTACAAGTTAAACAATTGAAGTATCTGATTGTTCTCGCCTTGTTTTTATTTATTTATTTATTTTTACTTTACTATAATTGTAGATATATTTGTCGGTGAGTGCTGATCCAGTAGTTGTTGCAGGGTGTGGCAAAAGGACTGTGGTTAAATATATTGCTAGCCGATTGGGCCTTCATGTAGTAGAATATAGTTGTCATAATCTGGTGGGATCCTCTGAAAGAAAGACATCTGTTGCATTAGCAGAAGCTTTCAAAACAGCTCGCAGGTATTTGGCATGATGAGCTATTGAATATTATATGTGCAAGCTTTTCTGTAACTTACGTGCTGTAGTCTTCATAATCTGGTAGTACTTTCAAATCATTGATTGTAGATTCTTGCTAAATAATCTAAATGGCATCAAACTTTCCCCCTTCTTTGCCCATCCCCAAAAATTAGGAATATGGAAAAGACATAGGTGTTTGAACCTTTAATAATTTTTGTTATACTGGTTTATTTTTTCCCACTGAAAATGTAGATGGAGACTCACCCCTTTTCTCATTCCAACAATAACATTTGAAGAATTCTTTTTTTTTTTTTTTGTATTCTTAAATACATTGAAGTCTCTGTGCAAGCAAGCAGTGGGTATATACAGTTATGAACCATCTTGCAAGGTATTTTGCATTTCATCCATTGTTTATTTTAAATGCTTCAAGTCATCTAAATTCTATGTTGAGGAGCGTAATTACTTTATAATTTTTCCTATTCTGCTGTTTTTACGATTTTCCTAATATTATTTGACCATTGCTTGTCACCATTCAGACCTAGAATTGGAGAAAAATGTGGTGCTATTTTTTTATCCAACAATTCAAAAGTTTCTCCAAATAAATCTTCTCTGAAAATAAATGAATAAAAGAGTTTTCCCAAATTTATGTCCTAGTTTAGGTGGGGATGATCATTAAGTAATTCAATATAATCCACTTTTCTTTTTTTTTTTTTCCTTCCTCTTTTTCTTTTTAAATTTTGTATAATGCTTAAAATCATTATAGGCAGCAATCCATTGTACTCCAGTGTGGCTCAGAATAATCATATTGTGGAGAAGATCTTTTGGGCTTGGACCATATGAGAAATCCAGTGATAAAGTTTGTTGTTGTGAACGTGTTTCATTTTACTAATATTTCAAAAGGACTGTGGTTAAATATATTGCTAGCCGATTGGGCCTTCATGTAGTAGAATATAGTTGTCATAATCTAGTGGGATCCTCTGAAAGAAAGACATCTGTTGCATCAGCAGAAGCTTTCAAAACAGCTCGCAGGTATTTGGCATGATGAGCTATTGAATATTATATGTGCAAGCTTTTCTGTAACTTATGTGCTGTAGTCTTCATAATCTTGTAGTACTTTCAAATCATTGATTGTAGATTCTTGCTAAATAATCTAAATGGCATCAAACTTTCCCCCTTCTTTGCCCATCCCCAAAAATTAGGAATATGGAAAAGACATAGGTGTTTGAACCCTTAATAATTTTTGTTATACTGGTTTATTTTTTCCCACTGAAAATGTAGATGGAGACTCATCCCTTTTCTCCTTCCAACAATAACATTTGAAGAATTCTTTTTTTTTTTTGTATTCTTAAATACAGTGAAGTCTCTGTGCAAGCAAGCAGTGGGTATATACAGTTATGAACCATCTTGCATGGTATTTTGCATTTCATCCATTGTTTATTTTAAATGCTTCAAGTCATCTAAATTCTATGTTGAGGAGCGTAATTACTTTATAATTTCTCCTATTCTGCTGTTTTTACGATTTTCCTAATATTATTTGACCATTGCTTGTCACCATTCAGACCTAGAATTGGAGAAAAATGTGGTGCTATTTTTTTATCCAACAATTCAAAAGTTTCTCCAAATAAATCTTCTCTGAAAATAAATGAATAAAAGAGTTTTCCCAAATTTATGTCCTAGTTTAGGTGGGGATGATCATTAAGTAATTCAATACAATCCACTTTTTTTGTTTTTGTTTTCCTTCCTCTTTTTCTTTTTAAATTTTGTATAATGCTTAAAATCATTCTAGGCAGCAATCCATTATACTCCAGTGTGGCTCAGAATAATCATATTGTGGAGAAGATCTTTTGGGCTTGGACCATATGAGAAATCCAGTGATAAAGTTTGTTGTTGTGAACGTGTTTCATTTTACTAATATTTCAAAAATCTTTATATTTACAAATTTATTGTACTTATTAAATTGGGTAAATTACACTTGCCTCCACTGAGTTATGGAGAAAATACAAATAGCCCTACAGTTTTGGCATATGTACATTGACTTCCCTTTTAGTAAGGCTAAAGGGACTGAAATTGATGCAAATATGTGAAATCACAATAATAAACAAGAAAAAATAATTACATTTCAATGTAAATGATATGACATCATTGTTTTTCCATCCATATAACTAACGAATTATTGATGAAAAGGAGGCTAAGTAGTATGTGGATTAAAACCTTAAGGGAGCCTAATGTAATCATGTCAAAATTGTGGAGTTTACTATATTTTCTCCAAACCTCAAGGGATGTAAGTGTTATAATTAATTGCACTTAATTAGGTTGTTGCTGCTTGTTCCTTACATTTTAATCTTGTTACAGATACTCACCAGCAATTCTTCTTCTCCGCCATTTTGATGTTTTGCGGAACCTGGTTTCTCAAATGGGTTCGCCTCTTGATCAAGTTGGTGTTACGTCTGAAGTTGCATCTGTTATCAGGGAATTTACAGAGCCAGTTATGGAAGATGAAGACATTTATTACGAAGAAATTTCCAATGATGATTCTGTAAGATGCAGTTTGTTTCATTTTAGGTCTCTAAACTTCTTTAACATAACTGAAATTTTAGATATCTCAATATGAATTGTTTACTATATATTTAATTGTGACTCTAAGCACTGAAAATCTTGTTTTAATTATTATAAATCATTCTTTCTTCCCATTTGCTTTCCTTCTGTTCTTTTAAATCCTAGAACGCAAATTCTAAATTGGAGAATTGAAACTTTAACTAATAAAGGATACTAATACTATAATACAGAGAAAAGGGAGATCCTCCTTAAGTATGGGTAAAGACAAAATTAAGTATGGAAGCAAAAAGAGCATACCAAAGTAAAAGGAAACGAGAAAATAAATTTGAAAAAGAAGAAATAGCAGCACACGAGGAGGTTTTTGTGCATCATGAAATCCCCTCAAGAGTGTTGAGGCATGCCACTCACAAAAGATCTGCTTCTCAATGGATATATTTAGCTGGGCTGACCAACAAATGGATGATGACAAAAATCTACTTAGAGAGACCACAATACTCCCCAGGATCCCAGATTATTCACTAATCCTTTGCCGAGGTTCAGTTGTAAACAAGAAGAGGGATGTCAGAATCTATTTTTAGGGCCTTTTTTCCCATAGTTTTCTGCCTTACCCGCCATGTTTACTGTTACAACAGATTCTTTAGTGCTCTTTTGGAACCCAGAAATGTATTATTGGTAGCTGTTCTGGTGTTTGGGTTGATGATGTTAGAATACTAATCCTCTGATAGAAAGAGGCATCCAAAAGACTTCATACTCGAGAAAGTTGTGCCATTACAGTTATGCAGAACTCGGAGGGTACCCACAGGATCTAGGTTTCCTGAAGAACACTTGTCTAAGTCAAGACTGAATGGATGTTTGAGATGAATAATCTAACTTGGGAATGGGAAAATTCATTTTTAGAAAATTTTTTTGCTAGATATTGTCAAAAGCATGACAGGGTTACTTTTCTAATTTTCTGATGCAGCAAGTGAAGGGTGCTGAAACAGTAAGCAGGCATCCATTGCTGTTAGTTGCGGCTGCTGACAGTTCTGAAGGTCTGCCACCAACTATTAGGCGTTGCTTCACTCATGAGATTAGTATCGGGCCTTTGACTGAAGAACAACGGGTTGAAATGCTGTCCCAGTCACTTCATGATGTTTCTGGATTGCTTCCTAATGTAGGTGAACATATGTTCTCTTTTATCTTTTGTTTGTATTTAGATAAGATGATGCCTTTATCCAAGTGGTCCAAGTTAACAACCATTGATGGCCTCGTTACATGTCCAAAATCTGTAACAGAGGCTGACCCAGCATTCAGCAACTCTTGCTCCTTAAGATTACAACAGAAGCTAATATTTGGTATCATTTTAAAATTTGCATTTTTGTTTTTCTTGTTTTGGAAACAAAAACAATGAAAAGTTCGGAAACACCAATAGTTTCCATTCTTGTGGAAAACTAGTTTTTGAAAATTCAGAAAACAATTTTAAGTGTTTCCTAGAGAAGGGGTGTTTTTAGAGAATTTTCACAAAAACTGTTTCCGGAAATATTTTGTCAAACAAGTTTGCCATTGGACCATCATATCGGTTTCCATTTTTTATGTTTTCCTTGATAACAGAAAACCAAAAAAGAAAATGATACCAAACGCGTCCTGAGATTAAGTTGTGTATTTTTTCAAATTCCCAAAATAGTGCCATGGTTACAATCATTTTATTCAGTCAATTTTAGCTTCAGAAATTGTTGTCTTTCCTTTCAGCTAACTATTAAGATCCCCTTTTGTAAAAGCATTACAGTAATTTAAGTGTGTTATTAGATGGTTGTTATGGTCTAAAACAAATTGATATTTGCAGCTCTTCACAGTTATGATTTTAATGTTGATCATAGCTTACCTTGGTCATTGCTGTTGACTTTGATAGATCAGGTTATTATTTCTTGCAGGCTGCTTCAGATGATTTTATAAAGGACATAGTTGGACAGACATCTGGTTTCATGCCCAGGGATTTGCATGCTTTAATCGCTGATGCTGGTGCAAATTTAATTCCTAGGCAGAATATTCAATTTGACAAAGCTGAGACTGAGATCTTGGGTGAGAAGAGATCTATTTTGCTCAAACCTGAGCAGGATAATAAGTCATGTGATGATGCATCTCGGGTTCTGGGTAAAGAAGACTTGATCAAAGCTTTGGAGCGATCAAAGAAGAGGAATGCATCAGCGTTGGGCACTCCAAAGGTAAAATAAACAAGCAATGCTAACTCCTTCAACTTTTTATGCTCTAATGTTCTATTGTACCTAAAGTAGTATCTGAAGTTGTCTAGCATTTACATTCTGCTGCAAAAGTTTTAAGTTGTAAAGAGCAGATAGTGAGGTTTCTTTCTAGAGAAAATTCATGTCTGCCTGTTGAACATATTATTGAATGTGTGAATGATTCTTCTATAGGTTCCTAATGTAAAATGGGAGGATGTTGGTGGGCTTGAGGATGTTAAGAAATCAATTCTGGATACTGTTCAGGTGTGGCCTTCAATATCTCTACTGTGGTGTTGATTATTATTTTGGATTTTATCTCTATTTTTATTGATTTGAGAAGATTGTTACTGTCTTTCTTTTTTAGTTTTAAAGGTTTCCCTCACTCAATTGACTTACCTATTGTTCCTTTTAGTCAGTTCTTATGGAATGTTAGCTTGTAAAGCTCTTTAGCCATGTGTTACATTGACATTGTCCATTTATTTGCAAACTTTACTATAGCACACATCACCCAAGAAATGAACATTTCTTTATAATATAGTTCCTACCCCAGTATTCTTCCTTTTCTTTTCTTTTTTTATTGTTTAATACCATTCTACTTATCTTCTACATGCAAAAAAGCACAATTATATATAGAAGTAGAATTTGAGAATCCCGCCCATTAACGGCAACACTGCATATGGCTATTTTGCATTGTTCATATCCTGTTAATCCCCCCTCCTTCTGCATCCATATTTCCAAAAGGGCATTGTCGGATTTTTTTATAGGTTGAATTTTCAACCATGAGCTTGCCCATTTCATCTAGGCCCTTTCAATCTTTTATATTCTGAAAGCAACTGAAGAGAACCAAGAAGAGCGAAAGGAAGTGGGTAGGCACGTAGGCAAGATAATAATTCAGATTAATCGTTTAGCAATCATCATTTTTGCATTGATAATTTTCCTTTGGTGTATTCCAATGATTGAGGTCCAAAACAATTTCACTTATATGTAGTCACTATGATAAGCCTAAGCATGGTAAAGAGAAACTGCCCACTTCAAGATCAAAGGAAACTCTGTGATTGGAGAAGCTTTGGGGTGATATATTCTCAGAACATCCTTCTGATTTTTGTTCATTTTCTCTGTAGCTGCCTCTTCTGCACAAGGATCTGTTTTCCTCTGGGTTACGCAAGCGCTCTGGTGTTCTTCTTTACGGTCCTCCTGGTACAGGGAAAGTAAGTTCTTGGTTTATATTATTCCTTAGCGTTTCGTATCTTCTTTTTGGGAAGGACTCTGCTTCATGACCTTGCTGTTATCCTGATTCCAAATTTCAGACTTTATTGGCGAAAGCTGTTGCAACAGAATGCTCTCTGAATTTTCTTAGTGTAAAAGGGCCTGAACTGATCAACATGTACATAGGAGAATCAGAGAAAAATGTGCGCGACATTTTTCAGAAGGTAATATTCTTATTTTTTTGGTCCATGTTAAATTGTGAAGTAAAAAGAACAGACAGTATGAGGATGAGTTATGTTAGCTTCAACGGCGGGTGCTGCTTCAACTTGTGATATCGCAATGTAATTGCACATCATTTGCAGGCCAGATCAGCACGCCCGTGTGTTATCTTCTTTGATGAACTTGATTCTCTTGCTCCAGCCAGGGGTGCTTCTGGAGATTCTGGGGGTGTTATGGACCGTGTGGTTTCTCAGGTAAGAATAATTGTGTTTGATTGATATCTTTTCATTTTCTTAATCAATATGGTTGCTTAATGTGCTAAAATTCCTTGTTAATAGATGCTTGCCGAGATTGATGGACTGAATGACTCAACACAGGTTTCTCATGCTACTTAGAAATAATACTTTCTATTTGACGATTTATTTTCTCCTTTTGCTTCTAAGCAACACTACTTTCTTAATTCTTTCTGGTTTAAAGGATTTGTTTATAATTGGAGCAAGCAACAGACCAGATCTGATTGACACAGCTCTTCTACGGCCAGGCCGATTTGATAAGCTGCTTTACGTTGGAGTTAATTCTGATCCATCTTACAGGGAGCGGTTAGTTTTATTCTCACTTGCCTTTCATGATCATTATTGATTTAATACATTTATTATCATGCATCACGATTTCCTTTCTTCAGAGTCCTTAAAGCGCTGACCAGGAAGTTTAAATTGCACGAAGATGTGTCTCTTTACTCGATAGCAAAGAAATGTCCCTCAAACTTTACTGGCGCAGACATGTATGCCTTGTGTGCAGACGCATGGTTTCATGCTGCAAAGCGCCAGGTGAGTCTAGTCAGTGCCATACTGTTGATTGAAAATACGAATCTGCATTTTCACTACATCACAGTTTTTGCAAAACTAATCATAACTGAATATAAATTGGAAAAAAAAAAAAAAAGTTTATAAATTTCAATTTTAAGCTTACGTGGTAAAATTTGAATCTGCTCTTTTTTTGGGTCAAACACATAATTAATAGTTCTTGAAGTAAAAACTTGCAATTCATTAAGAAATACGATTCTCATGATTTGACTCTAGAATTATGAAATTTCAATATTAATAAATCTAGTATTTTTTAAAATTTTGTCTTTTGTTTGCTATTAATTATCTTGCAGGCTTTAGATCCAAGTTCAGATTCATCTTGCACAGATGATCAAGCAGACTCCATTGTTGTTGAATTTGATGATTTTGTGAAGGTATGAAATGTGATGTAATTAGTTTCTTTATGTTTGGTTAGGGGATTTGGGAAGGGATTTGGAAATGGAAAGGGAAAATATAGGTGAAATATGAATAAAATATATCTATATTTTACTTAGTTTCATGCATATTTTCCCTTTTTCTTTCTAAATCCCTTCTCAAGTCCCCTAATCAAATATTTTAACATATTTTGCTGCCATCTTGAAGAAGATTGCTTAGCTTAGCTGGAGGAGTTTAAATTATTGAAGGCATGTATTTGTACTTGGTTGCACTCGTACAATTCTGCTTTGCTTAAATTGTGATAATGAACATTTCGAGTTACCTAACCAACAATATTTAGAGAGGGCACTTGACTATCTAGGATCTTCGTTTTTCCTATTAAGTTTGACGTTCCATATCTACAGTTTGATGCTGTGAAATGTAATTTTCCAATTATTAGTATAATGCATTTTACCAAAGCATGACGTGCCATCTGACTGTTTCATTGATCTAACTGGTAAATTTTCACAACTATGACCAACTCCCCAGTTAAAAATTGGCCTTGGCGGTGTTGCTTTTTTTACAAAAGTGAGAAAATGTTCCTTGAATTGGACCTTTTTTGGGGGTCTGGTGTGTTGGTGTCTGAATTCTATAGCTCATCTTTGCAGGTCTTAGGAGAGCTGTCGCCCTCACTTTCTCTAGCGGAGCTTAACAAGTATGAATTGTTGCGAGATCAATTTGAAGGACGTTCAAGATGAATTCAATTTAAGAAGGTGAATTCAATTTGTACTGCTTTATATAGATGTTCTTCCCTTCATATGTTTCAATCACAGCAGTGACAATTCAAAATCGTTGAGTAAAAAACTCCTATCGGGGCTGATTTTCCTCTTTTTGACAGCATACAACTTATATGCTGAAAATTTTCTTGTCAGTACCCGGCCTACCTTTTAACCATTTTTAGGAGACGGAAGCTTCTGGATATACTCTTTCAAATTTTCATTACACCCACCATATGGATTGTAATATTTAGAAAGAAAGTCTTATACAATTGAGTGTAGAAAGATATTTAGGTGCATTTACATGATCTCTTGGAAGTCAAATGGGGCTCTATTTAGGTGCATTTTTATTAAAATATCATTCTGGATGTGTTTTTTGTATAGAATTTTTGTTTGCAAATCACTTTCCTAATACTAATATTTCAATATTAATTCAGGTACCTATTTTTTTATATAAAAAAAAATAAAAAATCAAATATATATATTCTACAAACTCATTAAACTTTGTGAGAGTGATATTTCTCGTGCTTGTTTAGAGTCACTAATTCTAGGTAATAGGTTTTGTAATTTCAGTAATATTCAGGGAGGTTAATGTAATTTTCTTTTAATTGTTTCATTTTTTATTAGTAATATTTTGACTGCATGTAGATATATATATTCCATCTTTGATTGGGAAAACAAAAAGGTTAAAAAAGAAAAGCATGTCGTATTCATTGCTGTATTATGATATAGAATAATGTTTCAGCGCTCGAATTCTTTCCCCCCGAATCCCCCTAATGGCCAAAACGACGTCGTTTTGGCCATTTTCTTTTTTTTTCCTTCGTCTTCTTCATGCAGCAGCTCTGAACAGAGGGAGAGGGAGAGGGAGAGAGAGAGAAAGAGAGAGGGAGAGGGAGAGACAGGTCGCAGCTCGTGGCCGTCGTAGGGAAGAGCTCGTCGCTGTCGCTGTCGCAGGCTCGTCGCCGGGCTGTCGCAGCTCGTCGTCCCACCCCTTGCAGCCCCTGCCTCCGCCTCCACCCCGATTTATTTGGCCCCCTCCAGTCCTTCCTCCTCCTTCTCCTTCTTCCCCCTCCTCCTCCTCCTCCACCCCCCGCCTCCGCCTCCGCCTCCACCCCGATTTATTTGGCCCCCTCCAGTCCTTCCTCCTCCTTCTCCTTTTTCCCCCTCCTCCTCCTCCTCCTCCTCCTCCTCCTCTTCCTTCTCCCTCTGCCTTCTTCCTTCTTTCTTCATTTTCGAGGGATTCGGGGGCTCCAAATTCGAGCCTCCTAGCACAGCCCTATGATATATACTCTGATAAAACTCATTTACCGATTATTGAAGCATGTTCTCTCCCTCGTCAAAGAGGGAGTATATTTCAGAACAAAAAATATTATAGGTTTTAAATTTTTTATTAAATAAATGATTAAATATTTTATATTGGTGTGGAGTCTATAAAAGTGTGGACTCCCTTTTATCAAATAAATAATTTAATGTCTCACATAGGTATGAAAATTTATAAAAATGTGAATCTCACTCAAATAAAATATTTAATTATTTATTTAGTAAAAAATTTGATATTCTCAATATTATCCATAAACCAACCATGAGAGTTGAGTTGAGTGGACATCACAATATGACATTATCCAATACTAATGGCTTCTGGGCCCTATTATTATTACATCTATATTCCACATTTGTATATGCCCAAAAATACTAATGGCTTCTGGGCCCTATTATTATTATATTATTATTACAAAATGTTCTGCTTTAAGGTCTGTTTGGGAAACTAAAAAAAGAAATTAAGAAACAAAAGCGGTAAATTATATTGATTTTCTTGATATTTGAAAAAAAATACAATAATAAGTTTCATAATTTTGGTATAATTATATCGGATTCTCTTAAGATTCTACTTCACGTGTTTGGTGTAACTTTTGTTTGTAGCAGCTTATAAGGTAGAATTAACTTTAGTAAGCTGGAAAAAAAAAATTAATTATTTGAAATTTGGAGAAAATATGCTTTTAATTTCTGCTTGTAATTATTAATTTATTGCGTGGGATAAGCTACACCAGACATATCCAACAACACCTGTATGTCTGCTTCTCAATAATCAGTTTATTTCAATTTAATTAAGCTAATTTTATCTCATAAGTTGTAAATAAAAAATTGCATCAAACACTATTGACACATTTTTTTTTATAAAAAAAAGGAAAAGAAAAGAAAAGTTGCAAGTAAAAATAATAATATTTTTCTTTTTTTTTAAAATAATAATAAACAAAGATATGAAGGTTATTGTGAGTGACTTAGAACCAAAGCCTTATTACTAACCGCCTTCCTCTGTGCTTTGTTTGGACCTTACTTATACGGTTGGTATAAGCCGCAAATACATGCGTTACGTGCAAGTAATGTATGAAAACCAAACAAACAAATCTTTACTTTCAATTCCTTTTCCCTTCATCTTGGGTTAGGTTTCATGATCAAAGGATTGAGGCTGCGTTTTGTTTTGTTTTGTGTTTTTTTTTTTTTTTGGGTTCTCTGCTTTGAAGGCATGTGATGATGGGAATTCTTTGACCTATAAGATAAAAAATTCAATTCTTGCTATTGACCCAAAAATAAAAAGGATTATTATAAATTATATGTAAGGTTTGTTTATTCTATTTGTAACTGGTGCAATATTGATAGGTGACCTAAAAGTAATAAAAAAAATGTATGCATGATCTTGATTATTTATGAAAATTCTAAATATATATAAAATTCATACAAAAAGTTTGATAAAAATAATGTGATAATGTCATTACAGTAAATAAATTTATCTTTAATGATATTTTGTTTTGAAATTAAAGATTTAAAATCTGTGGAGACATAATTTTGAGTTGTCTATGTGGCCTAGGTGGTTAGTTGAAATGCCACGTGGATGATTCTGATTGGTTGAGATGTGGTCAAACAACATATGAATCCGAGATGTTCAAATGAAAGACTAAAGTCCTAGGTAATGATAGACTCTTTAGGTGAGATTGGACTCTTGAAAGAATTGATCGTAATTACGAGATGCCTTGGATAAGTGATATCATAGAATCCCATAAAGTAAGACTTTTAGAGGAAGTTAGACACTGATCATCATATAAAGAGATATAAAGAGGGCACCCCGTGGGTCTAAGGTATTTTATGAATTAGTGTTATTTTATGTTGATGTCTTGTGAGATAAGTTTACTGACTTGATCATTGGAGTGCCCCTAAGTGGACGAGCCATCGCGGTACTTCTTATCTTCTTGTGCGCAGGTGTGACTTAATCTATTTTTCTGTATGCTCTCCCTAGATCTCGGCAAGAAGATCTGCTTGGATGTGAGGTCAAATTGTGGGTGTTGATTTTTGACCTCACAACTAAATAAATCTCTTTACTGAGATATAGGGAACTCAATTGGAAAGCACACATAAGAATAAATTAAGCCAGTACTTGCGCATAGGAAAATAAGAAATACTTGGAGACACTCCGATGATTAAATTAGTAAACTTATCTCACAAGATATGGGCATAAAATAGTACTAGTTCAAAACATACCTTAGACCTACAATGTGCCATCTTTATATAATGATTAGTGTCTAACTTTCCCTATAAGTCTTACTTTATGGGATTTTATCATTTACAAGGTCTTATTTGGATTAAGATCAACTTTCTCAAGACTCTAATCTTATCTAAACAGAGTTTGTCATCATCTAGGACTCTAGTCCTTCATTCAAACATTTCAAATTCAGATATGGTTCGATCACATCTCGACCAATCAGAATCACCCACGTAGCACTTTGACTAACCCACTTAGGCTGCGTGGACAACTCAAAATTATGTCCTCACAAAGTTACATCATTATGTATGAATTTTTTGTTTGTATAATATTTTTATATATAATGATGTGATTCATTGTGGACATTCAATTTTAAAACAAAATATAATAAAAAATAAATTTATTTACAATAATAATACGGTCACACATTAAAAATAAATTTATTTATACTAGTAGTATTCCTCTGATGAGTAATAGACACTCATGACAAATAGTAAGACCATCTCCAACGGAGAACCTAATCCAACATCATATTTAAAATTTGATGAAAAACTTACTTTTTGAGCTCCAACGGTGGCACCAAACGCATATCAAATTGACAATTCACCAAACGCTACACCAAACTGATACCAACACACAGAATTTGATGAATCACTGTTACTGACCGTTGAGGTGGTACACCGGTTGCCCACCCGGTTGCCCCGCCGGTTGCCCAACCGGTCAACCGGTTCATCATCTTGAGCGACGGGTTTGAACTGTGACCGGTTTGAACTGGTTGAACTGAGGGATTTGAACTGGGCCGTGGTCTGCGCGTTGGTGTTGAACCGGTCAACCAGCCGGTTGACCGGCTGGTTGACCATCCGGTCGCCCGGGTCGCCCGGTCTGAGCATGGGAATGGGAGGTTCAACCGGTTTGGGAATGGGAGGTTCAACAGGTTTGGGAATGGGAGGTTTCAACAGGTTTGGTTTGAATAGGTAGAATTTCAGATAGGTTTTTCATCAGAGAGCTTATTTTTTGTACTTGGAATAATTTGGAATAGGTAGAATTTCAGATAGGTTTTTCATCAAAAATAAAACAATATCATCAAAATAATAGGTAGAATTTCAGATAGGTTTTTCATCAGATTTGATGCAGCTGAACCGTTGGAGCGCTGTGTATCAAATTAAGGAAATAGCTACTTTTTTACTCAAATTTGGTGAAACATTAGATGCACCATTGGAGATGCTCTAAGTACAACAATTTAATGTCGTATTAAAAAAAACGTATTATAATGATTGATACTTAAAATTCTATTAATAGTAAATTGTCATGAATGAGATCATATCCACCGTGAAATTAAGGAGTAGTTTGGAAAGTTGGTTGAAAGTTAATTTCTTGATTTTTTTAAAAAATTTTTATATATAAAAATATAAAAGATGATATTACTCAAAATAAATTAAAAATTAACTTTTAACTAGGTTCTCAAATTATCCCTAAGTTACACTGAGATACAAAAATTAAATGGTATGTTGTAAGAATGGTACAGGCTAATAAGTGCTTCAAACATTAGTTAAGGCACCGTTTGGGAAGAAGGATATGGGACGTTTTTTTGCTATTTTAGTTACAAAAGATAAAATAGGTTATTTTAGTCACAAAAGACAAAACATCACACCCAATCCATAAACATTATACTCTTCTCTCACAAAAAAAGTCAAAAAAGTCAAAAAGCCAAAAAGTCCTTCCTAAATCAAGCTTTTTAACTCAGGCTAAAATAGCCAAAAAAGTCAAAAAGCCAAAAAGTCAACCCACTTCCCAAACCAACCCTTATTGTAGGATTGAGATAAAAATAATAATACTAGGCCTAGTTTGGCATAATATAAAAAATTTAAAAAGTCAAAAAGTCACTATCCTATTTAAGTCACATCATCTCATTTAAATCACATCATCTCTTTACTACATCACTTCAAACCCAACCCATATTTCACGTTTTTTCGTAAAAAGTCAAAAAGTGCACTTATTTAGAGCATCCCAAACAATCCTTAAAAGAGTGCTTTAAGAAAATATTAATGTTATATTTGGTTCATTGATTTAAGTATAAGGCCTTATTGTCATAACTTAAAAAAGTTAAAAGTCAAAAAATCACTATCCTATTTAAGTCATATCACCTCTCTACCCCATCACTTCAAATCCAACCCATACTCAACTCATATGGGCAGTACTAGGGACCTCTAATAGTAGAGTTCTAACAGAGCTCTACCGATGTGGCAACCTCAAAAAAAAAAAAAAAAAAAAAAAAAAAAGCACAGCAACACTGTGGCAATGAGTGAGGCCCACTGCCACATCATTAAAGCTATTACTAATTAGTGATCTCAAGCATTTTTGCAACTCATATTTCATAAAAAGTCAAAAAATATACTTATTTAGAACATTTTAAACAGCCCCTTAATTTGAAAAAACAAATACAAAAATTAAATAAAATATAATTATATTCCACGAACCTTTTACATATATATATATATATATATATATATTTCTATTTTAAAATCTTTAGTCAAATTTGTGAACTAAACCCATTCTAAAAATATATATCTGTCACAATTGTATACATGTAATTTTTTTTTTTTTTTTTTTGGAGTGGGTTAATGTTGTTATTCCTTATGAGACAACCTAAAAAAAAAAAAAAAAAGACGTGTGTAAAACACGCGAAGTCAAGAGTCCAAACAAACTCCTGTTCAAAAAAAAAAAAAAAAAAAGGAGTCCAAACAAACTTTAAAAAATCTTGACAAGTCTTGGATAAGCCATTTCTAATGGTGCTTTTTCTGTCCCTATAATGGCAGCTCGTACAGCTATTTTTATCACAAAAAATGACATTAAAATGATAGAGAGTGATGGCATATTTTGGAAAGAAAAAAAATTAATCACCATGTTTGTTTTTATTTTTTGAAAATATTTTTCAAAAAATATTTTCTTATCTTTCATATTTTTTAGTTTTACTAATTTTTTTAATATTTTAAGTAATTTTTTTTTTAAATTTGTAAACACATCTAATATATATACACTTAAAAAGTATAATTTTCGTGAATTTTTTTTTAAAAAATTCACTAAATACCAAAATACAAAAAAATAAAAATTCAGTATATTTTTCATATTTTTGTGTATTTATTAATTTTTTAAAATATTTTTTCACAAATATTTTACTTTTTAGATACATCTCAGTAAGATGCATCTAAAAAAGTAAAAAAAAATATTTAAAATTTTAAAAATATTCACTAAAAATAAAAAAATACGAAAAATAAAAAACTCTATTTTCAGAAAACTGAAACCAAACACACTTAATCATTTTGTTTGGTTTTAATTTTTTGAATTTAATTTTTTAGAAATTAAGTTTTTTTATTTTTTCTATATATTTTTTTATTTTTAGTGAATATTTTTAAAATTTTAATTAATTTTTTTATTTTTTTAGATATACTTTACTTAAATGTATTTAAAAAGTAAAATATCTATAAAAAATATTTTTAAAATTAATAAATACGTAAGAATACGAAAAATATAATGAATTTTCATATATTTTTTATATTTTTTGATATTTAGTGAATTTTTTAAAGTTTTTTTCACAAATATTATACTTTTTAAGTGTATTTATGTTGTGTGTATCTAAATTTTTTTAAAAAAATGCTTACAATATTTTTTAAAATTCAGTAAAAAGAAAAGATATGAAAAACAAAAAATTTCAATTTTTTAAAAAGTGAATCCTGAATTAGGAAATCAAATAAGCTGAATTTTTTTTATTTTTTTTGAAAAAATATGTAAAAATAGAGAAATAATATGACCTAAATAAGCCAACAAATTGATTTTTTTCATAGTTGTCAAAATAAGCCAAAATAATTAAAAAATCCCATCAAATTATCATATTACTATCTTTATTTTTTTATACATCTTTTCATTAAAAAATTAAAAAACCAATTAAAATAGTAAATTTCCAAACGAGCTCTTATGCCATGTTTGGGGGGGGGGGGGAATTTAACCAAAAAATAAAAAAGTTAATACAATTTATAAACTCGATCTTTTTATTTTGTTACTTGTCTTTTATAAAAATGTCAAAAAAAATTAATTCTCAAACAAATCCTCAAATTTCCTTTGCACAAAAAAGTAAAAATAAAAATCTTAAGAGATATAAGTATTAAACTTTTTCATAAAGAAATTAGGAAAATACACTTATAGAATTTAAAAATATTGGTAATTAATAAAAAATGGTAGGTATTTTGAAACTTATTGGGACCACCATCGTCCTAACCTTCCACTCAAATCCATCCTTACCTAGATACAACCGAATTTCCAAAAATAAACCTCGTTTAGTGTTTTTTTTAGTTATATTCACATGATACTAAACAAGCCCACTAACGGGTCATGGGTGATGAAACACTGACATTTTATGGAGGTACACCCTTCACTTGTTATTGATGCAAATGTTCATTGTACTAGCTTTATCTTTTTTCTGCTTTTTTAAACTGAACTTAAAAAATTGGCTACAATGAAATCTACTAATAAAATTTGAATAGTATTCAAATCAGTTCCGTTACGTAAAGCTCAAAATTAGTCTGAATCTAAAACGACGTTATTTTGGATTTTTTTTTTTTTTTTCTTTCTCTTTCTCCTCTATCTATTCTTCTCTTGTGTTTTTTTTTTTCCTTTGCTTTTTCCATAACTCAGAATAAAAAAAAAAGAGATAGACAGGGAAAAAAAAAAAAAATGAAACATGATATGTGTTTGTGCTGTGCTTGAGAGCATCAACATCAATAACAATATATTCACAAAAAAAAATAAAAAAAAATTAAATTGTAGAATCTAGAAAAAAAAATTTAACAACACAACATCATCATCAACAACAACCAACAGCCATCAACAAATTTTTTTTTTTTCCTTTTTCCTTCATCTTCAGATCCAGATCCACTAGAAATAAAAAAAATAAAAAAAATTGAGAGAAAATAGAGTTTGAAAGAGGCGATCATCAACAACAACAACACACATCATCATCAGCAACAACCAATAATCACCACAAAAAAAAATTGTAGAATCTGAAAGAGACGAGAGACCCACCGACGATCTGCAGATCTAGACAGTGATACCCACCGACACCGCCACTGGTAGAGAGAGAGACACGCCGCTATCACCGTCGATCTTCCTTCTCTTCTTCCTCCGCCATCACCAACTTCTTCTCTTCCTCCTTCTCCTTTCCATTTCTCCTTCTCTCTCTCTATCTCTCTTCGTTTCTTTCTCTATTTCAGACATAAAAGAGGGAAGAACAAAAAAAAACAAAAACAAAAACAAAAAACAAAATCCAAAACGATGTTGTTTTGGATTTAGGCCAATTTCGAGCTCTGAAGCATTTTTCTATTCAAATAGTATTCAAGCATCATTGGGCTTTTTCTTGGGGTGGATTTGCAAGGGGTTGGGATGGGAGTGGCATTCACAAGGAGTACAAGGTTGAAGTTGAAGGGATGGGTGCAGAGAAGTGAATCTAATTTGGAGATGTAAAAGTGATGGAAGTGGCTAAGGGTTGTGGGTATGGAGGTGCGGAGGATGGTTAGTGATGTAGGGATTGGGTGTATGGCAATAGGAAGATGATGGTGGCAGTGGAGTGACAAGAGTTGGGCCATAAAGGTGGCAAGGATTGGAGATATAGAGGTGAGAGATGCAGGTGTTCGAAGAAATGGATATTTTTAAAGTATGGAAGAAATGATGAAAGGCATAAGAGAAGTACAAGAACAACGGAGGGAGATTGGAAAGAAAAAAATGAAAATGAAAAAATATGACAACATATGATTGAGATTTAGGCTCTCTTTGGTTTAGATTTCAAAGTATAGTTCCACCACTGATTTGAGTGTGGTATTTGGTTGCAGCTTTCAAATCATAATTCTACACTCATTTCTCAAAACTCATTTCAAACTATAATCATTACTTTTCAAAACTCACAACCAAACACACAACTCAAAACTCTTTTCAAAACTTAAAAATAACTTAATTTTTATTTTAAATATTTTATTTTATTTTATAGGAATATTTTTAATATTTTAATTTTCATAAAAATATTTTAATATTTTAATTTTAATATTTTGATATTTTAATTATAAATATTTTGATTTTCAGAATATTTTTAATATTTTGATTTTCGGAATATTTTTAATATTTTATTTTTCGGAATATTTTTAATATTTTAATATTCTAAATATTTTTAATATTTTAATTTTCTAAATAATTTTAAAATATTTTTAATGTTTATACAGACCTAAAAAATGAATTGACAGAAAAATTAATTGACATAAAATAATTGACATAGAAGTTATTTGAAAAAAAAAATTCAAAAAAATTACTTTAAAACAATTAATTGAAAAAAAAATCATTTTTTTATTTGAGTATTTTAAAAATAGTTTGGTTATGACTGTTGATCAAAAATACGGATATCGAGTTATGAGTTGTGTGTTTGATTATCAATTATAGGTTGAATTAAGTTTTGAAAACTATTTTGAAAACTCATCACCAAACAAATTTTCTTATTTCACATGTCACATCAAACTTTCAAACTCAATTCTACATACAATTCAAAACTCAATTTAACACTCTATTCAAAAACCATAACCAAACAAATTTTCTGCACTCAAATCATAATTCTACAACTCACAAACTCAAAATACAACTCATACTCTCAAATCATATTTACAAAATCTAACAAACGCAACCTTAAATTATTTTTTTTTCCCCACATTTATACAAATTACCTCTAGGTTTGAATCAAGTCTGGTTCAACTCTCGTAACATGTCATTTTTTGTTACATAATTATGATTACAGTTATAGCGATCCCGGTCTTTCCCTATTTGGTTGTTGTATCCGGACTTAGGTTCCATGGAGCTTGTTATATATATCTTGTTGTCATCCTTTAATTCCTTATTTATGAGTTATAGGATGTATTTGGCAGGTTTGTTACAGGTTGGGTGTGATTGGGAGCAAATGGTTGCTGCCCAGATTTTGGTGTCTTCGCTCGAGCAAGCTCTTTGTTTTAGATACTTCGCTCGAGCCAGGGTTTGTTCGCTCGAGCGAGAGTTGAGTTTTGTATCTGGTGGCTCGAGCGAGAAGTCCTTCGCTCGAGCTTGCATCTGCGTCTGGTTCTGGACCTGAGAGTTACATTTCTTGGCTCGAGCGAGATTTCCTTCGCTCGAGTGAGCGAGGTGTATGTTTTGAGTTTCTTCGCTCGAGCGAGCATTCTGTCGCTCGAGCGTGCTTCTGGGTTGCAGACCTGAAGCTTCGAATTGTTGGCTCGAGCGAGACTTTCTTCGCTCAAGCGAGGGTTTTTTGTGTCTGGTCGCTCGAGCGACCAATCCTTCACTCGAGCGAGCCTGTGTTATATCAGTAGACAGCAACGGGTAAACACTTCACTTTTTTATCTCTTTTGATTTCAAAACCCTAGATCCGAGCTCTCTCTCTCTATACACACCTTCTCTCTAGGGTTTCATCTATTTTTAGTGTGTTTCTACCCTAAGTTCTTTGTAAGAAAGATGGAGGGTTGTTTGGGCTACGTTTTAATCTGAAAAGTTGTGGATTTGGAGCACTTTGGATTTTTGCCATCTTCTCCTTTGGTCTCTTCATTTCGAGGTAGGGATCCCCTACTCCATCTTATGAGCTTTGCCTTTAATTTTTGGCATTTTGATATGTTGGGGTTGTTGGGTAATTTTGGAAAAGTTAGGGATTGATTTGTAAATTATAAAAAGGGGGTTTTCAAAGTATTAACTCCTATGGGTGTATGAGACCAACAAAAATGGAATTAATGTTGTTGTATTGGTGAAATCAAACCTTAGGGCTGATATGTGAAATATGGGAAAATGCCCTAATTATTATGATAAATTAATTTGTATAATTAATTTTGGGAAATGAGAAATTGAGTTGAGAATATTGAAATTGGAAAATTATGGGATTAAATGGTGTAGTTGGATTAATTTATCACTCACCTATGAAAATATTGATATTATATCCATTTGATGCATTTATTTTCTGTTTAGAAATAACTGTTTTGGGCTATCGGTGGAGGATAGTCTTGAATGTTGTAGACAATGCATGATGATTAGGCGAACTAAAACTAATCAATTGAATATGTCATTGAATATAGCGGTTGGAATAATACATCGAATTTATGTATTGATTGACCTTGTATATGATATGTGTTTATATGCATTGTGTCGTGTGGGAGGAGATAGGGGATGTACTCCATAGTTTAGGGGAAGATAGGGAATGGACCCCTAAACCGGACATTGTTTGTGAGGAGATAGGGGATGTACTCCATTAATACAACAATTATGTGTATCTATTGAAGTATTGATATAGCAAATTTGTATATCATATATGAAGTATGAAAGTGTTTTGCTTGAAATTGATACAACAATTATGTGTATCTATTATGAAGTAAGAAGTGTTTAATATGAGTTGTTATCCCAATTGAAATGGATGTACTATTAATATGAGATGTAAATCTCATTTAAATTATCTGGCCAGATTCTGAGCCACGTTTATGAAATGAGTTGATGAGTAAAGTAAAGTGAAATGTAACATGGACATGATTGTCATGGAACTGTAATGTGATATAGATTGGTTTATAAGTGTTGATCATCTATCAAACGCTATAATTTTAGTCATTGCTTATAGTTGGTTTAGTATATTTCTACTGGGCTGTGGCTCACCCTATATGGGACATCATTTTCAGGTCCAGGAGATATGCCACCTCCAAGATCATAGCTTGGGAGGTTCCGGGGGTTGAAGACTCCTTTTGGTTACTTTGTTATCTTTTGTTGTATTATATGTAAATTCAAGCCGAGGGCTTAATGTGTATGAGTTAGTACTCCCTTTTTGTAACCAAGTGTTCGCTTGGAAAGTTGTAAGCCCGTAGGGCATTTACTTTTGTTGTCAACATGTAATACTTTTATAATGAATACTCTGATGAATGGAAAGATGTTTATTTCTCTTATGTCTATGCATGTCAACAGTGTGGGTTTTTATGTATTTTTTTGAGGGCGTTACAACAGTTGACATTTGGACTAAGCTGAGAAATGATTACTAGTTTGGTAGAGGTGGACATGAGTCGGGCTTGGATGGGCTTAGGTCACTTGAAATCATTTCTCAAGCTTGTTTCTATTCTGTTCAGGATCAATCTTATATTTTATTCTCAAGTCTGTATTAAAAGAAAATAAAGAATTTCAAACCTATCTAAATGCCATACGACCAAGATATTATTTAATATAAATATTTTTTTATATTTTAAAATAAAACTATAATTAATTTAATTATTGGGTATTTTCTTTACATAATGTGGGGGTATATTTCTGAGCACCAACACGTGGCCAAGGTGACGCCGACGTGTCAGCCGAGGTGCCACGTGTCCTGGTCATAACGCCGAGGTTATCTAGGATAGACCGAGGTTATCTCCGAAGATATCGGAATTCAGGATAAGCGGATAAAGGACAAGAGTCCTAGAATGGGAGAAGACTTCAGTTTGGGTAAAGACAAGCTCTTAGAGAGTTTTATCTATTGAAGAGTCCAAGATTAGCAGTAATCCTAAGTCCATTAGAGTTAGGCTTCTATTAGGACTAGGATTGTGTTGGCTATAAAAGGGAGACACCCCCATGGGTCTAAGGTACGCAATTTATATTCTGAACAGTAAGTTAAGCACTATTAATTATCTTTGAGATAACTGACTTGATTATCGGAGTGCCCCCGGGTGGACGAACCACCGTCGGAATCTCTTCTTTTTGTTGCATGTCGTTCAGGCGCCATCTATTCCGCCAGTGCTCTCCAGTTGAATACTGAATTGGCAGTGTGGTCAGAAAATCACTCACACAATTTGGCGCCGTCTGTGGGAAAAGATAGGAGGATAGATGGCCAGCGACGGATAGAAGGAAAAGGTTGGGGACGAAATCCCTGCTGGGAATGGTAAACACGTTGACCTTGACATAGAGGAAGATGATTGCAATGAGGAGACTCAGGGTCAGAATCATGGCAAGAAAGACGTCAGCCAGGAGGGCGATGTACCAAAGAAATCGGATCGAAGCGGGTATTACAACGAGGACAACCTCCAGGTATGGAAGGATAGATGCCTGAGGAGGGATGAAGAGGTGAAAGAGATGGCGAACAAATTGGTCGACCTGCAATCGGTCGTCAATTTCATGATGCAAAACAACGTCATGTAACCACCATTCCCGCTGTAGGACACGCCGATTCTAGCGGCCAATGCCCAGAAGGGAGGGCAGAAAACAATCCCTGTAGCCCCCCAGCACACCAGGAGCGAAAAACACTCACACCGGCCTTCAAGGGAGGTCGGGCGAGGAGAGTCGAGAAGGGAAGAATCTTGAAGGATACATCACACCAAGAAAGCAGACCCCAGAGAACATCGGCATGTTCAAAGGCAGGAGCTGTGCTTCGACACAACTCATGGAGAAAGGTCGAAAAGGGCTCATAACGAAGCTGAGAGCAATGCTCTGAAAAGACTAAAGTCAGGAGATAGCCGAGCTCCCGGCCAGACCAAAGAGGACTTGAGAGATTACCTCAAGAGGAAGCAAGATCATACTGAGGTAACTTCCCCTGTTAAACCGAGAACACCATTCTCGGTAGAGTTAGACAAAGTAGAGGTCCCGAAGAGATTCAGTATGCCAAGGTTCCAGATATACGATGGGAAGTCGGACCCCAACTTTCACGTCGGATTATACCTGAACTCGATGGCATTGTACACTGAAAACGAGTCGTTGCTCTGCAAAGTATTCCCTTCATCATTCGGGGAGATTGCATCGGATTAGTTTCACAAATTACCGAAAGAAAGTGTGAAAACCTAGGAAGGCCTGGTCGAGATGTTTGTGGCCAGGTTTGTCACAAACAAACTACAGCCCTTGAGGGTAGACGCCCTAATGCCTCTGAAGATTGGCGAGGACGAAAGCCTGAGAGCCTATGCCAAGAGGTATTACGAGGTGTTCAACCGAATACCAGAATGCAACCAAGAAGTGGCTGTCGTGTCATTTAAAAACGGCCTGAAAGATAGCTGCCTACTCCGAAAATCACTGGCAAAGACATTGTCAAAAAGCATGGAGGAGCTCATAGCCAGAATCGAGAAATATGCCAGAGTCGAGGAGGACACGCCAGGAACCACGGCGATAAAGCAAGAAAAAGGAAACGGCTCGCCGAAGCGAGGCCGAGGTAACAACGAATCCAACAAGTAGGAGATAGGACAAAGGGCTGCACAGGCAGTCACAACTGTGTTCCGAATCCCCATTCACAAAGTCCTGGATAAAATCCAAACCCAACCCTATTTTAGAGCACCAGCAAGGGTACTAGAAGAGTTTATGGAACGAAACCTTGGTAAGCATTGTGCTTACCATAATGAAGATGGGCATATGACCCAGGGATGCAGAGCCCTGAAGGCGCACCTGGAAGACCTGGTAAGGCAAGGCCATTTGAGGGACCTTGTAGATGAGGCCAGGACAAGAGAAAAGCAGGCGAGACTGCCACAGGCACCGGCAGCTCCACCTCCCCCAGCACAATAGCCGCAGGCAGGCAGACCTCGGGTAATTAATGTAATTCACTCGAAGGTCAACGAAAACGAAATACGAGGGGAGACCCAGAAGGTAAGGCACTTGCAGCATGTGTACCAAGTAAGGGAGAAAAGACCTCGGGCCGAGGAGTACCAGGGACCAGTAGTGTCCTTTACTGAAGCCGACCTGGAGATAGTCCAACATCCGCACAACGATGCCTTGGTAGTATCCCTCCAGGTTGGGGAGTGCCAAGTGAAGCGCATCTTCATTGACCAAGGCAGCTCTTGTGACATCATGTATGTCAGATGTTACAAGGAGCTTGGTCTTCACCCAGACGATATGGAACAATCTAATGGCCCAATGGTCGGGTTCAATGGAACGCCGACATGGCCATTGGGAGCAGTAAGCTTAGATGTGCAAACTGGCACGAAGAAGATATAGCCAGAGTTCACCGTAATCGACACACCCTCCCCTTACAATATTATCTTGGGAAGGCTATGGTTGCATGCAATTGGGGCTGTTCCCTCAACATTGCATCAACTATTGCGGTTCCCAACAGAGTATGGGATAGATGAGGTCAGAGGAGATCAGCTGCAGGCAAAGAATTGCTCCATGGCAGCAATGAAATCCACCTGCAGCATACGAGAACCAGAGAAGGCAGAGATCGAAGACGAGGACGTGGAAGTCCTAGAGGATGTCGGCAAGGAGCCAGCTGAGAAGAGTGAAGAAGCACTGAAGAAAATCCTAGTCCAGAAGGGAGATGAAGAACGTTACTTTCTTCTCGGCTCGGGCTTAGCCGAAGAACAGAAAAAAGAGTTGGAAGCTTTCTTGAGAGCAAATATTGAGGTGTTTGCTTGGACGCCGTACGAAATGCCTGGCATTGACTCCGATGTCACTTGCCATAAACTGAACGTTGACAGGTTGGCCAAACCTGTAATCCAACGAGCAAGAAGACCGACATTAATGCACGTCGAAGCAGTGGAAGAGGAAGTAGACAGACTTCTGGAGGCCAGGGCCATTCGAGAGGTAAATTACCTGACATGGCTATCAAATACAGTGGTGGTGAAGAAAAATAATGGTAAATGGAGGGTCTGCGTGGACTTTACCAGCCTGAACAAGGCCTATCCCAAAGACAGTTTTCCTTTACCCAAGATTGACCAACTGGTAGACGCTACTTCAGGGCATGGAAGGATGAGCTTCCTGGATGCCTACAGGGGGTACCATCAGATAGCCATGTACCTCCCAGATGAAGAGAAGACTGCGTTTATCACCCTAAAAGGGCTGTATTGCTACAGAGTGATGCATTTTAGATTGAAAAACGCAGGAGCAACTTACCAAAGATTGGTAACCAAGATGTTCAAACACCTGATTGGTGGAACGGTGGAAGTTTACATCGATGACATGGTCGTGAAGACCAAGGAACCTGAAGGTCATTTGGCTAATCTAAAAGCAGTCTTTGACATCTTTAAAACATATCGGCTCCGACTCAATGCATCGAAGTGTGCATTTATTGTTGGATTTGGTAAGTTCTTGGGATACCTGGTGACCAGAAGGGACATTGAGGCCAACCTAGATCAGATTAAGGCCATCCTAGAGTTGAAGAGCCCGACATCGGCAAAACAGGTGCAAATGCTGACTGAAAGGACTGCAGCCCTGAACAGGTTCATAAGCAGAAGCTCTGACAAATGCAAATCCTTATTCAGCTTAGTGAAGAAGGCCACAAACTTCTTGTGGACAGAAGAGTGCGAAGTTGCCCTGACCGACTTAAAGAAGTATTTGACTACGGCTCCAGTTCTCTCAAACCTAGAACCTGGAGAGGAGCTTTTTTTGTACTTAGCAGTTTCGGAGCATGCAGTAAGCGCAGTGGTAATCTGAGAAGAAAAATGGGAGCAAAGGGCTGTTTACTATGTAAGCAAAACCCTGGCTGATGTAGAAACCAGGTATCTACCCCTAGAGAAATTGACGCTGGCTTTAGTAATGGCTTCAAAGAAGTTGAACCATTACTTTCAAGCCTACAAAATTGTGGTGCTAACAGAACACCCTTTGAAGTCCCTGTTGCAGCAAGGAGATCTGACAGGCAGAATAGCCAAATGGGCAGTGGCCTTGGGGCAGTATGACCTGGAATACAGACCCAGAACAGCGATCAAAGGCCAAGTCTTGACCGACTTCGTGGCCGAGTTCACTCTAGGAGCCATCACACATCGGGCTCCGTTGAGCCAAGATGAACGATGTCCAAGCAAGCAAGGAGAAGCCCAACCGAGGGCAACGGAACAAAGGAAGGAAGAAAAACTCAAACCCTGCAGCATTTACATCGGCGACTCCTTTCGATTGTTTGTTGATGGGAGTTCAAACCGACAAGAAGCGGGGGCAGGAGTAGTACTGGTATCTCCAGATGGGCAGATACTAGAACAATCGATTCGTTTGGGGTTCAAGGCCTCAAACAATGAAGTAGAGTATGAAGCACTCATTGCAAGACTAAAATTGGCAGTGGCATTAGAAGCAGATAAGGTAATAGTCTTTTGTGACTCCCAGCTTATAGTCAACCAGACAACGGGCGAGTTTGCAGCACGAGATGAAAGGATGTCGGCCTACGCAAAAGAAGTCAACAGGTTGGTGGCCTTGTTTCAGAACTGCCGACTACATCAGGTTAGCCGAGATGATAATAGTCACGCTGATGCACTGGCCAACCTAGCTAGTGCAGTACAACCTGGAAAAGCAGGGACGATAATGATTGACTACTTATCAGGCCCGAGCATCGAACCACTGACCATAGAGCATGAAGCAATGTGTGTGGACATGTGTAACAACCCTCGTACTGATTACCGATAAGCCACTGAATTATATACTGATTACTGCTAAACTGAAGCGAAAATGACTGATGATTGAATGAATTGAGTTACTGAATAAACTGATTGAAATTGAAGCTGAAATTGAATGAGTTTAATTATTATATTGCATATTGCATCTGTTTGATTGATTGATTATCTGTTTAAATTTATATGTTTAAACTGCTAATTGAAGGCCTTATCGGCGGCCGATTTAGAAACCGTTTAGTGTTTTGTAATCACGAGAATGTTTGTGATTTAATGGTATATCTATCTGAAAATTGTTTAGGAACGATTAAATTAGATTAATTAAAGCCAATTAAAGAGTTTGATGTAATTACCACTTTGCCATTGAGTGGACCTTTGTCTAATCTTGTATTGAGCCTTATACATTAGTTAAAACAACATTTCACCAGCTCTATTCCTGCCTACACCGAAATTAGAGAGAGAGAGTAGGAGATTGGAGGATTTCATCTTGCATGCTTGGAATTTGAGGGAATTAAAGTGTAAACTGGCATAATCTAACTTCCTTACCTTGAAATTGAGCCTTAGGTAAGTGAAATCATCATCTTCTTGTTGTTTTTAAGTTTCATCTTGCATGTATCATGATTATAGGGAAGTAAGTCATGATTTAGTTCATAAATGTTGAATTGGAACTCCATGGATGCATGCATGCTTGGATTGGTGCATTTTGAAGTTGAATCCATGATGAAATGTTCATGCATGCTCATGTTTTTATCAAAGGCCATGTTTTCATTTGGTTTTCCAACTATTGAGCTCATTAGAGCAAGATTTGAAGATTGAATTTGGTTTAAAGCTCATGCATTGCATGTTTACAAAATGTTCTTGAAATGGGTTTGAAAAATGGCTTTAATTGACTCACCTTTGGCCCTTGCATGTACAAATTAGCTTTTGGAACTTGTTATTCATTGTATTGGGATGTATTTTCCAGAATTTGGGGCCAAGAGGTTGAGTTTTGGATGTTTGAATGCTTAGTTCGAACTTGGGAGACAAATCTGGAAATTCCAGATTTGGCTTCCTCGCTCGAGCGAAGGATTACTCGCTCGAGCGAGCCCTTTGGTTTTGCAAGCTCGCTCGAGCGAGCATCGAGCGTGGTATCGCGCGTAAAAATCGAGCATCCAGTATTTTCACTGTTCATCAGCTCGCTCGAGCGAAGGGAGGCTCGCTCGAGCGAAGCGCCTATTTTCAGCAACTTTTGAAAAATGCCTTCCGACTGTATTTTTGCATCCTCATCGCATCCTAGGCATTCTTAGGCCTAGTTTAAGACATCTTAATGAGGATTTAGACATAGAACCACACCGAGGAAATTTAGGGATTTAATTATCATCCTTCCCGACTGTTAAACTTAGTGTGCGTTCTATTTGTTAACTGTTTAGGGTTGGCGACTGGAGAGACGCGCTCTAGCACACTGTAGCCCAATCACTGTGAGTAACGATTGTATAAAGATATGTTCAAAATGGTCATCTTTTGAATACTGAACTGAACTGTTTACTGAACTGGAATTATTTACTGAATGAATGTATGTCCTTTATTTCTGAACTGTACTGTGGCATCCTTAGCACTACTGTTACCGACTGTTACTGTACAGAGATCTCTGTCGGTTCCCTTGTGGAACCATACTGTTTACTGAATGACTGGCCATCATTATTGTTCGGTCTTTTGACCTACTGTTACTGTTATGCTAATGGATGTACCACATATGACTGTTTATTGTACTGAACGACTGTAATACTGATTGAAATAATGAACTGTTTTCATTACTGTAAGGACATTACATTCTTAACCTCTTTATACATTATGTTATTCACTGGGCTTTAGCTCACTGCTCATATATATATGTAGGTGTACAGGCACCGGACCAGAGCTAGAAGCGTCGGGGTTATTCCAGTTTTGTCAGCCAGCCTATGTGCCTCACTGTGAGGTTCCGCATTGCCGTGTTATGGCCTTGGGATTTTGTTTTAGTTTTTCCGTCGGCCTCCTCACTGTGTTGTATCACTGTATAGACTGTTTACTGTTATACTGTACCGTTATCGAGGGATTAAGTCCCCGTACTGAATGTTGTAAATGATTGTGTAGACTGTACCGTTTCGAACCGTGTGAATGCATAAAAATGTTTTTGGCATACAGATTTCCACAGCTCAATGGACACTAGTTATTTACTGTATTGGCTTCCGCCAGGCCCTGTACTCTGTTTTATTGTATTACTGTTCAACAGGCCTTCGGTAATCACGGATTACTGGCCGGTTACGGTGCTAAACCCATAGGGCCGGGTTTGGGTCGTGACAGAGTGGTATCAGAGCGATACTTAACCACGAGTTATACCGCACACACGTGTCCAAATGAGCTATAGGGTGTCCTAGAAAAGCATTTAGGGCATCTCATGAACTTGAAAAGTGTGTGCTTATGACTGACTGATTATGTGATAAAATGTTAAACTGTTTAATCATACAACTGCTTATAATGAAAACTGTCATAACTGCTTATAGTGAAATGGATAACGCAAGCACTGCAAATGAAACTGAATCATCATCCTCTGAGGCCAGAATGGCCAGACTTGAACAAATGATGGGACTGATAATTGAAAGGCTAGATCAACAACAGAATCCACAGCCACCTCCTCCTCCTCCGGTACAACCGGAACAGAATGTGCAAAATGTGAATGTAAATGAGGGGGATATTATTGCTCTTACCCAAAAGTTCAGCAAGCTAAAACCGCCATCTTTTCAGGGAGGCCTTGAACCATTGAAGGCTGAAGCTTGGGTGCTTGAAACAGAAAAATTGTTTGAAATGTTCCCGTGCTCCGAAGCCAATAAAGTACTGTTAGCAACCTTCACCCTTCAGGAAGAAGCAAGAAGGTGGTGGATGTTGACCCGCGATGCAAATACTATTATGACTTGGGCTCAGTTCAAGGAGTCCTTCTTTGAAAAGTACTTTCCTCAGTGCATCAGGGACAGAAAAGTGACTGAATTTGAACAGTTGAGACAGGGTAAAGAGTCAGTTGCAGAGTATGAAAAGAAGTTTACCGAACTTGCTAGGTATGCACCACATATGGTGGATACCGATTATAAGAAGGCCAGGAGGTTTGAAGGCGGCCTTAGTGTTGCTATACAGGACCGAATAAGTGTTTTGAAAATGCCAACTTATGTAGGTGTTCTCGACCGGGCATTGATGGCCGAGACGAATATCGCAGCAGTGAAACAATCTGAAACACCAACCACTGAGTGGCAAGGTAAAAGGCAGGGTTTCAAATTTAAGAAAGGCAAGCATAACCCAGCAAATAAGAAACAGAATACGGGGTCGACGACTAGCCCCAACCAAGGGAGTGGATTTATTCCACCCTGCTCCATATGTGGCAACAAGCACAAAGGGGTTTGCTATCAGATTTCTGGAGCTTGTTTCAGATGTGGCAAGGTGGGCCACAGAATTAAAGACTGCCCTTCTGCTCCACCAGTTAGTGGTAAAGCTACACCGAGCACAGCAGCAGCAAATGTAGCACCAAAGCCTAACCCCAAAACTACCGGGAAAGAGCCTATGAGGCAGGGCCGAGTGTTTGCCCTAGTACCGGGAGACGTGCAAAACACTGAGACTGTTGTGTCAGGTATCCTCTCTATCTGTGCTCAAAATGCATATGTCTTGATTGATTCGGGGTCTACACATTCGTATGTATCGCATGCTTTTTCGCGTAAATTGAATAGACCCTTAGAACCCATGAACTATCTGTTAGCTGTATCATCACCTGTTGGGGGATCCATGACATGTGCATATATGTATCCTGCTTGTGAGATTATTGTTGGGGATATGCATCTATTTATTGATTTACTGCCATTGAATATCGATCATTTTGATGTAATATTGGGGATGGATTGGTTACAAAAATATCATGCTACTATAGACTGTGTAACAAAGCAAGTTGTTTTCCGTCCACCGGGTTTGCCTGAGTTTGTGTTTGATGGGGTTGGCGTGGTGCCTCCTCCATATCTGATTTCTTCTGTGAAAGCTGTCAAACTGATTAGGAAGGGGTGTAAAGGATATCTGTGTTCTGTACTGACTGTATCTGCTAGTAATGATGTTAAAACTGATGTGAATTGCATTCCTATTGTTAGAGAATTCCCAGATGTATTTCCAGATGATTTGCCAGGGGATTTGATCGACAGGGAAATTGAATTTACTGTGGATGTGATTCCGGGTACACAACCGATATCTAAAGCTCCTTACCGAATGGCTCCAACTGAACTGAAGGAATTGAAAGTGCAATTACAGGAACTGTTAGACAAGAAATTTATCAGACCCAGTACTTCACCATGGGGTGCACCTGTTCTGTTTGTAAAGAAGAAAGATGGCTCACTGAGACTGTGCATTGATTACCGTGAATTGAACAAGGTAACTGTGAAAAATAAATACCCATTGCCACGTATTGATGATTTATTTGATCAGTTACAGGGTGCACAAGTGTTTTCCAAGATTGATCTCAGATCGGGGTATCACCAACTGAAAGTTAGACCGGAAGATATTGATAAAACTGCTTTTAGAACAAGGTATGGCCATTATGAATTTTTAGTTATGCCGTTCGGAGTCACGAATGCCCCTGCTGCATTTATGGACCTTATGAACAGAATTTTTAAACCGTACCTTGATGATTTCATTGTAGTATTTATTGATGACATCTTGATTTATTCTAAGACTGTTGAAGAACATGAACACCATCTGAGACTTGCCCTACAAACCTTAAGAGAACAGAAACTGTATGCTAAACTGTCTAAGTGTGAATTCTGGATTGATCATGTTATGTTTTTGGGGCATGTTGTTAGCAAAGATGGGATTTCTGTTGATCCGCAGAAAATTGAAGCTGTGGTGAACTGGCCTAGACCAACAAATGTAACCGAAGTCCGAAGCTTTTTGGGATTGGCTGGATATTACAGAAGATTTGTCAAAGATTTCTCCAAGATTGCCTTACCACTGACTCAGTTGACACAGAAGGGGATATCATTTGACTGGACTGACCGGAGGGAATCAGCATTCCAAGAGTTAAAAACTCGACTTGTGACTGCACCGGTTTTGACTCTACCTTCAGGTACGGATGGTTATACTGTGTTTAGTGATGCTTCTCATAAGGGTTTGGGATGTGTTTTAATGCAGAATGGGAGAGTTATTGCTTATGCTTCCCGACAGTTGAGACCGCATGAAAAGAATTACCCAACCCATGATCTTGAACTTGCTGCAGTGGTTTTTGCATTGAAAATTTGGCGTCACTATCTGTATGGGGCAACATGTGAAGTTTATACCGACCACAAGAGTTTGAAGTACTTCTTCACCCAGAAAGAACTAAATATGAGACAGCGGAGATGGCTTGAACTGATCAAAGATTATGACCTACAGATTCTATACCATCCAGGAAAAGCCAATACCGTTGCCGATGCTTTGAGCCGAAAGTCAATTGCCAACCTAGCCTGTTTGCTGACTGGACAGAAAGAATTGCTTCATGATCTGGAAAAGTCCGAAATTGAAATTGTTTTGAAGGAACAAGGTGGAACCTTAGCTGCCATTACTGCTCAACCAGCATTGATTGAGAGATTAAGGAAAAACAACAACTGGATGATTTCTTGAAAAAGATTATTGAAGAAAAAGATTCTAAACCGAGACCGGGGTTCAAATTTGAGAATAATGTATTGAAGTTTCAAGAAAGACTGTGTGTACCAAATGACACGGAATTGAAAAGAAGAGTTCTGCAAGAAGGCCACAATTCAAAATTGTCTATCCACCCAGGGAATACGAAAATGTACCAAGATCTGAAACAGAATTTCTGGTGGCCAGGAATGAAGAAAGAGATCGCTGAATTTGTGTCCAAGTGTCTCTATTGTCAACAAGTTAAAGCGGAACACCAGCGACCCGCAGGCTTACTGCAACCCTTACCCATACCAGAGTGGAAATGGGAGCATATCACGATGGATTTTATCGTTGGATTACCTCGCTCCAGGAAAGGTATGGATTCTATTTGGGTTATTGTTGATAGACTGACTAAAACTGCACACTTCTTACCTGTCAAGACAATCTATAATGCGGATAAATTGGCTGTTATCTACATTGATGAAATTGTTAGATTGCACGGAGTGCCTGTGTCTATTGTTTCTGACAGGGATTCGAAGTTTACATCGAGGTTCTGGCAAAGCCTACAGACTGCATTGGGTACTGAATTGAGGCTGAGTAGTGCCTATCATCCTCAGACAGACGGACAGTCAGAAAGGACCATCCAGACTTTAGAGGATCTACTGAGAATGTGTGTCCTTGATTTCCAAGGGAACTGGGAAAGTCATTTGCCATTGGCTGAATTCGCCTACAACAACAGCTACCATTCGAGCATTGGTATGGCGCCTTTCGAGGCATTGTATGGCAGAAAGTGTAGATCTCCAATTTGCTGGGCAGAAGTTGGGGATGGGCCGTTGCTTGGGCCCGAGATTGTGTATGAGACGACTGAAAAGATCAAACTGATACAGCAAAGATTGAAAACTGCACAGAGTAGACAGAAAAGTTATGCGGATGTTAGAAGACGGGATAGAGAGTATGAAGTGGGTGATCACGTGTTTGTGAAAGTGACACCAATGAAAGGCCAGACTCGTTTTGGAGTCAAAGGCAAATTAGCGCCGAGGTACGTCGGACCGTATGAGATTATTGAGAAAATCAATCCGGTGGCGTATCAAGTTGCACTTCCTCCTGAGATGGAGCATATGCATAACGTCTTCCACATTTCGATGTTGAGAGACTACCTTCGAGATCCGTTCCATGTGATTGAGCCTACCCGAGTAGTGTTGAGTGATGACTACACTTATGAGGAACGGCCTATACAGATTGTAAACCGACGGATCAAGAAACTGAGAAACAAGGAAATTCCGCTAGTGAAAGTAGACTGGCAGAATCATGGTGGTGTGTATGCCACTTGGGAAAGGGAAGATGACATGGCGAAAAGATATCCTGATTTGTTTCCACTGAATCCTGTTTTCTTCCAAACTGAAGGTAACTCGAGTTTAGAGGACTAAACTCCTTATAAGGAGGGGAGACTGTAACAACCCTCGTACTGATTACCGATAAGCCACTGAATTATATACTGATTACTGCTAAACTGAACCGAAAATGACTGATGATTGAATGAATTGAGTTACTGAATAAACTGATTGAAATTGAAGCTGAAATTGAATGAGTTTAATTATTATATTGCATATTGCATCTGTTTGATTGATTGATTATCTGTTTAAATTTATATGTTTAAACTGCTAATTGAAGGCCTTATCGGCGGCCGATTTAGAAACCGTTTAGTGTTTTGTAATCACGAGAATATTTGTGATTTAATGGTATATCTATCTGAAAATTGTTTAGGAACGATTAAATTAGATTAATTAAAGCCAATTAAAGAGTTTGATGTAATTACCACTTTGCCATTGAGTGGACCTTTGTCTAATCTTGTATTGAGCCTTATACATTAGTTAAAACAACATTTCACCAGCTCTATTCCTGCCTACACCGAAATTAGAGAGAGAGAGTAGGAGATTGGAGGATTTCATCTTGCATGCTTGGAATTTGAGGGAATTAAAGTGTAAACTGGCATAATCTAACTTCCTTACCTTGAAATTGAGCCTTAGGTAAGTGAAATCATCATCTTCTTGTTGTTTTTAAGTTTCATCTTGCATGTATCATGATTATAGGGAAGTAAGTCATGATTTAGTTCATAAATGTTGAATTGGAACTCCATGGATGCATGCATGCTTGGATTGGTGCATTTTGAAGTTGAATCCATGATGAAATGTTCATGCATGCTCATGTTTTTATCAAAGGCCATGTTTTCATTTGGTTTTCCAACTATTGAGCTCATTAGAGCAAGATTTGAAGATTGAATTTGGTTTAAAGCTCATGCATTGCATGTTTACAAAATGTTCTTGAAATGGGTTTGAAAAATGGCTTTAATTGACTCACCTTTGGCCCTTGCATGTACAAATTAGCTTTTGGAACTTGTTATTCATTGTATTGGGATGTATTTTCCAGAATTTGGGGCCAAGAGGTTGAGTTTTGGATGTTTGAATGCTTAGTTCGAACTTGGGAGACAAATCTGGAAATTCCAGATTTGGCTTCCTCGCTCGAGCGAAGGATTACTCGCTCGAGCGAGCCCTTTGGTTTTGCAAGCTCGCTCGAGCGAGCATCGAGCGTGGTATCGCGCGTAAAAATCGAGCATCCAGTATTTTCACTGTTCATCAGCTCGCTCGAGCGAAGGGAGGCTCGCTCGAGCGAAGCGCCTATTTTCAGCAACTTTTGAAAAATGCCTTCCGACTGTATTTTTGCATCCTCATCGCATCCTAGGCATTCTTAGGCCTAGTTTAAGACATCTTAATGAGGATTTAGACATAGAACCACACCGAGGAAATTTAGGGATTTAATTATCATCCTTCCCGACTGTTAAACTTAGTGTGCGTTCTATTTGTTAACTGTTTAGGGTTGGCGACTGGAGAGACGCGCTCTAGCACACTGTAGCCCAATCACTGTGAGTAACGATTGTATAAAGATATGTTCAAAATGGTCATCTTTTGAATACTGAACTGAACTGTTTACTGAACTGGAATTATTTACTGAATGAATGTATGTCCTTTATTTCTGAACTGTACTGTGGCATCCTTAGCACTACTGTTACCGACTGTTACTGGTACAGAGATCTCTGTCGGTTCCCTTGTGGAACCATACTGTTTACTGAATGACTGGCCATCATTATTGTTCGGTCTTTTGACCTACTGTTACTGTTATGCTAATGGATGTACCACATATGACTGTTTATTGTACTGAACGACTGTAATACTGATTGAAATAATGAACTGTTTTCATTACTGTAAGGACATTACATTCTTAACCTCTTTATACATTATGTTATTCACTGGGCTTTAGCTCACTGCTCATATATATATGTAGGTGTACAGGCACCGGACCAGAGCTAGAAGCGTCGGGGTTATTCCAGTTTTGTCAGCCAGCCTATGTGCCTCACTGTGAGGTTCCGCATTGCCGTGTTATGGCCTTGGGATTTTGTTTTAGTTTTTCCGTCGGCCTCCTCACTGTGTTGTATCACTGTATAGACTGTTTACTGTTATACTGTACCGTTATCGAGGGATTAAGTCCCCGTACTGAATGTTGTAAATGATTGTGTAGACTGTACCGTTTCGAACCGTGTGAATGCATAAAAATGTTTTTGGCATACAGATTTCCACAGCTCAATGGACACTAGTTATTTACTGTATTGGCTTCCGCCAGGCCCTGTACTCTGTTTTATTGTATTACTGTTCAACAGGCCTTCGGTAATCACGGATTACTGGCCGGTTACGGTGCTAAACCCATAGGGCCGGGTTTGGGTCGTGACAGAGTGGTATCAGAGCGATACTTAACCACGAGTTATACCGCACACACGTGTCCAAATGAGCTATAGGGTGTCCTAGAAAAGCATTTAGGGCATCTCATGAACTTGAAAAGTGTGTGCTTATGACTGACTGATTATGTGATAAAATGTTAAACTGTTTAATCATACAACTGCTTATAATGAAAACTGTCATAACTGCTTATAGTGAAATGGATAACGCAAGCACTGCAAATGAAACTGAATCATCATCCTCTGAGGCCAGAATGGCCAGACTTGAACAAATGATGGGACTGATAATTGAAAGGCTAGATCAACAACAGAATCCACAGCCACCTCCTCCTCCTCCGGTACAACCGGAACAGAATGTGCAAAATGTGAATGTAAATGAGGGGGATATTATTGCTCTTACCCAAAAGTTCAGCAAGCTAAAACCGCCATCTTTTCAGGGAGGCCTTGAACCATTGAAGGCTGAAGCTTGGGTGCTTGAAACAGAAAAATTGTTTGAAATGTTCCCGTGCTCCGAAGCCAATAAAGTACTGTTAGCAACCTTCACCCTTCAGGAAGAAGCAAGAAGGTGGTGGATGTTGACCCGCGATGCAAATACTATTATGACTTGGGCTCAGTTCAAGGAGTCCTTCTTTGAAAAGTACTTTCCTCAGTGCATCAGGGACAGAAAAGTGACTGAATTTGAACAGTTGAGACAGGGTAAAGAGTCAGTTGCAGAGTATGAAAAGAAGTTTACCGAACTTGCTAGGTATGCACCACATATGGTGGATACCGACTATAAGAAGGCCAGGAGGTTTGAAGGCGGCCTTAGTGTTGCTATACAGGACCGAATAAGTGTTTTGAAAATGCCAACTTATGTAGGTGTTCTCGACCGGGCATTGATGGCCGAGACGAATATCGCAGCAGTGAAACAATCTGAAACACCAACCACTGAGTGGCAAGGTAAAAGGCAGGGTTTCAAATTTAAGAAAGGCAAGCATAACCCAGCAAATAAGAAACAGAATACGGGGTCGACGACTAGCCCCAACCAAGGGAGTGGATTTATTCCACCCTGCTCCATATGTGGCAACAAGCACAAAGGGGTTTGCTATCAGATTTCTGGAGCTTGTTTCAGATGTGGCAAGGTGGGCCACAGAATTAAAGACTGCCCTTCTGCTCCACCAGTTAGTGGTAAAGCTACACCGAGCACAGCAGCAGCAAATGTAGCACCAAAGCCTAACCCCAAAACTACCGGGAAAGAGCCTATGAGGCAGGGCCGAGTGTTTGCCCTAGTACCGGGAGACGTGCAAAACACTGAGACTGTTGTGTCAGGTATCCTCTCTATCTGTGCTCAAAATGCATATGTCTTGATTGATTCGGGGTCTACACATTCGTATGTATCGCATGCTTTTTCGCGTAAATTGAATAGACCCTTAGAACCCATGAACTATCTGTTAGCTGTATCATCACCTGTTGGGGGATCCATGACATGTGCATATATGTATCCTGCTTGTGAGATTATTGTTGGGGATATGCATCTATTTATTGATTTACTGCCATTGAATATCGATCATTTTGATGTAATATTGGGGATGGATTGGTTACAAAAATATCATGCTACTATAGACTGTGTAACAAAGCAAGTTGTTTTCCGTCCACCGGGTTTGCCTGAGTTTGTGTTTGATGGGGTTGGCGTGGTGCCTCCTCCATATCTGATTTCTTCTGTGAAAGCTGTCAAACTGATTAGGAAGGGGTGTAAAGGATATCTGTGTTCTGTACTGCTGTATCTGCTAGTAATGATGTTAAAACTGATGTGAATTGCATTCCTATTGTTAGAGAATTCCCAGATGTATTTCCAGATGATTTGCCAGGGGATTTGATCGACAGGGAAATTGAATTTACTGTGGATGTGATTCCGGGTACACAACCGATATCTAAAGCTCCTTACCGAATGGCTCCAACTGAACTGAAGGAATTGAAAGTGCAATTACAGGAACTGTTAGACAAGAAATTTATCAGACCCAGTACTTCACCATGGGGTGCACCTGTTCTGTTTGTAAAGAAGAAAGATGGCTCACTGAGACTGTGCATTGATTACCGTGAATTGAACAAGGTAACTGTGAAATAAATACCCATTGCCACGTATTGATGATTTATTTGATCAGTTACAGGGTGCACAAGTGTTTTCCAAGATTGATCTCAGATCGGGGTATCACCAACTGAAAGTTAGACCGGAAGATATTGATAAAACTGCTTTTAGAACAAGGTATGGCCATTATGAATTTTTAGTTATGCCGTTCGGAGTCACGAACGCCC